>JAVRKA010000007.1:13000000-13575000 GCA_034508555.1 Venustoraphidia nigricollis
ATTTAAATTTTAAAGCACTTATTTTCACATTCAACGTTACCAACTTTAAAAAAATGAAAATTACCCAGATTCCAATATGCCTAGATGACAGAGATCAAAGTATTATGTTTATTCGACTTTTTTAAGAACCGTAGGTTGATCTTTTAAAAACGTGCTCGATCTCTCAACAGTTACGACCGGAGACGACGCGTTGCTTTTGTTAGTATTCTTGTTAGCAGTGTTAATTTTTTTATTGTTAATATTCTTTTTGGTTACCGCTTCACTTGTCGTCTTTTTATTAAGTACATTATGAACCGATTTAGCCGCGCTGCTTTTTGTCGGACTAGTAATAGAACGGCTCGTTTGAATCCTAGAAATTCTCTTGTTCTGAACGACGTTCGTCGGAGAATTTTTCGGCGATATTTTATTGGTGGGCGATTTCACATCGATCGCATTATTCAGAGGAACATTACGTCTCGTCGATAATAACCTAACCTGAGTTCCGGTGCTTGTTTTATTATTGACCGGCGCCACCGTATTAGTTTGTTTCGAAACCATATTGGTTTTTCTAACGGCTGCCGGTGAAAACCGATTATTCGATTCGAGTTTAGGTATTTTACGATTCTCTTTATTCATAACTGGCGACGACTTCAAAGAAGTCGCCTTGCGTTCGACCGTTTTAGAAACAATTCGAATATCCGTGTTGGATTTGACTTTCTTGTCGCTTTTGACGGAATCGTCGCTCTGACTGATTACGAGCGAATCGTTTGAAACAGAACTCTCCGGGTTTGCAGATATCAAACTGAGATTGCTTCGGCGAAGATGTTTCTGCATGACCGGAGTATCGTGTGTACTTCCGAGTGCTTTTGTCGACTTACCTTCATCTTTCGACTGATTCTCGACCCCTACATTTTCTTTACCTGCCGTTCCCGGCTTGTCTTGTTGTTTTGACGGAATTTTAGCAGACGACTGAGTCTTATTACTGCTACCCAATGCGCGTTTAACGGCCGGAGATGTTGTTCTCGATGAGTCTGACGACGATATAACGCGTCTCACCTGTAAATTTTTCAATTAAATTTTAGACTTATGCGACTACCGAAATGCCTTAAATTATATTCAGTCTGATTGGCTGACTAGATCTGTGAACTGTTAAATAGAAAGCGAACCACGAGGAAGATAATTTATATACATCTCTTTTTATTAATAAAGAAGGATAAATATGAAATGTTTGCAATTAACAAATTTTAACACGTGAGACGACCCTATCGTCAAAAACGAAAATCTGCTGCAAACTTTATAAAACTAAATACAGTAGTATTTCAACGTATGAGTGCCTTAACAAACGAATCTTTTGAGATATGAACTGGTTGAGGAGCACTCTCAGGAACTTGCGACCGAATTACAGTCGCAGCAGCATACAGAGGTTCTACAAGAAACTAATTTCGAGGAGGAACCAAAAGTGGAGGAGGTTATCTCCACAAGTGAGATAAAGGAGCTCCTGGAAATGTGGAAGAAAGTTCACAGTTCGTGAAAAAGAAACACCTAGAAAAAGTTGCAACTGGTCGTGTATCGGAGCTATTTAATGACACTTGCCGAACAAACCTCCTTGGACAGGTTTTTTCTGAAACGGCCTGCAAGTGAGGAAAGCATGGAGAAAAAGACAAAGACCAGTGAAGAGAAAAACAGTGACGAAAATTAAGCAAAAAAACATCATCAGTAAGCTTAAGTCGGCTGATTTCCAAGTTAAATACACTTTTTAAAACAGTTTATTAGTGTATTTGCCATATGGCAACATACACTATTGTCGTCGGTCGGATGGCGGGACCTAGGGGTCGGACCAAAATTTCTCGACGTTTCATAACCTCCTAAACACTTTGGCACCATTTTTAAAAATGTATATATATATATGTATATATATATATATATATATATATATATATATATTTATATATATATATTAAAATATCCCGATTACGCCCATTTTAAATAGGCTTCTTGCGGTGGTGGATTTCAACACGTGGCCCAAATTTCGTTGAAATCAATTAACTCTTTCGAAAGTTATCGCGCGTACACACATATATATATATATATATATATATATATATATATATATATATGTGTGTGTACGCGCGATAACTTTCGAAAGAGTTAATTGATTTCAACGAAATTTGGGCCACGTGTTGAAATCCACCACCGCAAGAAGCCTATTTAAAATGGGCGTAATCGGGATATTTTAAGGGTAGTTTTTAGGGGTTGAAAAATGTTTTTGGGCCCCAAAATACCGAAAAAATTCTCCGAATCGTTTCAAAATTGAAATTTAACCCTTTGGTAGTGATTAAAAAGTGTCCCCACAATTTTAATAAAATCGGCCCGACAGGACCGGATTTACAAATTTTATGAAAACACTAGTTTGCAGATAGTGACTTATTTATTGAATGGTGTATTTAATTCGGCGTAGACGTTAGATTGATAATAATATTACAATTAAGAAAAAAAATGTTATTTTAAGGGGTGTATTAAGGGGTTAAATTTTTTATTTTGTCCAAAAACAAACTTAATTTCACATAATAAAAGTATAAAACCACACGGCCCTATACAAGCAAATACACTATACTGTCGGCAGGGTTTTGGCACTGCGACCCGGGTTTTTTTCTTTATATTCTCTTTATGTTTTTATACAATATCTGTCATTTTTAAATACATTTTTGTTATTCAAAAACGCGTAACAAAAACAACGGGGGTGCCATTTTGGGGGCTGGAACGAATTAATGGCATTTCAAATAATTTAAATGGGGAAATTTGCTTTGAGATACGAGCAAGGTCACTGAACGAATAAAACTCATATGTCGAGTTACCACTGTACAAATCCAGTCGCGACATTGTGTAATCTAAAAGCTAAAACAAATAACATCCGAACAAAAAACAAATTTCATAACACACCTGTTTGGTTTCAGTTACAACATTCTGTTGTATTTTAGCAATATGCAAGTCCTTTTTCGTACTCTGCGTCGACGCAGTATTATAACTGATTCTCGGCTCAAGATATCTCGATTTAGTTTCCGTATATCTAACGGGCCATGTCTTCGGTCTGGTGGTCGGCTGAATATCTGCCGTCACGGTTTTATCGGTACTCGCTTTGACGGTTTTACTGGTCGTCTGGTGTTGCGATGCAGACACGATCTTGCGTCGGTGAGTTTGTGGGTCTGACGAAACCGTGTCGGATGACGCGGCTCTTCTATAGTGCTGCTGCATTGCAATGCGGACTTGACGTAAATCGATGCTGCGCGAGCCGCTTGTAGATGTCGATCTTGTCGTTTGAGATCGCTGCACAATAAATTTTCAATGTTAATCTACGTCAGGTTTAAACTCTACTCAATGTGCATATGAAAACAATAGGAGGAAATATAAAAATAAACGGATCCATATTGCGTCAGACAGCCAAGCGTCACTAAAGGCTATTTCTAGCTCAAAAGTGACATCGAAGCTGGTATGGGAATGCATAAAAGAATTAAAGGTTTTGGCAGAACACAATAAAGTTACTTTAATGTGGGTGCCGGGACACTCAAAGGCAATGAAGAAGGTGATGATTTGGCGAAAAAAAGATCGTCAACTCCATATATTGGCCCAGAACCTACCCTGGGAGTGTCTAAAAGCACAGTACGGAGTCAAATAAGGGAATGGGTCATAAATCAGCATAAAACATACTGGAATCAAACTTCCGGGCAACAACATGGAAAAACCTTTATCAAAGGGCCATCAAGAAAAAGGACTGAAGAACTACTACAACTTAGTAGGAACAATCTTCGACTAGTGGTGGGTCTCCTAACAGGACATCGTGCCCTGAAAAAATCGGACTGTTTAACAGGGACTTAAGATGCAGACAGTGCAATAAGGAAAAGGCAACAGCATACCACATTCTGTGCGAATGCGAGGCTCTGGATCGCAGAAGACAGATAATTTATGGACAATCAGCAATGGGTCCAGAACCCTATATCAACCATTCAGTCCATGGACTGTGCAAGTTAGTACAAGGAACGAGGATACTGGACCGACTGATATAAAGAAATTGGGAGATAGCACAATAAGCCCTACAGGCTGCAGTGCTCTCGGCAATAGACCGGCTCCAATGACAAAAAAAAAAACTCTACTCACGGTGACTGTTTACTAGATGTGCTAGCTTTAACGTAATTTATTAAAACAAAGTTACCTTGCTGAATACAGATAAGCGCGACCGATGTCCTCTATCCGAAGTTATTTCGGGCGATGCGGTGGAAGCGTTGAGTTCTACGCTGACAGGCAAGCACGCCAGAGTTCGGAGCCTGCACCGTTGTTCTGTGCTTAGCGCTTGCCACGCCTGCGATCTGCACGCTCTCAACGCTTGACGGACCAACGTCGTCTCACAGCGAGACAACAGGTTGCGCAATAACTCAGCAAAGTTCTGTTGTATAAAAAAAAAAAAACAATAACAAACGCAGTGCATACTGATTAAAGGTTTATATATGTGTTCAGTGATTGTACGCTTCTAAAATGACTACAAATATGAAAAGTGATACAAAATTTACCATACAAGTAGAATAATTACAAAATGTGTTACAAACCAGAATGTTCAAATCAAGGGAATCAATTTTATCAAACTAATAATAGTCGCATTCTGAGTTATAAAGAAAAAATTTAATAAGATACAAATACAAAATTTACAAATTGCAAAACGTACAAACAGTAAAAGTTAAAAAAAATTGTAAATAAATAAAGGCTGCGCCTATTTGTCCGGGTACCGCACCAATAATTTTATATTTATTAATACGGATACTGGAAAATAATTATACCCAAACAAATAGTATATAAATATATATTAAAATTAATTAAATTATTACTCATTGTAAAAAAATTGTACGTTAGATTAATCACTTCAAATTCAATTATTTTGCAAAAAAATATTTTGACCAATGTAAGAACTAAATGCTGACTTATGTTGGCAGCACGAAACAAATTTTAAGTTTTTTTCAGTTCGTATGGGTGGTAACAATACACACGAATTTCAGATAAACTTTAGAAAAAGAGGGAAAATAAACCAATATTACTGCAAATTTTATTTTAATTTCTCATAAAAAAAGATTAATTAATGTTATATATAAAGTTTTTACTGATAATTATTCTAAAATAACTCCGATTTCTAGCGTTTATTTTGTATAATTTTCGTAATTACAAAAAAAAAACAAAACATAACTATACCCGTATAAATAGTGATTATTTTATTTATCCAGTACCCGTATAAATAGTGATTATTTATACAGTACCCGTATATATAGACACTTCCATAAATAAAACGCTGTTTTCAAGATGTGCAACATTAATTTATATCATCAACAGCTAAATCTAATTTACAATTTAAAAAATGTGAACCGATACTTACGGGACTCCACTGATCACGTTGCTGATCCAAACCGGTATGGGCGGACTGCTCACTGGTCATCGCTATCAAATCGTGCAAATGCGCGTAACATCGACACGCCTGTTCCGGACTCAGGCATTCCGTAGCCGCCCACAAGCTATCCTCAAGTCTACTGATGTTCCAAGACAGTTCTTTACCGAGCGATAGGAAACTTGATAAAAAGAAACACAATATACAAATACGTCAGGGTGTGTAGGCTTTTACAGTTGGCGTTGTTGTAAAACTCCTTGGTTTATACGCCGTGGGCCATTGGTATTTCTACCTGATGTTTCGTCTACAACTGAGGTAGAATTATCAAAGGTGGGCGAAGTTTCCTTCTAAGCTGCTCACAGGTAAATGTGAGCAGCCTAGAAGGAGACTTCACCCGCTCTACCACATTGTCTTTGATAATGTCTACCGCAGTTGTAGATGGACGAAACATCAAGTAAAAATATCAATGGACCACAAGCCTGGAAACCAAGAAGTTTTACAAATACGTCAGATTATATTTTTACAGTCAAAGCTGCGAGTTTACACGTGACTTCTAGTATCCACAAGCTATTGCAGAGGTCTGTAATTTTTATCACGCAACAGAATTTTTTATTTACTATCGAAGTGTCCGTCTGTCTGTATGTTCGCGTTAAACTGGTAAATCGCTGGATCAATTTCATTTTGGTTTTCACGATTCTGTGCACCATTATTCTGGGAGTGTTTTAGACTTCTATTATCTATCTGTTGTTGCAGTTGTCTGTAATTTTTATCCAGCAGTAGAATATTTGATTTACTATCAAAGTGTTCGCGATAAACTAGTAAATCGTTAGATTGATCTGAATTTGGTACTGCGCCGTTGGACAGTAAGATAATTACGTTTAAACGTTCTATAATTACACATTATGTGTAATCTAACAGCTTCGGCCGTAATGTTGAAAACACAGACTTCCAAAATTATTGAAAAATTAACTTACCTACGACTAGCTAAAACGGCATTGAAATGTTTTGCGATATAATTAATGCATGCTTCTAACAAACGAGTTGTCAGTCTAGAAACTGGCTCCGCCCACCGAACGCTAGGTAAAGTTGCTAATAATTTGTCACAACATAAAGCAGTTTCCAGTACACTATCAACTGACTGTTAACAAAAAAAAAAATAAACAATTTATATTATAGAAAAGTATTTGATGAACATCTTATAAACAAAATCTATTCTATTCTATAGTTTTCTTAGCCGCAAAGCTACGTTCAAAAAGTTTTTAAAACATTTTTGCAGTGAAACTTCTTTAGGGACCTGTTAGAAATTTTCTGTGACGTTAAATGATTCAACAGCGGAGAAGTATAAGTGAAACCTTGATATTGAGAAAGGAAGGGGCAATTGTATACATACACACATTTACACATAATGTATTTATTGTTTATATATGCATAAGTATGTATATTTCGTTGAGTTTCAATGCAACCACAATATTAACTTCATCATTTCGGCTGTTATAAATAATTTACAAAGAAGTTTCACCTCCCCGTGGGCCTGTGTGGCTCACGCTTTTTTTAATGTTTTATTGCTACACAAAATTTTTAAGTCCACCACCAGATTATTTAGGTCTAGTGCCAATTGATATTTATATTTTTTAAATAAATTGGAAATGCAATTGATACTTTTACCAGTTCTTGGATTAGAATCTCGGAGCTGGGGGCTTGTAATAGACGAGTCATTGAAATGCAATATAAACAAAAACTGCCAAACTTTTCAAACGTACTTTAAATATATCGACTAAATTTTAATATAAATCACATGTATACAAAAAAAATCTAGTTTCGCTTAGCTTGCCGTAATGTAAGTAATACTATCTTTTGTTTTAAACAACTGCTATCTACTTGCTTATTTACACCACAGCAAGTTAAACAAAACAACAAAAACACTACACTAAACTTGAATCGATGAACAAATCATTGAACTTTTGATATACAGTGCTAATGCGCAATCAAATTGACAGGAAAGAGAAGCGATAAACACGATGTATGTATATCTCTTTCTAGCTCATTTTGTTATATACTGTTGAGCAAAGCCGGAACGACTACTGCAATTATCGCTATCTCTTTCTGTCATTTTGCTCGCGCAGTCCAGACTAGCACTCTATAATACAACTTCTTATGAACAAAAATTTTGTTGTAAAGAGAAAATTTAAAAAAACAAAACACGTTTCTTGTAAAAATGTACTAAACTACGTTTATTGTTTTAAAAAATTAAAAATTTTGTAAAAGTAACTAGGCGGCCATCCATAAATTACATCACACAAATTTCATGATTTTTACCCCCCCCCCCCCTCCTCATCCTAGTTAAAGATAGTCACATTTGTGGGAGCCTCCTTGCCTGGTGGACGTTACATATTTTGCAATTTTACACCTACTACTGGGTAAATGAAGACAGCAGTTCCAAAATGATTATTTAAAAAAAAAATCAACATCAAATTAAACATTCCACAAAATTAACAAAACAAAAACTACTTTTGTGTTTTAATACTTTAGATTTTGACATGTGATGTCACTAGGTTATACCCTCCCTCCCGTCACACGTCGACCACCACCCCCTCTTAACGTGCGACGTAATTTATGGATGACCCCCAGGTGGGTCGCACAAAGATGTTTGCACATCAAAAATATTTTAGAGAGTTGACAAGTTTTCCAAACGAAACGTACCGATCCCGTTTCATGAAACAAATCCTAATAAAAACCCATCTATACAAAACGGGAAACAATGTTTTATCGTATGGAACACTTACCATATGAACGACATGTTGTTGATAGCACTTTTCCTGCAGCTCCCTCGGTAATGACGCAAACGCTTTAGAAGGCCAAACTCTCACAAAATAACGCGCTATCCAACGTAAGCTCTTCCTGTACAAATCGTCCAAGCCGTACGCAGCTGCCAAAGGTAAGCATTCCAAAACGCCCACAGCACATACGCTGCATGGCTAAAAAGGAAATTATTCTTAAATTCTAGTCGCGCTGCTGTCAGGTTGTGACACTACACAAAATAAGGTCAAAGGTTTTGTTGAAACCAAATGTTGAATTTACTGAGCAATCGAGGCTAAGTTATTAAACAAATTAAAATTAGAGTTTAAAAAAATTAAAATAACCCGCGGGCAGCGACTAGTAATTCACAAAAGAAGTATTTTCCGTCGGTTTTTTAGTATTATAGAATATCTTTGGCTTCGGCTAAAAATCCGGTTTTGTTTGACTCTAGTTGTAACTGTTTCCTAGACACTAAACTCAAGCGCTCTGATATTACACAAACATGTTACACACTGACCTTGTGAAAGAGATGGCAATGTTTCAATTTCAAAGTGTGCGCAACAACCTCCTTGAGTCCCTCCAGTCCCAGCATGTCGGCTAGAGTCGCCAGTTCTACGAGACTTATCGATTCAGGAATATCCGACGCGCCACTATAGATGTGGCACAGCGCAAAATGCACCGCTTGATAAGAAAATCTACAAGCAAAAAACAAACGATTAACTCTAGCAGCTTTTTAACATTCGTTAAAAAACGTTAGTTTGATTCTCCTCCTAATCTTTTTACATTGAATAATCGCTGTGGTGCTATCTCTGACACAAATTCAGAAGCTTGCATTTGGGATAGAAGTTATAGAGGTTAGTAGAGTCCTATTGGTTGAGCGTAAGGGGCTATAAAAGCGGCTACGTTCAATGCCGGATTTAGAGGTCTGGAGGCCTCGGGGCAACAAAAGAGTGGAGGCCCCCGGCCCCAAATTATTTTCCAAATAAAATGAACAATTTTTTTCAGTCAAATTTTTCAATATATACTGTAGGTATTAAAAGTAAAACGCGAAAAAAAATATCAAAGGAAAAGTTGTTTACTAGTCTGAATTTTATTTTTTTTCCGAAATCTCTATTGTGGGGGCCCTGGGGCTGTAGCCCCGGTTGCCCTCCCCTAAATCCGGCCCTGGTTGAATCACATGATTTTTTCAAATGAAATGAACGTTTGACAGTTGGGGAAAAGGTTTCATGTGACGTAACAAGTCTACTTTCATCCCCCCCCCCCCCCGTCTCGCCTAGTCACATTTTTAACAATATTAACGTCTAAACTATAATATTCTACTCAAGGTTAGTAAAGTATTATAGGTTGGGCGTAAGGATCTATAAAAGTGGTCTTGTTTGTGATTGGTTAAATAGATCACTTACATCATTCGAAACCATCGAGTTGATTTTTCAATTATAATGTTTGACAGTTGGAAAAAAGGTCTCAAGGCCTACTATCCCGCCCTCTCTTCCGTCTCGCCTAGTCACACTTTCAACAATGTTAGCGCCCAATCTACAGTATTCTACTAGCCTTGTATTAAAAATGCTACATTTAAACATAATGACTTTAGAGGTTATGAGAATTAAATCCCTCTGGTGTTAAAAATATTCACTAAGTTTGTGTCATTCTGCTTTAATTTGCAATTACAGTTTTAGTTTTGAAACTGAATTATTACACACCCCTGTAGTGAAATAACATTCCCTGCAGATTCGACCCAACCGCCGCTAAGCATGGCGGCAAAATACTGGCACCGACTTGCCAAAATGCACTTGTGGGCTCGAACACGCCGTGCTCCAACTTGAACGGTGACGTCTGGACCGATTTCGTCGATAAACATCCTCAGTAAATCATCGCCTAGTCTCGCTTGCGATCTACGAGGAGCCGACCATGATCCCTGACTCGTGTCTTCTGTGCTTCCGCCATCTTGAAATAAAAATAAAAACATTGTTGCAACACACGTCAAATCAAAATTCATTTTTAGTATGACTCAAGGCTCAATTTACAAATACATAATACTAAACCATATTTTTTAGGGTTCCGTGAATCTGATAAAAAAACAAAAACTTATTTTTTCTGAATCTACTGAACGGAAAAAGTTGAAATTTGGCACAGATATAGTTAGATGACCCAGCCACGAACGTGTAGCGGAAATAAACGAATTGCAATTTTGGGGGACAAATTAAAAAAATTTCAAGTACATCGTGTGACGTATCAAATGAAAGAACTCGTTATGAGAAACACAACTATATTTTTTTGTATAATTTTAAAATGCATAGTTTAAAAGAGTTGGGATCGCACTTGGCCGGTTTTTAGAATAAAAATAAGATTGCGGTACCCTTACCTAGCCCTGATTGTCCAACGCTGCTCTGCATACTACTAAAATCAGACATTTCCGAAACCATATCTTCCGTATCTTGTCCAGGAGACTTCGATCGCATCGAGGGTGTACTTGTGCTCATATTGTTATGTAAATGCGGAAACAAACGACTTAAACTTTTAGAATTCAAGCCCGTGCCAACCGAACCCGTACCCATCGTTCTAGTATTAAGAAATCTGTTATCGGCCCAAGAGCCTTCCGGTATCGATCTAGTCATTCTCGAACTGGAATGATCGATAACATTATGTTTCGGTGACGGATGATCCAAATCCGACAGTTTTACAAAACTCGCTTTACTCTCTGTGTGTTTATCGTTTTTCAAAATTTTAGTTTCTTTCGATTCAACGATCGTCTCCATCGGCATGTTTTTGGTCATCGACCCGCTATTTCTATCAGTCGATTCATCGCTTAACGGCGTTGTCGCATCGGGTAAAGTCGGAGAATCGTCTTTTGTCATTTGATCTGAAACTGAACACGTGCTGCTCTTATCAAACGTTTCGTTAAGCTGCACGTCCACCCGACGCTTCTTCTGCACTGTTTCATCTTTCACAGCTACGGCGTTGGGAACGACGACATTCATATTTTTCACTTCTTCCAGTTCGATCGAATCGAACGAATGCGTGTTGTGCCGCAGTTTCCGTTCGAACGTACCGTTACCGTTCGGCAACGATCCGTAACAAGAGGCAGTCATTTGTTTCGGTATATTATTAGCGCTCGCGACATTTTTGTCGATTTCTTCAGCGTGCGATGTACCGTTATTGCTCGTAGAGCTATTAGACTGATCGTCTAATGGGGAAGTCGTAGACGACGAACTCGACTTACTGGTTTCGCATTTTAAATTACAAGAATTCCGATCCACAGACAAACTTTTCGTCCGTTTGTGTCTGCGTGGATGATCAGTAAAATCAGTCGGGTCCCAAGAATGTCGATTTATTTTCGATGTCCTCGAACTTGACGATTTTCTTCTTAAAACCGGTGATTCGTTTTCTATAAACATGTAAATCGGTTTTGGATTCGACTCGGTCTCCACCGTCGAATCGATTCCGTTCTCGTTTGGACGTTCGGTGTTTTTGTCTAATTCGTTACCGATTTGTTTTTGCGGCGTTTGTCGTAAGCTGCTGTTACAGCTGGCTCTTCGTTCGAGCGAATCTCGTCTCGACATGAGCGATTTACTCAAATTTCCATTACTGCCTCGTCGGTGTTCGTTCCCGATATCGATAAACAACGGAAACATGTTCTTCTTATTTTTAGCATCGGTGTTCGGATTTTCGACCTTTTCGTCTTTTTGCGACGTTTTCGATAAATCTATATAAAAACCACAACAGTTCTCCGATTTCGACATGCACGATTTCCGCGGATGCGAATCTTGTTTAGCGAGTTTATCGTTACTGAAATCGATAAAATAGCCGAGACTCGATTTCTGACTACATTTTTGATTTTCCATAACTTCCGATGACGTTTTCATATCGTCCGGCAACGGTTTATCGAACGTCCACGACGTCGAGCCTTTATCGGCGGGAGCGCTCGATGTCGAAGACGAAATAGATTCGAGCTGTTGACACCGTTCATCGTCGGTAATATTAACTCTTTTGTCATCGCTCATAATCTCCGACAGAGATAGCGATTCGTTAACCGAACCGCTACCCGATTTAAAAATTACATTAGTCGACAAATCGGTAGTCGATGTTACGTGTGTATAGTTTACTGTTGTTGCGTCTTTATTTAAAATGTTATTTATTCTTGCTACGTTACGACTTTTATTTATTAAAAATGTATTCGTATTTATTCCTGAAGTCGAACCGATCGCGCTAACTTGTATAATGCTATTATGAGGCGTCTCTGGTAGGAGTACATCGTCTTTATAGCTTCTAATTGTATCGAACTCGGCTATTTTCTCGGCGCCGAGATTGTCAATGCTCCGAACACGATCACTTTCGTTCAAACCTTCAGTTTTCCATGTTGAGCCTGCTCTAGGCAATGTGCTATTCAAATTGTGCGTTGCATTTGTCGGCGGAAAGCTGTCAAAACTTGACCTTGAAAGAGTTACGTCGACCGGAAAGATGACATTTTCCCTGGTTTGAATCACCGATTGGGAAATGGCCGTAAACGAAGCTGGCGGTGTGAAGCCTTCGTCTCCGATCACGTGTTTCGAATATTGCGGGATCGCGTTCTGAAACACGAGAGAACCCTGTCGCCGTTCGTAGTCCTGACGCAGTATTGCCAGCCTATCATCGTCCGGTTCTAATTCGAAAGTGTTCCGTCGGATTAACACGGGTCTTTCTTTCGGTTTATCAGATTCCTCGACTTTTACTTCGTCTTCTCGCGTAGCATCGTGTTCGTCGATTTCAACAATCGACTCATCTTCCAGATCTTCGATTACAATTTTATCGGTATCGTTAACATTTTCTTTCAAATTTTCAGGATCCTCTGACTCGATTGTGCAAGCAGCTTCCAATGTTTTTATTATATCTCCGAATTTGTTTCCAATATCTGTTAAATTTTCTTCTAAAATACTAGTTCTTAAGCCGTTCTGATCAACCAATTCAGTTTTTAAATTTTCTTCAACGGTTTCAAAATGGCCATTTTCTTGTGCTACATTTTCACTACAAATAAAAGTGCTTTCCGGAGAGCTTTCTAAATTAACTAATGCTTCCTTTTTCAAAAATTCTTGTACAGAATTATCTTCACTGTTCGCTTTTTCCAAACAATTTTCTTTGCTTGTACTTTCAACGGCAAAATGAACAGGCATCGTTAAATTTTCTTCAAATTGTACCAAGATCTCGTCACTCGACGACATCCCGTTTTTATTTGCAATGTTCTGCGAGTCTATAACCTCACATTTAGCTGAACCGTCGTCTTTTGGAGGAGTTAATTCTGCCAGTTCGGATTCATCTAATAAACTGGAAGCATCTATGAAAAAATGATTCTGACTCGAAGCTTTATTTAAATTTCCATCATCTAAATATTTCTGTTCGCTCTGTTCAGCTATTTCAGATTTTTGTTTCGAATTTAATTCGAAATCGCTAACTTCGAAACAAGACAGTCGTTTGTCAAACAATTTCGTATCGTCCGTAAAATAGCTCGATTCAGTATCGGATTTCGTTTCATATAAATCGGAATCCGCAACAGGTTGTAAGCTCGAATGACAACTAGAAATGTCAGAAGCACTTACAAAACCGGTTTCGTCCGACAAGTGACTCTCGGAAACCTTTGAATCGGTAGATTCGCTGTAATTGCTACGGCAATGGATCAACGAGCTACCGGACTGGGTATCCGACTTAGGCGTGGAATGTTTACAACCGTCCGAAATCAACATTCCATCGTCGTAGCTGCTTTCGTCGTTGACATGCGATTCGGGTGAAATTATATCCGTCGCCGAAGAATTACACATCGAAGACGGTATTACCAACTCCCAAGATCCGGTCTCCGACGAAGCGGGTGAACATTCGCTTATGACTATCTGTTCGTTTACCTTCTGTTTCTGTTCTTTTGTTTTAGCACCGTTGTTTTTATTAGTTTTGAGATCCGTCGTCTGCTCAACATTATTTTCGTCACACAGCGTCTCGCTCTGAGGCGATCCCGACTCTTGACTAGACTGGCAACTGTTTTGCGATACGCTCGATTTCAAAACGGTATTTATCGAATACAAATATCCGAACGGCTCGGATGATGCCGTACAATTATTCTGGTCATGTAACTCTGTTTGAGAATTCAAGGGCATCTCATTATCGGAATCATAGTCACATCGGTTGTTAGTTCCTGTTTCGGTTACGTTGCCTTCCATACTACCAAAAAACGAACTCTTTAATGACGTCACTCCAAATAATTATTAGTTGTCGTGCTCCACTATTTGTTTCATAATTTTTCACAGTTGAAAAAGACGCTTTTTCTTTTTTTTACGAAGCAATTCACAAAAATCTTTCACCTTGACTGTACATTTTTTTTCAACTGATGGCACTTGATTGATATTCAAACAAAGCAAAGTTGAGACGTGCGTAAAATAATTAATTGTTGTTATTTTTATATTATTATTAGTTTAGTGTTTCATTTACACATCGCATTTACAAATATCGTATTACTTGTAAAGTGATCTGTTTTCTTCAATTATTTAGATATATTTTATGGCAATTTGCAATACTGTAATATGTTATCAAATTTCTTTTTGATATGGCACCAAAATATGTAGTTACTGTAATAATATGACTGGAAAATCAGCTACAAATGGCATCCGTGTTGACATGGTAAAAGACAATCGATCTGGAACAAAACATTTCGTACATATAATTATGATTTTAACTGTACTAGTTTCAGGCCCGGCGAGTCGCAAATTGCCGCAACAATCAATTCAGGCCTCCTTCTAACAATATTTTTATATTTTGTCCGACAGCCACGGATCTAGGGGGAGGGGGCAAACCGGGGCGCCTGACCCGGGTGGCAGTTCAAAGGGCGTCAAAATCATAACATAATATGTTTGAAAATTGATAACAAATTATATTTACAAAATGAACTACTTGCTAATACTGTCCAATTTTTTATTAAAATAATTACAAACAACGTTTCAACCACATTCGTGGTCTTTTTCAAGTTCAAAATTTAAGTGCGTCAGGTATACATAAAATTAAAATTACAACTTATTTTTTACAAATTATTTAAAAAAAAAATTATTAAAGGGTTCTTATTCTCCCCTTCCGGTCACAAAAATGCCACCCATTAAATATTTTTGAGTTTTTTTAAACAATTTATCTCAAACGCTGGTGAGGGGGCGTCACTATCAAGTTTCTGCTCCGGTTAAAAAAAAAATTGTAAATCCGAGGCTATTGACCGATGTAAACGGTGAAATAACCTAATTTTAAGGTCACTGAGTACCCGCTGGTCAATGTGCTCCCTTTTTCACCCGCATACCACTATCTTATGAGTAGTTGGATGTGTGAGTTTTTACAATAAAAAAATATTTTTTACTTTTTGGTTCGGTTAGCTATTAAAGCGTGATTTTTTAGTTTTTTTAAACTATTATTTAGTTTTTATTTTTTAGTCCCGGTTAGGATAATGGGACAAACTTATTAAATTATTATTTTGTCATTGATCCTTGATAAGTGTGCAAAGTTTCAGTTTAATCTGACGTTTTGAAGTAGGCGAATTTCACGTTCAAATATTCCGTTACAAACATACAGATGAAGCTAATAAAAGCGTGATGATAAAAAAGTTAAAAAAGTCTCACCTTCAATATCGCATATAAATAATTAATTGTTTAAAGTCGATGTTTTTCAATAAACACGAAACAAAAGTTGTCGATAAACAACTGCACCGAAATTCACTGAGCATAAAAACAAAACAACAACTATATTTAAATACTGCTGTTCCCTACTACACTAGTTATGTGATTTTGATAAGAAAACTAAAACAAAATATAAAGACCCAGTAAATAATGCACAAACTGTTGATAAAACAGACAAGATAAAAAAAATCAAGTATGTTCTGGCATCCCAAATATCATATTCAAACATTGTAGAGCAAAACAAAAGATGGTGATTCAATGTTTTTTCAGGTAGATGTATTTTGATACAATTGTTGTTTCAAAATATGAGGCATACTGTCTACCAGCTAGCAAAATTATGCTAATTTTATGACTAACCAAAATTTGTGTTACTTTCCAGCAATTTATGGATTGAAAATAGTTTATCGTTTATAGCTCAGGTACCTATCTTAAGTTTTTACTTTAAAAAAAATTATGTTTGTGGTGATCCTATTGACCATATCTCATACGTAACAACATATTAAAATTCTCAAAAAGTCTCATGTCGACCTCCTCGATTTCCAGACTTCAATGGCTTTTTTGATAAAAATTCAGTCCCGAATTTAGGGGGGTGGGGCAACCGGGGCACCTTTCCCGGGCGGCAGTTTCAGGGGGTGCCAAAATAATAATATAATAAATTAAATGCAGGAATTTTATGTAAAATTTCCCTTTCACATAAAATTTGTACCCCACACCTGGTCAATAAAATTTATTTATTTATTTGTTTATTTATTAAAGGGTTCTTATTCTCCTCTCCCGGTAACAAAAAATGCCACCCATTATATATTTTTGAGTTCTTTTTTAGAACAATTTATCTCAAACGCTGGAGAGAGGGGGCGCCATTATCAAGTTTCTGCCCCGATTCAAATAAATCGTAGATCCGAGGCTGTAAAAATTTACCGAAATTCAGAAAACAAAAATATATATATTTCTCAAAAAAACACACTTTATAGGAGGATCTCCTTTTTTTGCGAAAAAACACCCCCAGTGAGAATCACTGCTATTTTCGTGTCTATTTTCCAAACGGTTTTTTGAATGATAAAAGTGAATACTGTGATAAATGTCTGTCAATAATTTATTATTATCCTTATAAGGTAGTTCTTCAACAGAGGCTCGGAGTAAAAGACAATTTTTGCGCGCTGCAAAAAATACGCGCTTCTCGCTCTTACATTAAAATTCTTTACCGAATCTTACAAAAATGAAAAACTAAAACGTTTATCAATTATTAAAAAAAATGTACAAAAAGTCTTTAAGAGATATATCTATTACAGTACTTATCTACATAAAAATATAAGCATTTTGCATTCTAGAGAAAACAAACAAAAGCAAAGTCCATTATTTCCGCAACTGAATTTATTTTTCACGGACAATCCTTGTTGACCGGTTTGAAATTTTGTTATAAAACGATTTTTTGAAAATAAAAAAAAAACTTTTTCATGAAGTTAGTGTTTTTTTTTTTCAAAAAAACAGTAATTTATCTTACATTTCAAATGCGTTAAAATTACATGAATATATAAAATACTAAAATCAGAATATGCAAACTATTTTTGAATAAGCCTGGTTCTTTCTTGCTTTTTTCGTAGTCGAGTAAAAAAGAACATCGTTGGGTATTCCCCAAACCGCAGCTGATATTTATTTTGGTATATTTTGTGGATGACCGCATTAAAATTTCGAATTATTTCATGGACTATAAATAAAACAGGACGAAAGTATAATATAAATTCTAATAATATACCTTCTTACTATTTTATACGTATTTTGTATTAAATTTTATAACTTTGAAAGCGACAGCAAAAGAATTACAGAATACTGCAAATATTTTTTATACTATTTACAATAACAACTTTGCGTTTCTATTAATTCAAATAACTTTCGACTTTCTTCAAGACCTGTCAGATAGAAATGTGAACTATCAACCTACTTTGACGTTTGCCATTGATAATTGTACATAATTTTAAAAATCAATAACCTTTATATATTTTCTACCATCAAAACAATTTTTAAAATAATCATCTGAATTATATACTACATATTTGAAGTACTTACAGGGAATTATTAGATCAAAAAAGTTATCCATGACGTAAAGACAACTCCGCAATACAAATTTCCCGTTGGATTTTCACAAAACTCATTTTCTGCCATTTTCACTATTCACAAACATGGGTGCTTAGGAATGTTTATGACAGATCAGTTCTGCAATGGCATTGAAATTTGCCACACCTCGATAGGTGTTTTCGTTAACACATTGAAATCTACAATTTTGTTTTGTAAGGTTGCCTACATGCCGGGCGATTAAATATCTTTTTAACGTTTTATAAATACACGTTTTCTAGATATTTATAATATTTTAGTTGGTAAAACGTATCGTAATAACTGACATAAAAGTAATAAAACAAATTTTTTTCAAGAAACTAATGAAACAATACAAAATCCTTTACTGCCATGAGTATTTTTTACTAAATACGCCTGAAAACAGGCAAGCGCAGGAGGTTGCCTGCTACACAGGCAAATAAAACTATATTATAGTTTATAGACGCTTGACAATTAAGGCTAATAGCGCCTTAGTTACAACAATCAAATTTATTTAAGTGACATTTCAAAACATCCATGAGCGAAGGTGGAATTCGAACGGACGGCAACTTGATTTAAAAGCTAACACACTAACCATTACGCCAAACTGTCCTCGATTAAAAAATCATTTGTGTTAATATTACAAAAAAAAAAAAATAATGTGGAATAATATTTTAAATATTCATACGGTATAGTTCGTAAAACTAAATATTCAATTAGATTCGAACATAGAAGCACATTCATAGTGCATCTGAGCTGTGGTTAGATCTAGCTAGTTTACCGACGGTGACATTATTTGAAAAACAATTTTCTTTGTACCCGGTCGAAAGTATGTACTTTCGGCTTCGATTTTAAGGCAGAAAGCCTTACATTTATACTCTGCTAGAATTACTTGCACGCCATCTGTAACAGTTTTCTCGTACACACTGATACGAAAGTATGTACTTTCGACCGGGTATAAAGAAAAATAGTATACACCACACGACCAGAAAGTTGAAATTCCTGCCCTTGCGGTATATCAATAATAATAATAGCAAACTTTAGCTAGATCTAACTGTAAAAATAAAATTTAATTCGTTTTTTTTCTCACTAGTCGACAAATTTAGTTCCATTTCTGCCACAACAAACGCGACCTATTATCTACCTCTACATTTCCCCATCCGTACAACTAATTTATAAAGGAAGTGGGATTATTCAGGATAAAAAAATAAAACAAAACAAATATATTTTATAAACTTAGAAGTATAATATATCATTTCAACACGGCATACATAAATAAACATTGATGGCATCATTCAATAATTAACAGTAATATTTTACCATTACCAGTAACAATTTAACATTGCGACAGTGGCGTAGCATCAGGGGCAAGGGCACATTGTGTGCCATGACCTCCGAAATCGATTTTAACGCGTCAATCACAATAATCCAGTAGTTTATTTTTCGCTAAAATGAACAACACTGCTGGTCATATGATTTTAAGTACCTTCCCACTACACGAGCATCATAATTCAGCAAAATTCACCAACGTGTATTTTTATAATAAACTGGAAACGTCAGTTACAAAAATTGACGCAAAAGTAAACTATCTAAATACACGTGCCGTCTCTAATCACTGAAACGACAAATTAACTGACTGGATTAATGGGCTAACTGAAAAAAACAAATTTGTACTTTTTTTATATAACTGTTACAAATAATAGAGGTGATAATTTTTTGGGGGAGGTGTTTATGTTCGAGAAATCGCTCGAAGGCCAGCTACGCCAGTGTAATGCGGTTAAGACCTTGTGCTATGGCGATTCTATAAATATAGGATTTTTATACAAAAAAATATTATTTTGATTTATTTGTGGAAGAACTTACAGAAATAAATTTATTAAGTTGTATTTAAGAATGTACAAAACCTAATCATAATTATGTACAATTTGTCATTTTGTAAAAAAAATGTATAATTATTATATAAAAATATCGTAGAATGATTTCAGTTACCACGTTAAAAGATTTGAGCCGTCGACAAGCTTTTAAAACTTTAGAAACATACAAAATTAGTTATACACAAATTACACGCGTCTGAATTCACGTGTAAAGTATTTTTTATTTACAGAAACCGACACAAAAACTCACCTTAAAAGGGTAGTACGATAAAATTGTATTAGTTTTATTTCTGTTCAATTTATAATAAAAAACGCTAATTTTGATAAAACTTAAACAACAAAAACAAATAGGCAACGGCGCACGTTCTTCATTTATTTTCAATTAAATTAAAACTTCGGTAACTGAATTCACTACTTCAGTATTTAGTACTATATTGTGTAACCAAATGAGATGATATAAAAAAAATGGTTTCAAACTAAAAATTCAATTTGTTGTAGTATAGAGCAAGCGTAATTAAAATCAAAACTAAATTTAGTTTTTCTAAAAACAAATGTCTGAAAATATGTAGCTATCACGGAGACGAAGATTTTTTTTAATGTCTTAAGATTAAACTTCAAAGGTTTTAATTTACAAGTTTCCTCAATAGTAGTTTTTTTTCTTTTTTTTTTGTATAAATTTGACAATTCCGTCATACTGACTTATTAAATGATTTTAAAACTTACAAAATTCACTATAGAATGCTTCTCTTTAATCTACTTGCACCAGCGTAATTTTCAAAGTCAGTTGCAATTTTTTTCCACGAAGACATCTGATTCCTCAAAAAGGGCACGACTAATTTGGAAAATATTTATGTGCTGGTAGAACAACATTATTTACCGAATATTGTAACTGTTAGAGGCATCTCTCAAGTCGCCATGAAGTATGTGTCAAATTTATACCATTGCAAGTCATCTCTTGGTCCTTGACCAATCTAACCTTTTTGGTTACACATTATAATAAGAGGAAACGACTAATTCTATTTGAAAAATAGTTAAGTACTTTTTCTGAGTGAGTTTAAAAAGAGAAATATTTGATTACCGTGAGTTATCTACGAAGTCCCTCACCAGAAAAGAAACATCTTTTTTGTAAAATGTATCACTACTCTAGATCACTAATATTTTATATAGAGTTTTTTTCTGTTTGATTTGTATAATATAGGCATTAAAAGAACTATAAAATATATATATTTTGTTTTCTTTATCTTATTTCAATCTACTTAATTAGATATCTAAATACAATTTCTAAAAACTAAATATTAAGGCGAAATGTTATCACAGAAAACGCTCATGCCATTCCATTGTTATGACCTGAGCAAATTACAAATTTTACCAACAATCGGTTAGCAGGACGCGTAAAAATATTTTCAAAACCACAAACGTATAGAATGCTAAACTACCGACATTTTTATTTTCATTGTTGTTCACTTGTTTATTGGGCAAAAAGAGACGGAGCTAATTTTTGTATAGTACTTTCTGTCTCAGGTGTCAATGATTGGAAAATGATTTAATCCAATCATAAGTGTTTTTCACTCATTTTAATGACAAGTTCCATCTAGTAATCTGAATATAATGAGTTCCGTCCTTGTTTGGCACGAAGTGATTTTACGCATCTTCCTTCTTTCTATCTGATCCTAAGTGATCTATAGAAATAGACACAGATGCAATTTACTACCATTCTGACCAATCATATCTCATCAGAAAAAGATAGAACAATATTAGAAAAAAATCAGTCAACAATGATATTATCACTTCAGTACTTTATACATCGATAATTGTCACCTTTATTCTAATAAAAAATGTTACTACGAAACAATGTTCTCAGATCAATATTTTCGAATATAAATTTTAAGTATTATTCTACCATAATTTTTAATATCCTGCTAACTAAGCAATACAATCTATAAATACACTAATTAATGTATTATTTCATTCGATAGAAAATTCAACCCAATATTTCTTTTATAATTGTCTCTGAATTCCTTATGCCTGGTTTCTGACACAGGCGCACGGCTAAATCTGCTTTCAGTTACAAAGTAAGATACAAAAAAATGAAACGACCAGGCTTTTTCATAATTTTTCCGTCCACAAAACGGGTCCACCTGGTAGGTTGATGTTCAGGACGTGCCGTTTACTAAATGATCATTGGTAGTACGTCGTGCACAGCAGCGCACTCTACGTGTTCACCAAATCGACATTACTTTTTTAACATTGCGTTTCACCCCTCCGTGTCTATACTCCGTGGACCGTGGTACCAGTAGTCTATTTTACAATACCTCGCTATTTGTTGCGATAGGAGACGTTGCGCTTGGTACAAACGCTAGTAGAACCAGCAAACTGTCTGTAGTGGGGATAGTTTGCCAGCTCTTCTAACAGCTGCACGGCATAGCTTCCTCTTAGTAGAGGCAAACTTAATCGTCGTTCGCAACGACCTTCAAAATAATCATTGCTTAGAATTGTAAAAAGGCAAATTTAGTATTTCATATTCATGTAGCATGTATTGTTTTAATTTTTTAAGACGCCACAAAAACGATTGTTGTAAAAGTGGATTATTGCATTAAAACATTTGATATTCTTAAAACAAAAGGATAACGAAAGTGTTAATAACACAAGTAAGTACGTGTCAGAATTTGATGCCGAGACATCTGGTGGCAAAAAACGAAAGTATAGTAAAATGTGGTTGTCACGTCTCCGTTCCAAATTACAATAGTGTGCCAGTCGAAGTTTTGTAAAGTAGCAAGTTTGTCCTATAGACAAGTATAAAACAAATATAAAGAGTAAAATTTTCAAAAGTAAAAATATTTATCACTATTTTAACAACACAAATAGCCATTTTGTTTTAATGGCACTCACATTAAAATTTTTGTTAAAATTAAATAAAAGTAATTTTCATAATAGTAATTATGTTAAGTAATTAGTACAGCTTCATTGTTAACACATGAGATCAACAATGCAGATTTAAAAAAAATCATTGCAAGAATTAAAATATAATATGTATTTATAGACCATCACTAGGTGTGTTTGGTGTAAGTCTTTGAATAGTTCTAGAATTCTTACTTTTTACGACAGGACTATCATTTGCCAACAATCGCTTTAGAACTGCCAAACGCGGTTCAGAACTATCTGAGCTGTGCCAGCAAACACACCTAATAGTAGCACAATTTTTGTTTGGTACGAAGAATAAAAAAAATATAGCGTAATTATAAAATTACTATAAATTAATAACCAGTTCGATTTAACACAAATTCTGTCTTTTTGGCAAGATAATGCATCTGGAATGCAATCCTTTTAAATATTGCATATTTTAAGGAATCGACTGTTTGTCCTTGACATTTAATTAAAAAAAAAACACTTTTCCAAGACCTCTCAAAACGTTCATCAATTGTTTTTGAATTGTTTGTTCATATTTGTTGGTAATAACAGTAAAAGACAGTCAAAAAGTTTCAACATTATAAAATATTTTTGTGAAAAAAATTGATAATTCGATGATTAGGTATAATAATATTTACAGATCACGATGAATCTTAATTTTTTTAAGATTATTCAATTATAAATTGATTTTTTAATTGAGATAATATTAATTACTATATTGTTCAATCACTACTATATACAGCAAAACGTTTCGTTTATAATAATTATGAAAAAAAAATTAATATACACAGTATAAAACTGATTTTTACAAAAACATTTATCAAAAAAAATAATAAATATTATTTTTTCGTAGGAATTATTGCTTGTTAAAAGGCATTTTGATTTTGAATCAGTATTCGTTCGATCCTAATTTCATTAAAAAGATCAGACAATTTCTATATAATCATCAAATCAATCTGAATTGACGATTCTGTGAGGTTTAGATTTAGTTATTTATTTATTCACTGAACAAACTTAGGGCTCGAGGTCCTATTAAGGTCAATTGAATGCTTATCAAATGCCTCAAAATGATACCTACCCAGTACTCACACACTGTGGTAGCGCAAGCGCAGTAGCGTGGTACTTTATTACCTCCTACACCATTTCGAGGTGTTGGATGATCCTAATACGGTACGTAGTCCTTAATTATTTCGAAGCGTTTGATGAACTTTCAATTCAGAATACTTTCCCTAAATTCCACTCGGATCGTCAAGCCAGTTAGTGCAAAGATCAGTACATCCAATACAGAAATTGAACAGTCTTGATCTTTTACGTCAAACAAACTACAGCTCAGAATTATAGAGAAGGTAATACAATATCATACAGTTGTCTCACTCTTTCTCAAAGGTTGTAATTCTCTTTGCAATCTATCAAAATCATTATAATATTCATGATCTGATTCTTCTTCCATGCTTTTCTGCGGCACATATCTAATATTGCCATTGGAATTAGTCATTTTAGAACACACTTCCATATTTGGCATACTGATTTCCGCTGCTGTCGGTATACCTAAAGTTTGTGTTGGAATTTGTGAGTCCTGACTCATGAGATATTCTGGATTATCGATATCATTTTGGCAAACCATATGCGGTAAAAAGTCTGGATAATTGCCATAACAGTTAGCTTCTGATATCGGTGCTTCCGAATGTTTCGAATCACCGATTAAATCTACATATGTCGTTATGGCTTGAGCTTGTTGAGGAGATGGCATCAGATAATCGTCTTCATCTAATGGTAAATCTAATTTTACATTACCTACTTGTGCTTCTCGTTTATTTACAGATGGATCATAGCCGAATTCTCCTTCAGTTACGACCTTCAACGGATCACTACAATACATCGAGCTGCAACTGTCCAGCTGGTCCCCATATCCATTCCTCATGTTGTTTGGATCCAGACCATTCGCTGCTGCGCACCTCAACAGTTCTTTATTCATGTTCTGTTGATTTTGCGGCGCACAGCTGCCTTCTGACGTTGAAGACATCATTGGCCAGCACGTTTTAACCGGTGTCAAAGGCGGGGAACCACCGCTTGTACTTGTAGTCATTCCAATTGGCATGCGCGATTTTGGTTGCAAATATTCGTCGCCTTCAGCTGTTGATTCGCTACCATCTATTCCGGACCCCAAATTATTTACACGGTCTTTTTGATCCTGAAAATAATTAAAACATCGTGTTATTTAAAATTCTCAACTTTTTTTATCGAAAACTGGTTAATCAGTTAACAATGAACTATCACATTTATAGAAAAATATTCTTTAATTTTCATACATATCATTCAAATTTAGATATTTTGCAAAAAAAAATCCCTTCTCAAAGTTTAGTGTTTCCATAAAACTAAATTTAGAGAGAGTACATATTACAAAATTAATTAAGCAAAGGTTTTAATTTCTGTAGCTACGATACTCGATTTTTATTTTAGCTAAAGCAAAAACTCTAGATACAGTTTAACAAACAAAAAAAAAATCAAACTCACCTGATTTGCATGGTTCTGAAATTGTGGTAGCCGCATGAATCGATCTCCCGGAATTACTAAGTATCTACCCGGATCTCTTGCCATTTTTGCAAAATCATCAGCGAGTTCTTTGAATCCTGGTCTGCTTTCAGCATCCAGCATCCAACATTTGATCATGATCATATAAACATCAATTGTACATATATTTGGTTGAGGAAGCCTTTCACCTTTTTCGAGTAATTCAGGCACATCTCTGGCAGAAACTTGTTCGTACGGCCTGCCGCCATATGTTAAAAGTTCCCAAACAGTAACACCAAACGCCCAAACATCGCTTTTATGTGTAAAGATACGATGTTGAATGCATTCAAGAGCGAGCCATTTAATGGGCATCTTTCCACCAGCTGCTTTGTACTCTTCTTCATTGATATCCAACAATTTGGCGAGACCAAAATCAGTGATTTTCACACAGCTTGGTGTTTGGACAAGAACATTCCTGGCTGCAAGATCTCTATGAACCAGACGTTTCTCTTCCAAATAAGCCATACCTCGTGCAATTTGGGTACACCAATTCAAAAACGCTTTTGAACCGATTCTATCTTTATTGGTGCGCACAAAATCTAGCAGACACCCTAAAGGCATCAACTGAGTGATAAGCATCATTTTTGTAGTCATGCAAACAGCCAACAATTGAAGAAGATTCGGATGTTCTACACTGGCCATAATATAAGCTTCTTCAAGAAACTCTTTGCTTGTATTCGCTCCAGTATCTTCTCGAAGTATTTTAATAGCTACAGGGATTTTGTGATTTTCACCTTCAGGTACCCAGACACCTTTGAAAACGGTTCCGAATGCGCCTACACCCAAATCGCCTCCTTTTCTTAATTCGGCTTCTTTGATTATTCTTAATTTCGCTAAATTAGGTTGTACATTCGTCGGTCGTAGCGGTTCGTTATCTTCGAGTCCAGTCAACGCCATCGTCATTTTCACAGCACTCTCTTTCGCCTTCGTCTTCCGGTGCCACTGATAAATCACGCACGCCAGGAAAAACAAAAGCGATATTGTGCATACCGAAACACTGACCAGAATCGTCGAAGTTCGATCATATCCGATTCGAGCACTCGAAAACGGCTCTTTAGAACAGTAAGGCTCCATATCATCTTCAGGAGGAAATATTTTAAAAGGCACATCTGTAGGGCATATCGCAGTGCAACTGAATTTTGTACTATTAAAGTCAGAATCGTCATCAAAAATTTTATAATTACGACATTTGATACAATTCTCATGGCCTGGTCCATGACACCCTCTACATTCCGGATCGCAAGCAATACACTGATGCGCCTCGTTGTCGGCATAATGATCTACCGGACACTCGTCTTCACATTGTTCCCCGCGCTTGTAATTCGTGCATTCCTGGCAAACTTGTTCGTGGAAACCGTATCCGGTGCATTTCTTGCATCTCGGATGGCAAGTCCGACATATCGCCTTCCCGGCCAAAGGTATCAATTCACCTTGGTCCTGTGGACCGACCCACTCGTAATAATAACCATCAGGGCATGATTCATCTTTCCCCAAACACTTTTCAACTGACATGTTGCTGTTGATGATCGCTCTTTCACAGGAATTGCAACCATAATTACCGATCGTGTTGTTGGGACCGACGCATCCGTTCACGCAATTATCGTGACAATTATGACACTCTCCGTTCTCTTGGTATTTGGTGTCTGGACATTTGGGCACGCAGAAAGGACCGTCTTTGACGTGTTTACAACTGTCGCATTTATCGGCTCCAGGACCATGACACGTGGAACCGCATTCCTCGTGGCATGGCTTGCAGATTTTCGGACCTGTTTTGTATATTCTGAAAATAAAATGAAAATTTACGTTAGTGTCATAGCCTCTACACTTTTTTAATAAACTGATTAAAAGTTAAGCCCGAAATTATACTAGTCTTTCTAAAAGACGTACTGAAGCTAGACTAATCAATATTTACAAACAAAACTAAGTACCAGGACATTAAGAACGAGTTTATATATTTTTTTAATTATATCTTAACGATTTCATTTCTACAAAAAAAATTTAAATGAATTTATATACATAATATGAAAAAACTGCAAATGACTACTAAAGATTTAAAAAAAAAATCAGAGAGCAGATGCGTTGTACAGGCAAGTACGCAGTGTTCGCGGTTGACTGAAAAATGTTTTCCAATGACCCCTCGATTATGAAAATCGATCCAGTAGATTTGATCCTACGAGATAACAAACTTATATAGGTACATATATAGACTTAAAATCATAACCCTTCCATTTTTCGTAGTCGGGTAAAAATATATGTCGTTTTAGTTTACTATAAATTTATAATACTGTTTTTTTACGAATGCGGAGTTATTTTTGATTTGTTGGCAACACGCACCTGTATCACGATTGCTTTTAATGGACTTAATATAACCAGTTCTTTAACTATATATATGCGTTAGTCGCAAAAATATGCATTGCATACATTCCGTCGGTACTAACTCAATCACTCACCGATTTACTGAAGAATAAAATAGCCATAAAAAATATCAGGTGAATCAACTACAAATAAATAGTAACAGGACATCTGTCTGTAATTTCGTTTTCTTATAGGTTTTCTCGGGTATGATATATAGAAGAACGAATGTCTTTCGATTTGTACTGACTTTATTTTTAAGATCACCAACAGCTAAGGTTATTTGAATTTAGTACCAATTAACACTATTTTTAGGGTTCCGTACTTCAGAATTAAAAAAAAAAACGGAATTTATACACTCATTTTTTTGTCCGTCTGTATGTCCTTCAAGACCCTTTTTCTCAGTAATATTTATATTAAATACTAAAGTCTACAACCCCAAATTCCTGTATAAAAAATAAACTTCTAACTCAATGCAATAAAAAGTTACGGCCTTTCAAAAATCACGTGATGATTCTAGCTCACTCATCAAAACTGATACGGCACTTGCTGTTGGCCTAGAAGCTTGAAATTTGGCACGAAGGAAGGTCTCATCGCACACGTAAAGGAAAAAAATCCGAAATAATTCTATGTAGAATTATTATGTGACAAACTTAATTTTTATTAAATGTTTTTAATGGCACGGAACCCCCACGGTGCAAGTTCTACTCGCAATTGTCAGTCTTTTTATTATATTATCGTCCTTTTTAACTTCGCTGTAGTCGGGAATGTAAAAACTTGGTAGTAAAATTATTACGTGTGGAGAAAACTATTAATTTTGCTTTAAAAATGCAAACCTAAACACCAATCGGTAAAAAATTAGATAGGTGAGAGCAGCTCGGGGTCAGGTGATTGGCCAAAGGTATTCGGCGCAAACTGTTAAACGGACTCCGTATATTACATACCGCGTTATGTGGCCGAAAGGCAAAAGCATTTATAGCCAAATTTGCGATACATTTTTCTGTGTCTTCAGATTCTTTTTGACTCCATTTAAATTTCTGAACATCAGAAATGTTTTTAATATTAGGTGGCACATGATAGACAGAGGACCATTTTTTTATGATTTTAAGCCTCTAAAAAACTTTGACCATGATAGTGTTTAAGAAAAATGTTCAAAAGACGTAAGTAACAGGCCAAATAAGCAAGACCAAAACTGAATACGCACGACCAAGAACAGGACCGAGACCGAATAAGCAAGACCAAGACCAAGATCTAGACCAGGGGTCGGCAACCTATGACCCGTGGGTCACCGAGTGACCCATTTGGTAATTTCAAGTGACCCACTCATGATATCAACATGTTGGGCATCACTTCCTACGAGGTTTTCATCATTAAAAAAATTGGCTTTGCCATTTTGTCCACATTCGGGTCCACTTATAAATGTGAGCAAATATTTTCACAAATGAAATTTATTTTAAGCAAAAACAGGAGCAGGTTAACTATTGAAAATTCAGATGCTTGTGTTCGACTTAAAACGACTAACTATAAACCAGACTTGACTAAATTGACGTCACAAGTTCAACATCAAGGGAGCCATTGATATCGTAGAGAAAGTTTATAAATAAAGTTTATTCAACTATGTTTGTAATTATTTGCTTAATAAAATATATCTTATTATTTAATAAAATGCTGTTTTAATACGAAAATATCTCTGACCCAAACGTCTCTTTCATACTCGCATTTTGGCGGCCAAAAAAGGTTGCCGACCCCTGATCTAGACTATTGCAGTCTTGGTCTTGGTCTTGCGTTGCTCATCACTAGTGTGAACGAGAAATTGTTCAATTCAATTTCAATTTTAATTGATCAATTGAAATCGGACCGTGAGAACTGGCCTTAAGATACAAAAATTATCTTAACAGTGTCTCGATACAAGATATTCCCTAGCTCTGCAGCTGGTCCCAAATTATTACAATCTCAAAGTCAATTGTAAACAGCATTTAATAGAAGTCGAGTCATGGTATTTTATAAAGCAGATTGCAAATGCCAAATGTGACGGCGTTTGCATTACGCTGCGGTAAATTTTCAAGAACCACCATTAATGCCAACTAATGAACGTTTCTTGGTAATAATTATTGTTAACAAAAAAAAAAAACTATTATTAGTTGATGTTATTATCCAGCTATAATTAAAAATGTCAAATGCAACTCTGACGAGATTATAAAAAAACGACCGCGCGCGGTTCATAAGATCTCTTTTAAATTTAACTTTCATTAACATTGTTTCAAATCTATAGGTCGAGATACACATCAAAAGGTAAATTTCAAAAAGATTCGAAGAAAAATTAATTAGAATCTGATTAAAAATGCAGAGGTAATATTTCTCGCTTATCATTGTACTTATTATTTTATTGCCCACGATGACTCGGTAAAATTATATCGAACCAGTGCCCGTCAAACTGCTACGTTTAGAGATTCATGTACTTCAAATTCTGATCTTCACACCATCCCAAAAAAAAAAAAAAAAACAACGGTCCGTCTTAAACAGCTAAGATCTTACATGTGAGACGTGAGAGACGTTTTAGTTGCAGCATGCAGGTGTTTTATTTAACGTGTTTACACATAATATGAGAGTACTAAATGTTTACACATAATTTGGGAGTACTGAATCTCCAATAATTTATGTTTCATACAAGGATTTGAAATTTGACGCTATGACATCTTGTGTACCAATAAAGAGTACACCAAGTTTCATCAAAATCAACCCAGCCGTTCTTGAAAAACTCCGGCACAAACAAAGTGAAACCTTTTTCCATCTCTATATATCATAAAAAATACCACAAGAAAATGTAATTGCAGACAGAAATCCCGACATTTCGTTACAATCTATGCTATATATTATTATATAAAGAAGTAAAATTTGTTTGTTTGTATGTTGGGGGTAATCTACTAAACCAATGTTAATTTTTTTTCTCTAATAAAAAGCTACGCTATCATTAAGTAATATATATATATATATATATATATATATATATATATGTTATATTTTATTTTGATAAAAAATAAAAATTCCAAATAAACTAACTAAATTTGAGTACAGTAATTTTATGGTGGAAGTATGGATATATTAAAAAAAATCTTTGTGCGCTCCGCTAAGCAAGACTGTAATACGGTAAAGTATGTCGTGTGCTATCGCAATCGCATGCAGAGTCGCGGGTAATGGCTAATTTTATCTTGGTTTTGGTAAGCAGTTGGAGGGCTCGGAAGTGAGTTAAGTCAATATTTTCTTAATAACCAGAAGCTTATGAAAGTCAGCAGTAAGTACGCATTATTAATTTCTTATTTCTTGAACTTCCTATTTATTTTCAAATCGATTATCGACGCTTCTCTTGTGTCCCTGTCTTTATTTATGTAAAGCAGCTATTGGTGAGCTTAAATTGAAATTCCAAGGTGCACACATAAAACAATATTCTTTATTCATTCAAATGGACCACCAACAGTAAAAAATAAAAAATAATAAACGAAAACAGACATCACATGAAACAATGTGTTTCACGGTCAGCATGTTTTTTTACATAATATACGAAATCGTTAGTTAATTAAATCAATTTTTCACTTATATGGTAAATATTAATAATTAAAAATAAACTAGTTAAATTTTGTCAAATTTTTTTTTGCGCAACCTTAAATGGAAAACTACAATCAATGCGTTCGTTCTCTATCTAGAAGTTCCCCTTTCCCTAAATTTTGTAGCTTAAAATCTTATTGAAAATATTGTTAGTATAAAAATGATTTTTCGGGAAAAAGGACTTTATTTATAAGTAAAACACTTAATATTTTATTTTCAGCGACGTTTCGTTCCTTGTTTGGAACTTTATCAAGCTTTAATAACTGTAAATAAATTTTGTTTAAAAATACAATTTATATTAAGTGTTTTACTTATAAATAAAGTCCTTTTTCCCGAAAAATCATTTTTATATTAATTACCAAGGACAAAAAAGAAATAAAGTCAATTGTTAGTATATTTTTTTAAATTTCCTTATTCCCTACGATTTCAATATTAATAAGCCATTGATGTTAAAATCGCAGGGAATAGGACAATTAAAAAAAAAGAGTTGCTGAGGACGTTGCCATTAGCAACGAAATGTCCAGCTTAAGCAGGGTTATTTCTTCTTGAATTTTTTTAAGTTAATTTAATGAAATCTCATTCAAATCGGTTAACTGATTTGTGAGTTCTAACAAAACTGTATCTCGTATAGTTCGGTCAGCGTACACCAATTTAACTCAAAAATCGTGTGCGGCATATCATCGATTCGCTTCACATTTTCGCTCAATGCTCAGTCCCCTTTTATTTTAATAATTTAAGGCACTGGGAAGAAGTAGACTTTTAACCGAGACAAACAAAGAAATAAACTTTTCCTTTTTGAAATGTTAATATAATAATATGATTATAATTTATAATGCTTACCCAGGTTGAGCGCTGCAGTCCTGAAGACATCGAGTACCCAATTTATAATTATCACACGACAAACACTGATCTGGACCAACGTCCCAACAGCCTTCGGCCGAACACTGAGGATCACAAATCAATCCTTCTTGTTCACACAACGTCCTATTTTTATTGCTTTCTAAAAGCGTTTTGAATTCACTCATTTTAATCCTCGACCAATTAATATCCTGAGCAAAACACAAGTTTTTATTTTCGAGTATGGCAACTGACCCGGCACTAATTTTTTTAAGCGATTTAAGACCTAACGAAGTTAACGACGTTTTTACAATGTACAAAGAAGCGAAAAAGTTTTCGGCCAAAACACGACCACCGATCACTTCCAAATTACGAAAATACGATAAGTTTTTGAAATGTTCGTGTGAACCTTGAATATTCAGATACCCGGTAATTTCTTTCAAAGTACTGAACACTTCCAAGCGATCGGGATGCATTTCTTTATACTTTTCTCCGAAAGTATAATTCGGATAAATTTGTAAAAATCCTTTGAACGACTGATCGAGGATCATAAGCGATCCTTCAATAACCGTGCATCCCTTAAATGAGTCTATATTTCCGGAATGAACAACATCAACAACACCGGAACAACTTTTTGGACAAGGTCCATCACAAGGCACGCATTCACCATTCACAGCCTTCTTCTTCGGCGGACAATTCCTCACGCAAGCTCCGTTATCTTTGAGCAGATGTTCAGGACACTTCTTTACGCACGTTGCACCGTAAGCGTATTTTCCGTCCGGATTCGGTTCCCACGAATACGTTATCGAATTGTACCTCTGCATCGGTGGACACTCTTGCGTGCAGACGCCGTCGTCGTAGAAGTTCTTGCAAGCGAGACAATCGCTTTGTTTGGGTCCGGTGCAACCACCGGCACAAAACAGATGGCAACACTCGCGCGGATTCGGTCCAAAGCAACGTCCTTGATAGCACTGGGGACTGCAATGCTCTTTGGAGAATTGTTGGCAGTTTTCAGGTCCGGAACCCCAACAACCGACTTCGCAACTCTTGTCGCACGGTGGACATTCACGTTCCGGTGATGTGAAATTGTAGACGTAGACATCTTTGCCTTTCGGATCGCTGATAATTTCACTCCAGTTGATTGTCTTCACGTGACACAAATTATAGTTGTTGAACAGTCCGACGCTTCCACTGAGGACGTCGCGCAGTGCCGGCAGTTCAAGAGTAAACATCTTGGACAGGGTGACCATGAGCGCGAAACTCTCTTGGGATACGCTGATCTTGAACAAAGAACGGCCTCGGATAATTTGCAACCGCGGCAAAACCAACTTCTTGACATCGACGTGCGATATGAGGACGTAGCCGGTGACTTCGCGAATGTACTGAAGGAAGCTCAGGTCGAGGTTCTCGTCCTGAAGCCATGTCACTTCCAGATTCCCGTCCACGTAGGTACAGTTCATATAGCGATCGCGAAGATTCCGGTAATGATGATCGCGGTTGGAAGGTACCGACATGCGGCCGTTTGTGCCGATGCATACTGTAACAGAAAAACAAATTATAAATAACAAATTCTCCTTGATAAACAATAAAGAAATATTAAGAATATTCGAGATTGTTTGGATATCGTTTTTTATGCATGTCAGCATCTATTAAAAACCCCAATTTACAGATGTCTGTCAAGAATTAGTAAAAGTATAATTTAACAACCAACTGCAACCATAATTGGATATTAGGTTCGTATAACATTAACAGTTGGTGGTCTTTACCAAAAAACAAAAAAACGCTACAATGTCAAAAAATTTAACATGGGTTCAAGCAAGAATGTTATCTATTTTATTTCCATATATGATTCTAGCCATACGTCGTATTTATCGATTATTACAGACATATGAGAAAAAGGGGGCTTTACTTTATGTTATAAACTATAACTCATCAGGACGACTTGGCTATTTTCGCTCACCGATCAACCCTCTTTTGTTGTAGCATAATAAAAACTAACCTGTTATTTTGGTCATTGTTTTCAGTTACAGTTAATTTTATTTGGCAAAATGGAAGTTTATGTTTCAAAAGGCAGAAGCAGAAGTACAACATTTTAATATTAGCACATTTCAAGACTTAAAATCATTAGCTATCGAAGGAATAGAATGGAAACAAATGGTCTCCAAAATCCTATAAAAGATATGAAACTTCATGGAGATGTTAGGTCTTCAAAAATGACGTTTTTTAACAGTAGAAGATTGTTTTAAATCGGTAACTAACATACAATACAAACTTCTGAGTGGTACCATTTGTAGGTATAGCACATTTTTAACAGCTGAACTTACTGACTCAATTCGCCTATTTTGAATTTATTATTTCAATAAATTGAAAAATCCATAACCAGTTCTCGGGATTAGAATCAGGGAACTGGGGGCTTGTAACAGTGGAGACATGGAAGCGCCAATGGCATCGCTATATGCTCGGCTACTTGCAAACCCTAAGTAATTTTTTAAAACAATTGTTCTCAGAAAAAAAACACATTTGCATAATTGTTTTTTTCAAAAACCTTTTCTAAAATAGTCGGCACTAAAAAGGGATGCAAATCCAACCCCCGTCATAAAGATGAAGCAACACGTCAATAAGCATGATATACGAAACAAATGAATAGGTGCCTTCCCTCTAAAAACAATATTCAAAACTAATAGATCTTTCCCAGACAGTACCAATTACTTTTCTCTGGTGCCAGTCAAGTGGTACCTATAGGTATAATCATTCCCTCCCAGTTCACGCGCTACACTGCAATTTGCTCAGGTAAAAGGCCAGTGGCGTACTCAAACACATAAAATAAACATTAAAAATATCTCAGGCCTTCCTTTTCGAATTTCGCACATAAACCAACGATAGGTATAATCGTATTTACCCGACTATTGTCTGCTTCAGTATTTAGTTCACCATTCCGCGTCCCTATATTCATTAAAACCGCATGAAAATAGGTCGAATAGTTTCTCAATTTGTATTCATATACAGTTTATATGAATATAAACTGAGAAATATTGTCTTACGAAATAAAACGCAACGTATGTCTATTATAGACTGACAGACGTTGCGTTTTATTTTGTAAGAAAATATTATTCAAGCCGAATGCAATCGAATAATCGGTATCGGCCATCTTTGGCAAAATAATCGCCTTCAAAAACAAACCGAAAATTTCGTCTCGCAGTCGTGTGAATTGTGAATTGTTAAAATAAACACTTACTTCGACTTAATCGAAGTTCAGCTTTGGTCGAAGATGGAAATAAACCGAAGTTCAGCTTTGGCCGAAGATGGGAATGAACATGAAGTTCAGCTTCGGCCGAAAATAGAAATAAACTAAAGTTCAGCTTTGGTTGAAAAAATTATCTTCGGTCAGACTCCAGTTCAAGTCTTATCGATGGTCTCAAATTAAAAAAAAAAAAAATGAACGAACGCCACTGAAATCGAAAATCGCAGGTAATAAATACACGATGCATAGGTAAGATTATCCGACTTGGATATTCCCATTGTGTAACACAATGGTGTCAAGTGCAGTTTACTTTATTTTTCGAGTAGGTATAATAAAACACTGCCATATAGGACCCTAACTTACCGACTGAAAATTATTTCAACAAAACAGGTAAATAGTTGCACCTAAAAATATTTGCAATTCTTAAAATATATTTTTCTTATCTGATTACGAAGAAATCATGTTTGTTGGAACTGTTTTTGAAAGTTACAAAAACAAAACTTATGTTTTTTGAAGGTCACCAACAGCCAGGAATATTCGGGCGTAGTACCAATTCGTATTTAAAATTTATTGTGAATAAAATTCAAATGAGACTTTTACCAGTTCTCGGATTAGAATCTTGGACTGGGGGATTGTACTAAAAAAGTTAATATCTACAGATTTTTAATTTTACATTAAAATAGTTACGGAGCATCTGTCTGTCAATTCAATTTACTTATGCTATTTTGTAAGAACACGCTTCTAGAATTTTTGTCTGTTTCTCTGCTTTCTTATGATACAGGATACGTCTCCTAGGCACAATGTAGTTACAAAATGTCCGCTATTTAATATGCAAATAGTACATTAAACAATTAAAACTTGTTAGACTTGCAAATCGTCGACCTCAATTTACGAACACGTCTGTTCAAATACAAAATATTATCTACTAATGCCGCGCAAGTCATCGAATAGAACAGAAATTAGTTCATTTTTTAAAAGTTACACGTCTTTTCGCGCGTCATGAAAAAATAATGAGATTGAATTTTTCCAATGTAGTTACATCACAAAAAAACATTTTTTGTTCTATGCACGTCAAAATAGTGCAATACAGCGACATCGGACGGAATCTCTTAAAAGCTATTAGTACAGGCATTTCTGCGGTTTAGTGTGTATTATTAAATTAAGTTAATAAATATTGTACGGTGGTACGGAACCCTTCGTGTGCGAGTCCGACTCGCACTTGGCCACTTTTTTCCATGATTAGTGTTTTCAGGGTTCAAAATAAGATTCAAATAATGATCCCTTAAGTTATGGGTTTGCGCAGAAATATATGGCCATACTAGGGATATCGGAAGTGCCAAAAAGTATCGATATATATCGTATCGATATTTTTTTCAAGTATCGATATCGGTACCGATATATTTTTTAAAAAATATCGATATATCGGTCCAATTTGAAAGAGGACATTGACACTCGAAGAAATTTAGTATACATATTGGCTAGCTTAATATAATCTCAAATAGCAATTAACGGACATTATTTCTAATAAATCAACTAATAAATATTTATCTGAAATCAAAAACAACGATAAGACTTTTTTTTGTTTATTAATTAAATGTCTAATACATTAAGGAGCAGATAATTTTAGAGATTAATCGAACAATTAATAAATCCCGGGATGATGAACCTATGGGATGCGTGCCAGAGGTGACATTCGACAGGAAATTGTTGGTACAGCATGAATTGAGGTGTAAATCGAAATAATTAAAAATATTCTAAATGTTGTAGAAATGAAATGAAATAATTGCAGGAATAGACATTTTGACTGTTTATTATTCCGAAAATATCGAAAAATCCGGTGAAAAAGAAACGTGTTTAATATGTGCTTTATTCACTGTTGTTGTTTTTGGAACGCACTTAAAAGTGTTCCAAAAACATATGTAAAAACACATGTTTCTTTTTCAGTGAAGTTTTCGATTTGTCGGAATAATTAAACGGCCATAGTCAGTCGCGGTGCCTACATACAAGTGTTGCTACTGAAAAAAAATATCGGTTTTCGATACTCGGAATTGTATATCGATATATCGAAATATTAAATATCGCCCAAAAATATCGATGTATCAAATAAAAAATATCAATATATCGATATTTTTTCGACATTCCTAGGCCTAGGAAATTATACGAAAGGTCTTCGACACAGTTCGGGAACTATATAGTTCCAGAACTACCCAAGTCTACAACAAACGCATTTGTGGATCGGATCTCTGGATCGATTTCCTATCATCGAACATTCTTTGACGATCAATGACGGACGGATGCTTAGAACGGGGCATCGTTGTCGGTTCCTACGCACAAATAAAGGTATGTCCAGCCGGTTGTGACGTCATTGCGCAACTCAAACAAATGAGCGCGTGTGTAGGTATGTATGTACGTTTTATAAACATAACAATATTACATTATATTCTAGAATTACCTTGTCTCCGTATTGTAGAAGACAACGTCCTACCAACAACCTAACAGCTTTACGGTACGATGTTGTCCATCTCCCGCGCGGCAGCAAACCGGCTGTTTCACCTACAAGGTCATTCGGAACATCGTGTGGTTAAATATGTCCGTATCAATAGTCGCCGACCATCGCACTTATCAATACGTTTCATTTGAAATCTCGAGTCAATAAATATTACACGTACTGATATTTGACAAAAAAAAAAGACATTGACGACCCCACACAGTCAAAGGCTGGTATATTCACTAAATATTAAATCGGTAATCCCTCAGTCGGCGACTCGCCGATTGAAACGAATTTTGTCGCCGGAACCGATCATACGACCTTCTGTCTACGAGGCAGCCGCCGGACCTCTCAGCTACCGTAGCCTATTAATGTACAGCCGGTTTTTGTACTATACAATAGGTATGCCAATAATCGACTATAATATGATATTGTAGAATCAATGATCGTGCAGTTCCTCGTGATTTGTTCCCTATATCCTTTTTGTAACGTTTCGTAACACCTTAGTTTCACTTTTATGAATCGAACTTGCCCTACCGAGCGTAAAGAAGTTTCACTTAAAAAAAGTGTTGCGTGTATTTATGTACGCGCCGCAGAAGTTATACTACTTTGGCGTGATATAATTGATATTTACATCATCGTTAAAGATGTACATTGATAAAATAAAATAGGATGTCTAGAGAGATAATAAATATAGTTGGAAAAACATTTTTAAACCCACGTTGGGATATGTTTGTGGTCTTATAATTTATATACATTTTACTTTTATTCCATTTTTAGTGCCTGCATACAGGAACTTTTTAACTATTAAAGGGTTTTCTACTGTTGAATCCATAATTTAAAAAAAATACAAGTATTGAGGTTATTTAACTGTCAAAAGTTGTTAACTACACTATAGCTTTTAAGAAATTACGTCCGATGTCGCTAGTATAACCGACTTTGTTGTTTTATGAAATAACGTATTGTGACGTTATCAGAAACAACTTCCGCTACGCATTCGTTGCATGCTGCGTACACAACTTCCGTAACAGAGAAAAATTTACCCTCAGTGCGCCAAGAGAAGTATAACTTCAAAACTTCGAAATCAATGACCCATCAGCTCAGTGTTGCCAGATTTTTTTTTTTTTGCCAAGTCGGGATTTTGGAACTTTTTGAGTGAAAAAAGCGGGATTATTTCGTCGAAAGCGGGACATAGTAAAAAGACGTATATAATCAAAAGTTTTTAAATATTTATCTTTTTATTTGAGTTCAAATTACGTTTACGTGACAATAGATAGCAGAAATAGCCATAGAAAATGTATTTTAATAAAAAAATGATATTTTTAATCAGATTTAGCCTATCGTTAAATAGTTGAGTCTTATTCGTCTTCTGAATAAAAAAAAAATAAAAAAAACGGAAATCAGTAACAAAAAAGTTTTATTCATTAGAAAAATATGGCGTTTCAAACAATAGTCTGAGGAGTGAGTGTTACAAATTGCAACTTACAATAAAAGAATAATTATTTACGCACGGTCGAGTTATCCCCGAAAAGCGGGACTGAGCCTGTCCCGCGCGGGACATATAATTTTGATTTAAAAATCGGGACGTCTGGCAACGCTGCATCAGCTGTAGGTACGGTCCCTTTGTGGACGACTATAAATACGAACTTTCTGCTATAATGTACGCCAGAGTTTCCATGTACGCTTCCATTACTCGAGAGTATTGTGTTCATCCCGTGACCAAAAGAAAGAGAAATTAGCTGTGGGTTGACTTCAACAAAGTCAAAATGTATGTTTATAACGCCAAGTGTGTGCATACGCACTATTACTATAAAGCCTACGTATCCAAGCCTACTTACATATTTATCTTTTTTCGGAAAACTCACTACCGATGCAACGTACTTTCTTATTCTAGTCCCGTTAAGTGACGAAAGTTCAACACGATGATGAAATTATACATTACAGTAGAACTCATGTATTTTCAATTGGTTGGGACTAGGGTTGTCAGTACGCCAAACCTAAAAGCCGAACAGGCCAGCCAGTTTGGCTTAACATTTGGGTAAAAAAGCCGGACACCCTACATTATTGAGGATTTTTTTCTCAGTAAAAAAAATTATAAAGAATTAAGCTTTTTTGATTATTACCATAAATCTTGTTAAATTATAATGAAACATAAATAAAAAGTAAATAAAACGTCAAATCAGTCCAAATAATTTATTTTCTATCAGTCAAATAAAGCCATCAGTAAAAATTAAATTCTAGATAAACATTTTAAAATTATTTTTAAATTAAATAAAGGCAATTGTCAAATAAGTCAACTCGCCTGAGATCGGCCTCGCTCGTTTGCGAAATGTAAAAAACTTGAAAAGCCGGACACCGTTTAATTTTAGCCGAACACGCAATCAAAAAGCCTAACTATGTCCTGCTTTATCCAGACGCCTGGCAACCTTAGTTGGAGCTAATCATTTCCCGCATTTTCAACTTCGCCTTCATTCTCAGTTCGTGGCTGTCATAGAACAACTCGAAAAACCCTCATTAATTTGAGGTTAACGTTTTTCTATTGACTCAGCAACGTAGAGGGAAACATTCTGGGTGAGGAGTAGGGACTGAAAACTTAAAAATACGTGAGTATAAAAATATACTTATGAGTTCGACAGCAATATTGAATTTCTGATACCACTAGCTCGAGGCTTCCACTGTCCAAGATAAGAATATATCCTGACTTTTTCCTGACTATAACAACTATTTTCTCTAATTACTTTCCCATACTAAACAAAAACATAGCAATAGCAGCCTCCTTTTTTATATTTTACTGTGCCAGGCTTTCATACAGTCATATTTAGATTGTATAAAACCTAAAACAAAAACGTTTCTATAGTCTGTGTTAAAACGTTAGACTAAAACATGCCTATTTTCTCTCATTTGCAATCACTGGGAAAAGATTCCTGACTTATCCAGGTTTATGGGTAAATCCGGCCTTGCTTACGCGCCTCTAATAATTTCCTGCATTTTGATGGTAATATGAGACCAGAGAAAAATACCAACTTCCAAAATTATATATAATACATCCGAAAATGTGAACCGCTACAAGAATTTGTTTTTAATTGTTGTTTACAATAATTAATGTCGATTAATCAAAACCCCGGTACAATAAACAAATGAAACCTGAACAAGTGACTGTAGCGAGAGAACAAAAGAACAGAACAAAACATCTCAGCGCGTGATCCAAGTTATCTGATAAAAGAACAACATGGACGAGAACACCACACAAAGAAAAGAACAAGACTCACATCTCGACGGCCCTACACTTATGTTATGTGAGATCTTTTATACGGAGTGTACCTTTTACCTGACTGGTACGCAAAGAACATCGTGTTCATCAGTCTATAAATATCACGCTCCAGACCTAGAACAGATGAACCGATTTGGACAAATGAGGTATCGTTAGAGTATAGTTTTCTATGTTCCAATATAGCGGCCACGACCTGCACGGCACTCGGTACAAGTCTGGAACTTCTACGACTGCTGACTAGGTTGGCTATCAAAATGACTTATAATCGAAAATTCAATCGTTATAATAATTAGACAGATAGAATGAACTGTGTTTTCACTCGCATCCTAACCACTCGACATACTTATATGCATTGCACAGTACTAAATACGATTACTTACGTCTTTTATTAGTGTATTTGCCATATGGCAACATACACTATTGGCGTCGGTCGGATGGCGGGACCTAGGGGTCGGACCAAAATTTCTCGACGTTTCATAACCTCCTAAACACTTTGGCACTATTTTTAAAAATGTTTATATATATATGTATATATATATATATATGTATATATATATATATATATATATATATATATATATATATATATATATATTTATATATATATATATGTGTACGCGCGATAACTTTCGAAAGAGTTAATTGATTTCAACGAAATTTGGGCCACGTGTTGAAATCCACCACCGCAAGAAGCCTATTTAAAATGGGCCTTATCGGGCTATTTTAAGGGTAGTTTTTAGGGGTTGAAAACTGTTTTTGGGCCCCAAAATACCGAAAAAATTCTACGAATCGTTTCAAAATTGAAATTTAACCCTTTGGTAGTGATTAAAAAGTGTCCCCACAATTTTAATAAAATCGGCCCGACAGGACCGGATTTACAAATTTTATGAAAACACTAGTTTGCAGATAGTGACTTATTTATTGAAGGGTGTATTTAATTCGATGTAGACGTTAGATTGATAATAATATTACAATTAAGAAAAAAATGTTATTTTAAGGGGTGTATTAAGGGGTTAAATTTTTTATTTTGCCCAAAAACAAACTTAATTTCACATAATAAAAGTATAAAACCACACGGCCCTATACAAGCAAATACACTATATTGTCAGCAGGGTTTTGGCACTGCGACCCGGGTTTTTTTATTTTATTTTGTAAATCTGGCAGGCTAACAGACAATAATGTCCAGTAAATAGACAATAATGTCCAGTAACAGACAATAATGTCCAGTAACAGACAATAATGTCCAGTAACAGACAATAATGTCCAGTTATCTGCGCTTGTACTATGAACTGAGTAGGTGATTCTCTCAAGACTGAATCGAAACCGAGAGCAAAATTCATTCGAAAGTTGAAACATACATACATTCATTCATTCACGCATAGTAACACACCTATTTTTTATTATACATCATGAGAAGGGATCATTTCGAATGAATCATTCGATCATAAAAATCATTCAAATAGCAAACTTTCGATTATCAAAATCATTCGATTAATTACTGGGAACTTCTACCGGTTGGTAACTTGATCGGTTCTTTAAAATGAGTTCCGTTTCATAGATTATAGTCAATAAAGGAACTGTGTGCCAGATTTATTTTTGGAGCCATGTTTCTTAACGCAGACCTCGGGACAGGCAGTGAGCCGCGAAAAAATGAACGAGCGAGCGACATAAAGGCTTACATACGTACTAATGTTCAGATCCATAGCTTAGACAACGAAAGGACCATAGAAACAAAGCATATATACGTCGTTGTTCTTACATACTGTTGAATTCAGACACTATCTGCAAAGTCTATTCACGCGTGACTAATTATTCAGTGACATCCTGTATAAATAACTACGGCAAACGAGAAAACGTAGCAATGCAGAGAGCGTCTGATCAATGCATCACGATCGCTGCCCTCGGCTGCTGCTATAGCGACTATGGCTATAGGAGAACTCGGTAGAGACCCTTGTCTTGAATCTCAATCCACGTTACCTGCGACCAGTATATTTGCCATTCTCCCGTGATGATAATATAGTACCTGAAATATAGCGGGTGTTCCAGACAACACGTAACATAGCACTTTCAGGTAGTTGAAACTATCGACTTGAGTAGTTCCAGGAATCGTGTCCTCTATCCTGTCTGTCTCTAGAACGCGTCTTAATATTTTCAAACTCTGAAATATAGTCCGACTTCATCACGAGATCTGCCGCGATTTGCCAAGTCCAATATTACCGCTATGGGGCATTCCACGGGCAGGTAAAAAAATTTGATTTTAGTAATATTTTATCATGTTATTCCTACATACGTCCCCGATCCAGATACAAAATATTTTTACAGTATAATATCTGGTTGACGAGCTCGAGGGCTTTAAAAAGTTACAATAAAATAAATAAAGCAGACGAATTTATACTCCATTTAATGAGCTTTTTAAATGCATTTTTGGATATTAAAAAAACAATTTTTTTTTCGAAAAAATAAAATACAATTAAATTTTTGAAACTTGAATTTCACAAAGTTCGACCATTTCTTGTCTTATTATCTATTTGTAACGTAGATTCCAAACCTAAAAAATATGCGGGACAAGTGTGAAACGAGATCGGTCCGCAATCCTCGACATAATACAATTTCTTCCATTCAACGTAAATTATTTCTAAAAACTATAAATTGTCGAACAAAACACCCGGTATATTAGAGTTGTGGATCGGCTCTGAGTCCACCGCGCCGCATCCCCTGTGTTAATGGTTTTACAAAACGACCCGGCATCCATTAACTGGTCCAATATTGATGTTTTACAAGACAAAACACAACGCAGAACATCTGATAATTGTCAAACAAGGATCAAGTACTTTATTAGTCGACTAAATTGTCGCGTTCTGTGATTCTGTTAGATTACATATAAAATCAACTGCGACGAACGGACGGACACGTGAGTGATACGGAATCAAAAAAGCACACCACCTCGGTGTTACAGCTTTTCAATTGGCGTTCCGGAAGACAAAATTTAATTATTTCAAACACTTTTTTATAATTCGTAATATGTAAGTTTCTTAGCAGGATTAATATATTGGGTCCCTGAGGAAGACATTAAATAAATTCAATTAAGAATATTTGTTGTGAGTGCCTTATATCCTGCTAAGAAACTTACAAAATTTAATATGTGCCTTCGAGAAATGCAAATATTTACGATTATATAAAAATTTTCGTATTTATTTTTAACTTAAAAAATAAAAACTATTTGACATATTTCGATCAAACTTTTTTTGAAATGATTCCAGGAATGCTACAGGCGATGTTTAATTTCATTTAACAAATTAATTATATTTATATGGGCTTCCTATTACTTGAGTCGTTTCTAATGCCCCGCCACTTATGTATATTCCTATCGCCCGTAATGCAATCAATGTTATTGGTCGGATGAGGTATGGTAATAAGTGGAAGAAGCGGAGCTACGTCTGTAATAAACCGGCCGCTCGAGCATACTCGCGCGAACGGGCATCCTATGCGGACTTCTTCAATGAATGCTAAATTCTTTATGCGAATAACCAAAGTAATTTTGTTTTGTTTATTAAATTAATTATTAATGTATTGAATAATAAATAACTTAATTAATTAATACCAAATAAGAAACAACGTCAGGCCAATACAGCTATTATTCTATAAGAAAATCCGCTGCTGCATAATGTGCATATAACAAGCAATCTACAAATTCGAGCGAATCCGGACCGAACCGCTAGTGTGAACAAAAAAAAGAGTGTGAGCCTTACACAAGCTCACGGGGGAAGTGAAACCTTTATAGAGTTATGAGCGCGTTACCAACGTTTGTCTTAAATTTCTCAGCCGTTGAATCATTTTCCTTTTAACCTTACAGAAAATTTGAAACAGATAATCGCTAACGACTTCACTAAAAAAACCTAATGTATACAGATTTAACGGTCACCGACAAATTATCCCATTATATTAATTGTTATATAATTTTTCTAAAGGGGTTACCGCCTTGAAGCCGGTGTTTATTTTGCATATCAATTGAATAAATATTAGAGATATGATGCGTTTTAACGGACTGCAGTTATTCATGCAGAATCGTTATTTTTAAATACTAGCCTTAGCCCGCAACTTCGCTCGAAATAATGCCTCGGTTTTGACAAAAAAATCCTTCTTTCCCGTAACTGTTCCATACATATTCTGTCATGCATTTGATTAACAGTTTGGTTGACGACGACCGACTTGTAAGAATGCCATTCCACAAACAGTGATATGTTGTTCACACTGCACACTACAAAAGTTAAACAAACTAACGCAAAACTACATCTAAATGCTAAGAATTTATATTTACTACAGAATATAAACAATAATATTATATAGAATTTTAAGTGCGAGCAAATCATGGCCTATTCAATTGGTAACAAGAAACACTAGCGCCGCTCGCGGCTTGAGTTGCCAAAACACTTTTGTAATAATTATCAAATACTATAGAACCTATGCAGGTATTACCAGATTGATTTCTTCAGATTTTTTAGAACACTGCAATTAGCTCGTCTTTATAAAAGTGTTTTATCTAATATTTTATTTGTAATCTAAATATTATGGGTTCCACATTTTTTATGGATTCAATTAAATTGATTATATCCTCTTCCGACCACTTCATAATAAGCTCGAGACCTGTTTGCGAACACTCGTTTGCGCAAACTGTTCGCGAGCCGTTCACAAACTTAGTCTAAATGCGGCTTAAGAAGTAACGCATTAATAAAATGTTTTCTGTTGATGTCATTCGCTAGGAACGTGAAGAATATTGCTTTTGTTGATTGTGGAATTCAATTAGCACAATGCTAATTGATCAAGTCAACATTATCGATAATTAATAATTAAATCTAAGGTGACCTTCTACGTCCATTTTTTTCATAAATATGCGCATACAAATTTGACTATTTGCACAACAAATATGTAATTCCATTATTGATTATAGAACTAAATATTATATTGTGAGAACGTATTGAACTCTCGGAATCTTTGCACGTATATGCTATTATTTGATGGCCTTTTCTATTTTCCCAGAATGCATTTAAGTAACTGTTTTTTTTTTCATATAGGTAGCATAGATGAAGCTGTTAATTTAAACATTGTCAAATTGTACGTACAGCTTGAGTTCGACCGAAGCTGTGGCCAAAAACTAAACCTAATCAGTTCGGTCTGGTTTCGCCCGGGCTTACCTATTAAACATGTAGGCATCGCGGACTTTTTTGTAAAATATATTATGCCCAGCAAACCTTCCATATTGCATTGTTATATCTCTAGAAGTTAAGGCAGTATATCAATGGCAGGTTTAACAGCAAGCGAACTAGTTTTGTAAATATAAACAGACTTAATTTTTATGTATAGTACATGTCCGAGTTTTAGAGTGAAGTGTCCGGAAGCATTACTCGTTCGGATTTCTGGAGTACCCGAGTTAGCGTGATCCGGGTTTGTGAAACTGTACTGTATATACTTTTATCTTTGAAAGTAGTACCAGGAACGCAGGAATTAGGATAGATTAGATATACCTATTTATAAATTTCTTTCGTAGCTATTTGTTGAAATAAATTAATCGAAATTTAAACACTTAATGAAGTGATAATGCCATTTATGTAGGTACCTATAATATATAGTAATAAATATAGAAGACGTAATCCGGGTTTGTGAAACTGTACTGTATATACTTTTATCTTTGAAAGTAGTACCAGGAACGCAGGAATTAGGATAGATTATAGATATACCTATTTATAAATTTCTTTAGTAGCTATTTGTTGAAATAAATTAATCGAAATTTAAACACTTAATGAAGTGATAATGCCATTTATGTAAGTAGGTACCTATAATATATAGTAATAAATATAGAAGGTATAGTAGTATGCGAGATGTGTTATTAATATTATACACCGTAAATATGTCGAGGGCCGGAAGTCGGTGTATTCCAGTAGCTGCGCATAACTGCATAACTGTAACTTGTGGCACTCTTCTTGTACTACTATAATAAATACCCATTAAAATGTGAGAGTTATCTGCATAATATGTATATGATATAGATATACGTATATAAACTAGACTAGATATTATTTTTATTCATACCGAATTAGTTCTTACTATTATTAGCGCGACATGGTATTAGCTTTAAATGTCGGTTTTGACCCAATCGTAGCGATTCTCAACTGTTTTCAAATATTTAAGCGTTAAATTATCCCTGATATATTAACAGTCACCAACTGAAGGACTGCGTTTTCTATTTATTATATACAGGCATTTTCCTCACCGTACTCGCTCGAATGTCGGTTTTGACAAAAATTATTAAATTAACCCAGTAGATGGAGAATAAGAAACCCCTGCCGGCCCGAAGTGATGTGCAAACGGTCCCAGGTTGACAGGAAGGAGCAGGAGGGGTTTTTAGTGAGTATTACTGTGGTTGAGTTCCACAATATTCACGGTTATGGATGTCCGTAAAAAAAACCCAGGAGCAATAACTATTTTTACGGTAACAACTAGATTAATATGTTTAGGTACTTTGTAAAAATATACTGAAAATAATAACTTGTACTAGGCCCACGACAACACTGGAAGTTGGTGGTATTCAGAATTGTGAATATTCAAATCAAATACGTTTCGCGACCAAAACTTCTCAATCTGTAACACTCTATTGATATCTAGCGGAAAGTTTTATACGGGAGACTTTAACGCTCAGGTAAGAAAGGATCCTTGTCTTCTTATAGAGCATTGAAATCTCCAAATTTGTAACCGATTTTATTACAACAAAAAAACGCTTTTTGGCGAATATTTTCGCAAAAACGATGAAAGAATGGAACAAAGAATTCTCGACGATCAAGCAACATCGGTAAGTATTATGAAAAAGAGCATTGATTTCAAAGAGAAGGTGTATCAAGTATTCCATCTTAAAGTTGAAATAATCTAGTCAGTGTTCTCAACAAAAGAACAATTATAACAAATAATAACCCTGCAGCTTCTGTTTGTATCCAGTATTTCAGATGCTGCGCTGTAATTTGAGAACGAGTTTTTTCTGTAATATTAAAAAATATTAGTAGGTACCTACTTACACCTGCATTTTATAATTTAGATGGATTTTAAAATTCGTAGAAGGTATAGAAATTATTATACCTGGAATTAAATCGCTTCAAAAATGCTATGTATTACTAGCTTGAGCCCGCTGCTTCGCTCGCGTAATATATTATAGCTTTTGTCTTCGGTTTTGCTCCCGTGAACGCGAATTTTGTGCCTAGTCTGGCTTAAACATTAAACAATATGCTGCACTTTAAGGTTAGATATTAAACAAATACTTATGCTCGGTTGCAGAAAGGATTGTCAGAAAATCTGATTTGACAATGACCTTAGATTCCATTCGAAAAGCATTGTCGAAAAACAAGTGATCGATTGAAATGATATTTTTTGTGTATAGGTTCATGCATGTAACATAGTTTTTTGTATAGTTTCCCCTTCGAAACAACCTTCGGATTTTTACCAAAATTTAGCTTCATGAGCAATATTTTTCCGTTCAGATCAATCATTTGTTTTACTGAAAATCAATTCAGCTATTTGTTAATTTTTTATTAAAAATACTTTTATTTGTATGGGAGCTCTACTTATACGCGAGAGAAGCTTATTCTTTGAGTTAAGAAGCTTTATAAGTATGTGTACCAAATGTCACTGAAAATGGATTAGGGCATCAGACGTTATGACGGGACACACAATCCTTCCTTTACATTTTTATTATTATTATTAGATTTAATTGTTCAGCTCCGTTACGATAGCACAATAAAATTTAAGTAGCTTAAAATCTTTCCACACATTTTCCCTACTCTTCGTGAAAACCGTATGAAAATCGGTTGAAAAGTTTCCGCATTTAGGCGACGTTGCCTTTTATAGTTACGTAGTGATCAACAATAATATGCAAATGTCAATTTCATTTTAGATTTAATATAGGTATTGCACAAGAAACTATAAAATAAAACGATGCAATATTTTACGCCCAACGTTTAACACCTCGACAATTATCTCTGCATCGCATACCCACACTCAGAAAATCGCGTTAAGCAAGGATTAAATCAATAAATTGATCCAAAACATTCATTTAAAAGTGTTTAGAATGTTTCCATCACACAATGTAGAAATTAGTTATGATAATAAGTCGCGAGTGTGTGGAATAGTGTTGAGAATTCTAGACTCATATTCGGAAGGTATTTTTTTATTGTAGACGCTCGACAGCTAAGGTCATTGACGTCTCAATTACATCAAACAACGTCATCAATTCAAACTAAATGACAGCACAAAACATCCATGAACGAAGTGGGACTTGAACCCACGACACCTTGATCCAAAGAGCAGCAGGCTCTCTCGGATGGTATTGGGATCGATTCCATGGCTAGGGCGTTTTCCTAGCGCCTCTCGCGCTTTCCTGAACCGATCATCTACGTTAGAGTTTTTTACGAGTTCCCTCAACAATTTCAGATAAATATCGAGACGGTTTTTTTCTTATGGGGTTACTTCAAAGAGTCAGTAATGATCGATCAACAAATTACTGAAATAATCTCAGATCATTCTTTTACGTTCAGCAGTTTTTTTATTATACATACAAGGCCAAACTTCTATGCTCAAAAAATTTAGCTATCTTCTCCAAATTTACAACCCCCCCTCATTTCATATTTGGCTGGAATTGAGAAGCCGTTGGAAAATACGACCGATACAGAAATTTTACCATTTCGTGGCAAAAATCGCTTAGAAGTGCCAATCACATTTTCCCTCGCCATGATTCGACCCAGAACCTCTCTAGGCCTGTCAGTCGGTCATCACAATATTATATATTATATAGTCTTTCCCATCAACAGATATAGTTATCGCGTGAACAGCAGATACGCACTTGGCTAGGATTCACAAAGTATCTGATTGATTGTTCTGCTGTGTTGAGTTTCAAGCGACCAATCAAATGCAGATCACACAGTTCTTTTGTTATATCGGTTAATGGGATAGAGTATACTGTATAGTATATTTATTGCATAAATTACATTCAAATATTTCTGTTAAATTAACATTCCGGTGACACTTTGGCAGAAACTGTTGCATCACGGAGACGAAGATAGAATAATAATTTAAACCAATTGCTATTTATGTTTATTTTACTATCGAATCTCTTGAATTCCGAGTCGAAATTTCAACTACGCCGTCTATAAAACAAAAGCACGTGAAACAATTGTGCAACGAAAAAAAAAATATAACGATAAGAAATACAAATATTAAAATCAGATACGCTCAGAAAAACAATAGACAATTAATTTAAGTTATGAAACGTCAATTCGGTCAGAAATTATCGATTAAGGCCGGATGTCAAGCTTTCCCGCGATTTTCATTTTTGATAGGTGTACCTATTATTAATCAATTCCTATTAATACACTTGATGGTATTTAATTAAAAAAATGTTTCGGGTTTTTTAGTGAGGATGTCTTTAATACAAGAGAAAGAAGTATAAATTAGTGATTACAGAATTTTGATTAAATTAAAAGATTAAAAATAAAGATAGATCCTAAAAGATGATCTACTCGGAAAATAATTTGAATCATATGGTATTCTCTCAACAACTCACCTACCAAAAAATTCATTCCGCGAGGTTTCCGAATCAGCACGACGAAAGCTACTCTTTCTATCTAACCAAAATTTCATTTAGAGAGCTAGCTGTATTAGGACCACGCAAAATCGGTGTACTGTCTAACAGCTTATGCTAAATTTTAACTAGTGTAGACAGATTGTAGATTATAGACGCTTCTATAACTGAGTCCATCAACGATTCAACTTATGTGCGCTTCAGGAGTTAAATAACTTATTTTTTCTCTGGTAAATTTCTTCTTATCAGCAGCAGCCTTTATAAGGTATTCTACCTAGTATTTAGCAACTATCCCAACTAGAATTAAGTCCTCCCTGAATTAGGTGTTCTCTCTAACAACTTGCCTACCAAAAAATTCATTCCGCGAGATTTCACAATTAGGACCTCGTAAGCTACTCTTTCAATCTAACCAAAATTTTATTTAGAGAGCTACCTGAATTAGGACCACGCAAGGTCGGAATACTGTTTAAAATCTTCAGTAAAATTTTTAACTGTCAATAGATTATAGACGTTCGGATAGTTGAGTTAAACGATTTACTTTTCTTCTGGTGAATTCCGTTTAATCTCAGCAACAACCTTCGTAAAGTATTCTATCTAGTATTTAGCAATTCTCCCAACCAGAATTTCATTTAGAAGGCCTCCGTGAATTAAATCTTCATATGGTATTCTCTCAAGTTGCATACCAAAAAATTAATTCCGCGAGATTTCAGAATTAGGACCCCGTAAGCTACTCTTTCAATCTAACCAAAGTTTAATTTCGAGAGCTAGCTGAATTAGGACCACGCAAGGTCAGAATATCATCTAACAACTCAACCAAAATGTCAATAGATTGTAGATTATAGAGTTTCGGATAGTTGAGTTAAAGGACTTACTTTTTCCTCTGGTGAATTCCGTCTTATCAGCAGCAACCCTACCGGCACCGACGGCGCCTCCAGCTGTTGTTACTGTGGCGCCAGATCTCCCACCAACAACCGCGGACACTGCACAACAAACAATAACCGACCACAACAATGGATTAATGTGCAGTGTCCGACAGTCCGGCAATTGCATTGTGAACTACCTGTTGCTACACATATCGACTATGCTGTTCCATTCGACTAATAAAACCACTTCAACAACCACCGACCACCACAAAAAACATTCACCAACCATCGTTGTTTTCAATCACACCAAAACACAACCCAAAAAATTCACTCGGGTGATCATCTCAACACTGTTCCAGAAAAATTACTAAACAAGGTCCAAGTTTTACAGCTTTGTAAACACGTCTTTCAGTTAACTGAAGAAGTTAAATCACTGCGACGCGATCCGTATTTTTGAACGTTGTAACCGATAATAAAAACAAACAATATCTTGTGCCGCGATAATACGATGCTTGCGTGGCGGCCATTATATATGTATATACAGAGAAAGACTTCTGTATTGCAGGTACGGGCTGGCCGTTACGCTCGTCGTAGCATACCTGTAGCGTTTCGCTTTCCACGGCGCACTGCGAGCAACAGTTGGCGGATTGCTTCGCTAGAGCCGCAGTTGACTGGCCAGGTAGACTCTTTTAACAGCGTCGTACCTGTATGCATGTTTACTTCTACCACAGTTATACGTATACAGTGGAACCTGCATTTTATAAACGCGATAGGTCATTGTAAAATAACTAGACATTTTTTTAACCCGGCGTGAATGAACCAGGGTTTCTAACACCCACTAATGTATAAAAACGCACACATTTGTCACAATTGACGGTATCCTACCTCCTGCGCCTGGGTAGCTGTCATCTTGGAAATAATGCGTCGATTGTTGAATGCGAATCAGTGTTGCGCGTGACGTCGCTGGTGATAGGAGAGTTCAAAGTGCACTTGGGCATATTTTACCCGGGTTCATATATCGGGCATATTTTACTCTGATTCATAGTTCGCGTGATAAACATTTTTAACGGCATTTTTATATTTTCACTTATTTTTTTTGGATTGTACGTAATAAATAAGGCTTAATTATTCTTGTTTTGTTCGTGATGAAAGACGAAATGATAATACGCCACTTGGAAGACTGTTCTTCGGACGAAAACTGTCGGATGTTGACGAAGAAGATTGCGTCAGTCAAACTTAAAGTTAATTCTTCATAAATAAATAGTTATAATAATAAAAATGTTTTTTATTATTACGTATATTATAACAATATCCTACTAGGTAATTCATCTAGATAAGAAAAAAATTATTTCAAACGAAATATATTGAAATCGAAAATCGAGTAAAATTCAACCTGGTTCATTGACGATGTTATTGAAATGAGGTTCATTTACGCCGGGTTAAATCAAAACTGCCTGTGGCACTTATTTCTATGTACGTATACCGTCTCAACAACGCTAAGGTGAATATAAAATTTCTGGGTATCTATCTTGATCCCGACTTAAAATGGCGAACTCAGATAGATCATGTTTGCAATAAGCTGAGCAGCGCTACGTATGCCATGAGAAGGGTAGCAGAGGTTGCATCCACCTCCGCAGTTCGAACCTGTTATTTCGGTCTTTTCCAGTCCTTATTAGAATACGGCATTTTGTTGTGGGGTAGCTCGACTTTTACACATAGAGCATTTAAAATTCAAAAAATGGCAGTTCGTATTTTGGCTAGGGCCGCACCTCGTGAACACTGCAAACCACTCTTCCGAAATTTCAAAATAATGACTTTACCATCCTTATTTATATATCATTTATTATTATATGCCAAAAAAAATCTACCATCTTTCAATAGAAACAATAACCATAATTATAACACGCGGAATAAGGAAGCTTTACGACTGCCTATGTGCCATCTAACTAGAACCCAGAACAGTTTTCACTACCTGGCCCAAAAATTTTTCAATAAGTTACCACAATCTGATAAGGACCTAAATGAGACAATTTTTAAAAAGAAAATTAAAAAAATCCTAACTGAAGCGTGCCTGTATGAAATCAGTGAATTTGATAAAATGTATTTTTAAATTGTATTTTTAAACTTGTATTTTAAATTGTATTTTAGAATTGTATTTTAAATTGTATTTTTAAATTCTATGACATGTCATATAGATACTATGTATCTCAATTAATGACCAAATAAACTTACTTACTTACTTACTATATTATATAAAAGCCGGCAGTCGATGTCATTATTATTATTATTATTATTATTTTTACAATTATATCAGTTTTACTTCTGTAGTGAGTACTGTAAAATACGCAACTTTTTTTTAAATTTTATAGTCAAAATAACGAACAGAATTATTATTTTTACAATTATATCAGTTTTACTTCTGTAGTGAGTACTGTAAAATACGCAACTTTTTTTTAAATTTTATAGTCAAAATAACGAACACAATGCAGTACAGAAATTCTAAATTCTTAGACATACCCCCCTTTTACTCGAGGCTTTCCACCAGGACGGAAATTAAATTTTATTCAAATTAGGTACCAAAAGAGTTAAACCAAAATTATCATGAAGTGGAAGAATACAAAAATGGGAAGTAAAGAAAAAAACACCGAAGTTTTTTATGTGAAACGTACCTGTTTAAAAGTTTCTGTAACGCTAAAGGGGAAATATAAAAGAAATCTTGATAATGAATGGCGCATCAATAAAACGAGTTCATAACTCTAAAGAAGTTTCACTTCGCCCGTGAACTTTGTGAATGAGACTGACACATTTTTTAACTATTAGTGATAGAAAAAATAGAGAGAAAATTGATTGTGAAGAACGGCAAAAGAAGTGATGAGAGCTCACGTTTGGAAGGTAACAGGTTCGAATCTCGGAAGGGGCAGATATGGCTGGGAATTTTTTCCATTGTCTCTCGCCATGAGAAAAGATAACTCTCCATTATAGACCATCTTGTTGAGGTTTACCATGCTTTCCTTTGATTATTTCAGATAAATGCTATGGAGATCACATCATCAAGATTCCACATAAAATATTAAATAGAAGTTCGTTGAAAAGAGACTTCACTGTATATACATAAGTGCTTGTAGTGTACCGACTTTAATAGTACTTCACGTTCGAACCGACCAGTTTAAGACTGACCTGTACCAGCTGATCGCAGGCGCTGATAAAAAATACCTACTTATATACAATCTACCTCTTATCATTAAAAATCTAACTGATATTTTCACTAGTTCTCTTTAATACTGTATAAAATAATAAAGAACAACCACCTCTTCATTATATAATTAACTACTTCGATATTCGAAAATTTAGTCGAGGTCTCTTTCGTTTTTCGAACTTGTCTCGGAATTCTAGACGAGAAAAATTCCTAATCTCATCTTGAAATTCTAGAATCTTTTTTTAGCCTCGTCTCGGAATTCCAGACGAAAAAAATTGGTAGCCTTATTTCGGAATGCTACCGAGCTGGGTAGAGTAGTGGTACAGCACTAGACTCGCATTCGGGAGGTACGGGTTCGATTCCCGGCAGGGGCAGATGTGGCTAGGACTTTTTCCTACTGCCTCTCGCCGAGAAACGGTAATTCCTGTACCGTCCATCTTGATTGAGGTTTTCCATGGTTTCCCTCAATTAATTCCAGATAAATATCGAGATGGTTCCTTATTTGAGGCCATGGCCGATTACCTATCAAACTCCTAGTTCAAAAATTACCTACCTTATCCTAATTTCCTATAATTCCTTCATTCGCCCATTGCTATTATATAAGATGAAGTTTTAAAAAATGTAGAAAATAACGGGAGGTGGTAAATGGAAAATAGTAATGGTGCGAATGGCGTCTGTTATGACACAAAGTCGAGAAACGGACGTGAAACGCATTATTATTTATTATTTTATTATTATTATTATTTCGGAATGCTAGACACGAAGAATTGTTAATTTCGGCTTACAGACGGCTGATAACCTCCGCTGTTGAGTGTCTATGATCTACAATCAATTAATCATTTTCATATTTAGCGCCAAAACTAGTATACGGCACCGTCTTAAATTTTGAGTATCAATATACAATTACGTTATTAGTGTATTTGCCATATGGCAACATACACTATTGGCGTCGGTCGGATGGCGGGACCTAGGGGTCGGACCAAAATTTCTCGACGTTTCATAACCTCCTAAACACTTTGGCACCATTTTTAAAAATGTTTATATATATATGTATATATATATATATATATATATATATATATATATATATATATATATATTTATATACGTATATATATATATATATATATATATATATATGTGTGTACGCGCGATAACTTTCGAAAGAGCTAATTGATATCAACGAAATTTGGCCCACGTGTTGAAATCCATCACCGCAAGAAGCCTATTTAAAATGGGCCTAATCGGGCTATTTTAAGGGTAGTTTTTAGGGGTTGAAAAATGTTTTTGGGCCCCAAAATACCGAAAAAATTCTCCGAATCGTTTCAAAATTGAAATTTAACCCTTTGGTAGTGATTAAAAAGTGTCCCCACAATTTTAATAAAATCGGCCCGACAGGACCGGATTTACAAATTTTATGAAAACACTAGTTTGCAGATAGTGACTTATTTATTGAAGGGTGTATTTAATTCGGTGTAGACGTTAGATTGACAATAATATTACAATTAAGAAAAAAATGTTATTTTAAGGGGTGTATTAAGGGGTTAAATTTTTTATTTTGCCCAAAAACAAACTTAATTTCACATAATAAAAGTATAAAACCACACGGCCCTATACAAGCAAATACACTATATTGTCGGCAGGGTTTTGGCACTGCGACCCGGGTTTTTTTTACATGGAAACAGTCATCAGCAAACGTAATTTACTGAATTTGTGCTACAGAACTTTACATTAATTTGAACGGACAGATCGGTTCGAATGTTTGAACAAATATTAATTTACGGCTTTCTTAAAAACGCGCGACTAATTACTTTTATTGTTTTATATTATGTATTATACAACCACACTAAACGTATAAAAACATAGGCACCTATTAATTACTTGCCGTACGAAACGAAGTCAGACGAAACATTTAAACAAGATCAAAAAAAAAACTTCGTCACAGAAGCTAAAAATAATGTCTTCTGCACGCCTAAATACAAACAGTTTTTTTTGAAACTTCTAGCCAATTTAGTGTAGCGATGAAACGAAAATGCGACATTGTAAAGAATAAGTGAGTACGGTTCTTGCTTAGCGCGTAATTTCAACAATACAAAACCTTGCACAGAACCCTGCAAAAATCATTCCAGAGATTTGATTTTCATAATTCAAGAGTAGTAATAAACCATAAGCTGTGTTATATTTAATTTTTGTACGACTCCTTATAAAATAGCTGATTTTCATGCCTGATTAGCGATAATAAAATCACACATTTCGCACTAGTATGTAAAATAAAAAACAAATGAAATGCTATTTTTCTATCCAATAGTAATGTATCTGTCAGTCACCATTTAAATTCAGATGAACAACAGAGACAGCAAAATAGGCGCTAGCTTCGTAAACAACCGAAATAAAATTCAATATGACCAGACGTAAACTGTCAAATATACTTATCATACTTATCATGAAGTGGAAATCAACAATTTTTTTAGGAGGTTCGTGCAAAAATGTAGTGTGTAGGTATTTTCGAATGCAATGCTTTTGGTAATCACTCGTTTTAACATAATGCCACATCTCGTACATAGAATAATGCATTACAATGTAAACACATAAACTAATATAATAGTTTTATTTAATTATTTGCATCAATATTGATAAAGCGATATTTTTGAAACCCCCAGATTAAATAATTTTGGTGCACAGTTGTAAATTTTGACAAGATCTTTAGATCTGATCTCTCATTTTTTACTCTGGGCAATATTAATTCAAATCTCTTTGTAAACTAGCTTGCTCAATATTTGACTCTTATTCATTAATTTGAAATATAGTATCAATAAAATCGTTTGTAACAACTGATCGTGTTAGAATTTTTCAGTCTTGTTGATTTTCGTTCATGTTTTTTTCAGATTTTTTTTGGTAATAAGGGTGGATGATAACAATTTTTAACCGTTTTTCGCAAAAAATGTTTTTAAAAAATGATCATATAAGTAGGTATACTATTGTATTCGTGCTTCAATCAGTATTAATTTGACACCCTATTTAATGTATGTTAAATATTTTTTTTCGTTACCAAATTTACGTCGTGAAATTATCCTCCAGAATTAAAATTCAACTTTTTATACTTCAAATTTTTATTTAGGCTACCACACTCTATCTCTGTGCCAAATTTCAAATTGTTACGCCAAATAGTTTAAGAGAAAATCGCCTGTGACAGAAGGACACCGTGGTGATTCCGTAAGTGTTCCGTTAACACTAAAAAGGCAATGCCCTATACGTAGTTATTCTACTGTAGTTCTTTTGCAAACAAACCTGCATAGTTAGCCATTAATTGTTCTGCTTACTAAACCTATTTGTTTAAATTATTTTTTAATAATTCAGATTACAAATGGCTATTGAAATGAACTTTGTATCCACGAGTCTGCGCACAAGGCGAAATAAAACAAATTAACATTATGTTGGAAGAAACTGGCATTTGCATATTTTTTTGTTGACGTTTAGAAAAATTCAATAGTGATTATTTATTCAATTAACCAATTAAAAATATTACTAATCCGATTATTCATAGTTTGCTGACACTATTTTTATAATTATTAAATTAACATAAATTCTCCGAGATTTTTTTATAATAGCTAAGCCTATTGGGATTTAATATAAAACGATACGACATCTGGTGACAGAAATTTAAATCATAAACACATTACATTTTTGCTGTTAGTATTACTATACCCACTAGATATGAAAAATAGCGGAATCGACATTACATTTGACCCAAACTCCGCCCAAATCCCAATACAATTTTCAAAATTGCTGGTTTTTGTATTTCATTGCATTTACAGTGTTGGATCACTTTCACACAGTTTGTGTTGAGACTCAGCGGTAAGAGGCGAGGTAGGCAAAAGACATATTGTGGATGTGGCCTTCTTTAGCTCTGTCTCGCTCCAATCATCCGCACGTTTCAATTTTTGGCTGGTGCCCACTACGAGGCTAAAAGATGCTACTGCAAGGGTGTCGCTGTCAATTGATTACTCTAATTTTTGAAAATATTTTGAAGATTTAAAAAACTTTTCCGAAAAAGGAAGAGTCACTTTAGGTTTGTGTTCCATCACAAACCTAAAGTGACTCTTCCTTTTTCGGAAAAGTTTTTTAGGTTTGTGATGGAACAGTTTTGAGAAATAAGTACGAATAAGGTCGTAGTGTGACATTGAAAATGTGTGTTTTTTTGGCACAATTAATGCCAACTTTTTCCTAGTAAATCGTACATAAATTACAAAAGTACTCCATTAGAGACCTAGATTAGTCCTTTATCTTCCTTATAGAGAAAGAATTTTTGCAGAATGTTGAAGAATCAGTTGACAGCCGAAGCTCTATTTTTGGCTTAAATTCAGAACGTTCCGACAGCCTTAACACAAACACGTTTACAGCAACTCAAATGTGTAGCTCTTGGTGATGAAAAGTAGTAGACATTCTTAGTTATCGTCTATCGAGCATCTATAACTACAAGGTAGCGCTGTCTTTTTTCACTAAAAATCGGTCAGGTTCATCACACGTCAATTACAAACCCTAAGTACCAAGGTTCTAATCTAGGAATTGGTTAAGTAGTAGACTGTATTTTCAATTCATTATGAATAATTTGCTAGGTGTTAGGCTCAAATAACCCTATCTTTTGGTGACTTTATCAAAAGAAGTGGGTGGTACTTATATACGCGCGTTAGAAGTTCTTCTACTTTGACGTGACAAAAAACTAGTTTTCATATTGAAATGAAATATCACCTGACATATTCACTATTTTACAATTTCGATCGCTGCGCCATCAGTAGAATTTTTTGTAAACAGGCTTAAAATAAAAACATTTAACAAAATGTCAAGACGTATGTTTTAGTGAGCAGCTTCATCCTGCTAATTTTTATCACTTTTTGTGTAACCTCAAAAATCCGTCAGATACCTCATTTAAAGTATCTACGATAATGTCATCTATATTTTTCGACATCCGCCACAAATTTCCCTATGCTTAGATGCATTATGACTGCAAGATGTCAGGGATTATTTATATACTACTTTAAAGGTCGTCTGTTCGATATCTTTGCTATGCGATCACAAAATGAACGTTCTTGTCAAAACTGACATTATAGTTAGTTGACTTAAATAATAAAAACATAAACTTTAAATAATTATTTTGACCTCCTTAATCTAAGCATTCATTTCATTTTTAATAACCGCTGTTTTCACATGTGTCTTTAGCTTGTACATTGATTAGTGATCCTTGCACTAAAGAAGCCGAGTCAGGGAACACAGCAGCGTTGCCAGACGTCCCGATTTTTAAATCAAAATTAAATGTCCCGCGCGGGACAGGCTCAGTTCCGCTTTTCGGGGATAACTCGACCGTGCGTAAATAATTATTCTAGACTTGAACTCCCCACTCAACTTCAAGACATCCTCGGCGACAACAGTGAAAATATTTACAAACTATTTCGTTTCCTTGAAAAAACTGAATTTCTTAACAAAATTTAACCAGTGATAAACAGTTATATATAATATACAGTGATAATTTATAGATTTGGAGCTAATGGCCTTGCTGCCGAAGCCCTATTGTTTAATAAAAAAAAAAAAAAAATTATTCTCTTATTGTAAGTTGCAATTTGTAACACTCACTCCTCAAACTATTGTTTGACACGCCATACTTTTCTAATGAATAAAACTTTTTTGATTTTGATTTCTGTTTTTGTTATTTTTTTTATTCAGAATTAGACGAATATAAGACTTTCGATCCTGTGCCATCTAGGTTATCCTAGGAAATTTCTCAAATTACTTTAAGGATCATCATCACTCTAAAAATATAAAAATTTTTAGAGTTATTTTTATCATAAGACTCAACTATTTAACGATAGGGTAAATCTGATTTAAAATATCATATTTTTATAAAAATACATTTTCTATGGCTATTTCTGCTATTTATTGTCACATAAACGTAATTTGAACTCAAATAAAAAGACAAATATTTAAAAACTTTTGATTATATACGTCTTTTTACTATGTCCCGCTTTCGACGAAAGAATTCCGATTTTTTCACTCAAAAAGTTCCAAAATCCCGACTTGGCAAAAAAAAAATCTGGCAACGTTGGAACACAGCCACACAATCGATAAAACAATTAATGTAAATCGATTATGATGACTATAAAAACAAAGAACAATCAATAAATAAAAAAGTAATGGCCGTGATTATTTTATTATAAATTTTTTTAAGTACTCTAACACGTGTAGCATTTCACGACTACGAAAACAGGAAGGGTTATGGTTTTAACAGGCTATGTATTGTTTGTTACCTCGTAGAGTCAAATCTACTGAACCGATTGTTTCGTTTAAAATTACTGGTTTGAGTGTGCAGTTTCAACAGGTATGCGACCTGAAGTGCCGCTTATATCCTTCGGTGTGCCTAGCTCACGCGCAGCAGGCGCATTCACTGCTTTACAGAAATAGTGGTAGGTACATAGTTTACAGGTAAAAATGAGAGAGACAGAAAACATGGTCTGGACTCAGCGGTAGACAAAGACACCGCTAACGTGTATGTACAAAGAATATTACTCACAAAATATCTGCGGTGGTCACAAGACAAAAAGACTTACATCCGATGAATATTTAAAGAAAGTTTTGAAATTATAAAAAAAAGTTCGCGACAGAATGGCACGTCTTATTCCTCTAATACAATGTGCTGATGGAGTTATGGAACTATTATCCAAAGTACCACTCGAAGTGAACAGGTCAACTTTTAACTCTACTATTTATCATATCCCTAGACATTCTATTTTATTTTATTAATGTACATCTTTAACGAAAATGTGAATATCAATTATCGCGATCACGCCAAAGAAGTATAACTTCTGCCGCGCGTACGTAAGTAGGTAGACACACCATTTTTTTCAACTTTTTGTTACAAAACCTTAAAGTCTGGAAATCAGGTGAGTATGAAGAGCTGGCGGACCATCGAAAGAAAACGGCTTGTTTTAAAACTAATACAGATACAGAACAATTGTGTAGGCTTTCACGGCTGGCGTTGTTGCAAAACTTCTTGGTTTCCGGGCTTGTACGCCGTGGTCCATTGGTATTTCTACCTGACGTTTCGTCTACAACTGCGGTAGACATTATCAAAGGCGATGTGGTAGCGGGCGAAGTGTCCTTCTCGGCTGCTAACAAGCAAGTGTGTCGACTACTGTTGTTTCTTCTTCTTTTATGCATCGCTACCACATCGCCTTTGTCTACCGCAGTTGTAGACAAAACGTCAGGTAGAAATACCAATGGACCACGGCGTACAAGCCCGGAAACCAAGAAGTTTTGCAGATACAGAACAGTTTTATTTGGGGTATCAAAAAAAGTTCCCAAGAATCGACATAAACCACTTTGCCTACTTGTCAAAAATATAAGAACATCGAGAACAAGCTACAGTGTGCTACAGTCATATACAAAACATATGTATGTATTAGTAAGTAGATATGGCGAAGCTTTGAATGCTTGGTAAAGAACTGAACCCGCACGATGTTGGACTTTATCGAAAGGATGGGAAAATGTTACACAAGGTCGAACAAAACGGAAGACGTTGAACGTCCGCGAAGCGTACTGACCAGTGGGTGAACTCTTGAAATGTCGAAAAATATTGACACTGTCAGATTACACATAATCGGGACTGAAATTATGTAATCTGCAAACGTCTTTAGTGCAAGTTGTGAGATATAAAAGTTTCCATGAAAAAACGCCCGAACCGAATTATAGATATTAAATTACAATAAACCTTAAAGTAGATTTTTAGGGCTTAAGAACAGCCGAGCGTGTAGCGACGCCATTGCAGGTCCACGGATTATTTTTACAAGCCCCCAGTTCCCGAGCTCTAATCTGGGAACTGATGAAAGTATAATTGCATTTTAAACTTATTTATTATTAAAATAGTAATTTGAAAATACATATATTGTTAATTGATGCTATGTCCAAATATTTCTAGCTGTTGTGGGCCTCAAAAAAAGTCGATTTAATTTAAAAATAGAGTTAAATTCCAAATCAAATTTTAGAGCGTCTATAATCTCCAGGGTGATCACTTATGAGAAAAAAATCCCGATTATACTTGACCATTTTCACTGACTACTTTCTCATATTAAATTAAAAAACAATGAATGAAGTCTCATTGTTTTTGTTTTCCTGGGTTAGTTTTTTGTACACTCTAATTATGATAAATAAAGTCATATTTAAATCGGACGAAACCTGAAATAAAAATCTAGTCTGAGTTAAAATATGAGACTAGAGCATAATTATTTTTCCTGATTTACAAGCACTGGCAAAAATGTATAGAACTTTCCTGGCTTATCCAGGTTACTTCCTGGATCCCCTGACTTTCCCTGACAATTCTAAGCTTTCTTGACTTTTCCTGATTTTCCAGAAACTGGACACCCTGCTCTACAAATGAACAAACGAGTCAGGCGAAAGGTTACGTTTGTAATTTAAAAAAGTGTAAACTCGCAGCTGTGCATTTGATGATTATTGGATGTGAGTTGTTTAAGCAAACTCATCCTTAAGGCATGCACCGACACTCAAGCAAGCCACTTTCATATTCCAGCATTAATTTTCCACGTTCTTTCATTGGCCATTAATGTGTCAGCACTGTAACTTCAACGTGGTACTCGAATGTGTACGTGTGGTGTGGTATATCACGATAAAATTACAGTCGAATGCCGGCGGTAAACACGGCAATGTTACCTCACGACACGATGTAATCATATGTTGTTCTGTGCCGGTGCACGAATTGCAGAGAGAGAGAGACTCTCACTGAAGAGAACATTATTGTGCTTGACTTTTAATGCCTCTTTCATTCTTTTATCATCTCGGAGGAATGCCACAACGCTTTTGTTCAGATTATTATTATTTTAAAAAGTTATATTAGAAAAGTCATCGCTTATGCTTCTCCCAGCGTGATAACAACACGAAACGGTCAGCGAAAAGAATTTTTATTGGATGAAGATCGCAACAAATCCAATATTGAACTATAAAAACTATATATATAGGTTCTGTTCTCCTGTTCACCTCGTCTTACGAACGTGTTCTAAATTAACCTCGAAACGGTCAGGACGCGGTTCTCTGAGAGCTCATCACCCTTCTTACTAAATACTGACCACAGTTAATTAAAGTAGAAATATCCTACTCAGCTTTGAGATGCCAGGGCCAGGATAGGAATTCAATTTCTATAAATGAAACATATACGAAGAAAATCATACCAAAAGGAAAACATATCTTTTATCTTTTGGGATATTGTAACTGTTTGGTAGGTACTACCTTTTATCTAGAAACTTTTTTCAGATACTTAGCTACCTCTGCGCCTAACCCAAGGCTCTAATCACTGAACTAGTATCAACTAAATTTTATTTGTGAGAATATGAACTGTGAAACAGACAATGTGATTCTGTGAATATCTGAGAAATTTTCATCAGAGTCGGTGTCTTCAATTGACATGAATACAGAATCAAAACTCCACTACCTACTATAATATAATCTAGATCCTTCTGTCAATTGAGGTGGTCTCCTCCTTCAAGAAAGAGTTCTAAATTGAGGAAAAACTGAAACTATTAATTACATATGGTCTTAAAAAGTCTATTTAAAAAAAACGAAAATTAGACGTACTACGTGTTTTTGATTTGTGATCGCAGAACGTCATCTATTATAATAAATGCGTTTTTATTCTGGATTCTTCAGTCAACTGAAGATGTCTTCAAACTTTCAAAGAAGATTTCTCAAATTGATAATAAACTGAAAATATTAATTAGGTAGTAGGACCTGACAGTTGACGGTCTTAAAAAACCCATTTAAAAAAAATTCCGAAAATTAGACGTTCTATACGTGTTTTTGATTTGTGGTCGCATACTAATATAGAGTTGACTAATGCAGCATGAAATTATGTATATTTGAAGAAGCGGCCGCAACAACGCTGACTCGGGTTAGATTTCTACCTCGCATCAACATCTTCTCATATATCACCTGGTTTTTCTTGTCGACAAGGCAATAACTCTCGTGTCCATTGGACGACCGGCTGGACCACTGCCTGTGCAGCAGGGAATTAAACAAAGAATTTCGGAGAAACGAACAAAATATAAATAATGTTACATTTTTGTTTTAATTTACAAAAAAAAATAATAATAATAAAAATGCACAGTCCACTTAAATTCCAGGTCATTTCATTTTAAAACAACTAAAAAAATAAAAGTGATAAAAAGTTGTTTTTAAAAATATGTTTACGTAGAAATAATTAAGGACCTGTTATTGTTATTGTCTAGGCGTGTTTTCTTATTTGTACAAAATACACTTAATCCTAGAGTCGATCGTCGATTTCTTAGGTATCGGATACACAAAGTTTTGGTGAGAAGTGTTAGATCAGAAAAATAGAAGGTTACAATTATTATTAATTTTATTCTACGGAAATCGAAAAATTACGGTTGGCAGGGAGTTGTTGCAGGATGAACTCCCATGACGACATGAAAGTACTCGGTGAGATCGACATTTTGGCGCCAGTTCTAATGTGTAGTCGATGACATAAGAAAACAATCCAGAAAAAGGACAAATAGAAAAATAATTATTGTAGCTCCTTATTTGTTTGTTTATTCGATAGAAAATCCGACGGTCGGCTCTCGGACTCCTACGTACATTCTGACTCCTTCCGATTTTAGTGCGAGGATAACAAGAGTTTTTTGTGATAAACTTATCAAACCTGGTTGACAAAGTTTTAGAAATACCAACCGAAAAAAACAACTTTTCAAGTAAATTTATTTTTCATGTAAAATATTTGTGGTAATCAAACGCAAGAACTTATAATATTTATAATTTGATAAATGTAATATTAAAGCTACGTTATAATTACTGGAAACGATGTAAAAAATTTAAAAACAAGATTTCGGTTTTTTGTAAATAATTTTTATTTTCAATTTTTATTCGACTACTTTGTTTAAATATTAAAAAACAAAAATAATGTATATTAAATAATAATTTATGGACAAACTAAGAATACTATGAAAGCATACCATATGTAAATGATTTAAAGATTAGTAGAGCCTCGTTTACCTACACTCGGACTAAGACTGTCTCTAAGATATCCATATATAGAGTTTTTTCAAAATTTTCACTTCGAAAAAACATTTTTCTACGTGTTTGGATAAAAATTTAGTTTGAGAAGCGATCTTTTTCTGTACAGATCAATCATTTTTTTTCTGAGTACAATCTAATTTTCGACTTGACAAGAAGTTTTGCAACGATATTAGACTAATCCTACATGTATAAAAACTGTAAAATTGCCAAATCAATTTTCTGACAATGCTTTCTGCAACCCAGCTTAACAGTTTCTTTTATATGAACAAATTTTATTCTATTAAGAATAGCCGAGCGTGTAGCGGAACGTTTTTTTTTTGCAAGCCCCCAGATTCAAAGTTTTAACCCCAGCTTTAAAATCGTTAAGGCTGCGTCTGAGAATATCTGATCTTTATGCCGATGTTAATGTCTTCTTTATTACAAGTCCCCAGTTTCTAAACCGATAGCTGGTTAAAGTTTCAAATAGATTTTTAATATTTGTTATTAAAAAAAATAAATAAATAGAAAATATATAATTCGGTATCCCAAAATTCGTTACAACGAAAACAGAAGGTTTAGCGTGCAGCATAAACGAGCGTTTACTGTACAGCAATATTAAAATAAAAAACATTTTATTATAACCTGTAACTCAGTGTGATTTAAAGAAATATCTCAGGAACGCCGGTGTTGCAGGTAGACGACACCGAACACCGCAATACTAATGTTAAAAGATTGTTTTACCTAAGCAATAAAAATAATATACCTGTTACATAAGCCATTAACCATGGAAAAAATTAATTTATAAACGGTGCGGACATTCGGTTAAAAACATTATCCGGTTTTATCTTGGAGTATAGAACATGTGTCAGCTCGTAAAACTCTTCTTTCGGAAAAAACTAAGGTCACTGTTCACCAGCTGATCAATATTATTCATTATTCACCCCAGGGTCGACCCTATCACAGGGAGAAAGGAGCGGCCGCTCCAGGTACCAAGTTCTAGGGTAAAGGAAAAAAAGGGAAAAATTTTTTTTTCGCTTTTCTATATTTTGATTGTGGCATATATTAGGACTAGGGATTGCAATGCTGGATCCAGCAATCAAGCTGGATCCAGCACATTTTTGGCCTTGCTGGATCCAGCGGTGCGGATCCGCAATCAACTAAAAACAAGTAATTAACTGGGTTTGAGAAGAATTATGATAAGAAATTGAAGAAAGAAATGGCACTTTATGAAAGTGAGGGAGTAAGAGGTGAAAACCTAACTTTAATCTATGATTATTTGATGACTCTCAAACTAACCAGCGTAGAAGTAGAGAGAGCCCTTTCCGCATTCGGATATATTTGCAGTTCTTTAAGAGGTATGCTAAGAGATAACACCATCAATAACGCTTATTTTTTGAGATTTTACTTTAAAAAAAGTAAAAAAAACCTGTTACCTACATAACTGATTGGCTTTATTCTTTAAAATACAAGTCAAGTCGAAACGCAATTTTATTTCTAAAATTATTGAGACTGAAAAACTGAGACTACATATTTTGTAAAATAGGTAAACAAATAACTATTTCAGATATCTAGAATATCAATTTAGATGATTTAAGACTGTATTGTGATAATTAATAATTATACTCCGGATACTCGTAACTATTACTTACTATCAGAGTACTTTACTAACGCCAAAAAAATGAATATTTGATGTAAATGAAGATTACTAAAATTTCTAGAGTTAAAAAATTGTTACATTTATTTGAAAAATTGATTAATGCTGGATCCAGCTGGATATTCTTGAATCCAGCATAAATCCAGCTGGATTGAAAGTGTCGCTGGATTGCAATCCCTAATTAGGACAAGCTAGGAAAGCACCATAACTGGATCTCGTTTCATACTTAAATTTGCCTCGAGTCGAAACTGATTCTTTCTTTGTGCCCATTCCTCAATGGATTCCCCCAAAGCTGTCTACTCCATCCCTATAATTATGTACTAGAACCATGGTTAGCGCTGCCAACTTCGTACTGTCAAATGTTCGTTAGCTGTGCGCGCGCAACTTCCACTGCCTGCTATAAAATTTTACTCCCAACGCACTAAAAGAGTTTTATCAAAATTCGTCAAATAGTTTTTAAATCCAATCAAACAAGAAGAATTTTATGGGAATACTAGTGATTTGCTCGCATGGAATAGTAGATATAAAACTGTACCCGGTTAAATTCTTTTATATAAAATCCACCCTCACCCCGTTCGGGTAGTGTGTTCAAAAGACCATCGAACATGTATTTCTTTTTTAATTTCAGAGATACAGCATATCTTTTATAAACGTTTCCATAATTCTGTTCATCCCCATAAGGGTTATTTTTGGGATAAAATGTAGCCTAGATCACTCCTGACATAATCCTTTACCTGTTTGTGAAGTTCCATCACAATCGGCTCAGCCGTTTCAAAGATTAACCCGGACAGACAGAACAAACTGACTGAAAACTGAAAATTCGTTCTAGGAATTTTTAAAACTATAATTACTTACTATGTTCTGATTTTATTTATCGGTATTAATTGAACTAACTTTTGTAAAATTCATTAAAAAAGCAACTCTCGCAGTATGTGGACTTTGCAATCCATTGGCTTTATATATATATACAAACATATTAATCATTACTTCTGTAAAGAGTGCTGTATTGTACAACGTTTGGAATTGTTGATTTTACATTTTATATATTGTATAGATGATAGTATAGATTTGACAATGTGTAAACACAAGACTTTGTAATGATTGTGCGTGCACCCCTTTTTTGTTGATTATATAACATCCGCAGCATAGCATTTCAACTGTTTAACAGTTGGTTCCACTTCGTAAATTATCATAAGTTAAGGGAGTATATAGTACACCTGTTACACATGCGTGTGAAATTCTCTACAGCAAAATAATATATGCATCCCATATTGTGATTATATAGCTGCGTAATTATCTCAATTTGTACAAAACGAAAGCGTAATACATTTTTGAAATGTAACTTTTTTACTCGCAACTTTCTGTATCACGTTAAGTGCGATTCAGTCGCATATGTAAATCATCAGATGCAGCAACCAATAGCGTGTATATTAGGTCGCACACTATTCACTGAAATACACAACAGATGTATCGCAAACGTGCGATTGTCACAAACACACTAAAATTTCTGCAGTTTTTACGTGGAAGGGCACGAATGCAAAATGATCAATCGTAAGATCGCGCTAAAGTGCGATTGAGTGAGAAATTTCGTGGCTGAGCAATCGTGAAATCGCGATACAGTTGATAAATCGCGCGTTTTCGATACAGAAAGTAATATATGTCGGGCAAAGAAAAACAAAAAAACTGGTCAAGTGCGAGTCGAATTCGCGTGGAAAGAGTTCCGTACCATTCCGTTTTCCGTAAGTACTTTAATACTTATGATTTTCGTTCCGGGTTAACTGTAAACTACGAGTGAGGCTTTCGCCCTATATTCTCTATTTTTTTTTAATTATGGGCTCATTAGTTTTGATGACAAGGGCCATTTTTAATTTTCGTATGTTTTCTTTAATATCTTTTAAACTATGCATTTTAAAATTATGAAAAAAATATATTTGTATTTCCATAACGAGCCTCTACATTTACACTTAAAAATGTTTTTTTTAGTATTCTAATTTGCTCCCTAAAATTAACCTCCAAAAATTGAAATTCGTTTATTTACGCTATACGTCTTTGATTGGGTCATCTAACTTTATATACGTACCAAATTTCAACTTTTCTCGTCCAGTAGATTCGGAGAAAACAGCTCTGACAGACAGACGTTTTTTCGTCGAATGTTCGAGACCCTTAAAATTAATTTGGATCATCCAGTTCCAAACTTGGCCACGCCTCATGTCAAGGGAGAATTTACTGTAGGTACTCTATTAAAGATGCCAACAAGTAAAATGCAACGCGTAGCAGCGTATGTAGTGCACTTATGTGTTGTTATGTTGGCACCCTCTGCATGCAAGGAGGCATCCAACCACAGAACACGGAGCGTGCATCCAACCTTGACAGGAGTGTTGCAGACTTATGCTATAGTACCTAATTCTGTAAACACGCAAGTGCATTAACCCCAAAACATATTTTCAAAGGGGATTTTAGCACCGGCTATTTTATCGCAAGTATAGATAATAATTTTATCGTATCCCTTCATAAAAAATAATAGGTAATAACAATAATATTTATTTATTTTATACTGTACTAAACAAAAGACATATAAAACTATACACTTAATATAGTAATCAACGACGAAATTATCTTTCCTCGGCGCTGTGGCGTAGACAGATTTTTCTTGTAAAGGGGAATTAATTTGCATATTAAATATCCTTCCAAAAATTGATTTCAATCCGCTCATCGATTTGACCTGTATCTAGGCTTGCCAACTTTAAAATACAAATTTGCGGGAAATAATGATTTCAAATGCGGGACAAGGGTTTTATTAAGCGGGATCCAACTAATTTTACTTAGAATACAAAAAAACGTGCAATTTTCTTTACAAATCAGGATGAGAAGTAAAATAAAACACCTTGTTAGATTAATAATAGTCAATATTTACAAAAAAAAAAAACAGTTATAGTGTAATTTAGACTTTATTATGAAAACTATAAATTACTTTTTAAATGAGTATTTTTCTTGACATTTGGCACTTTTAAGGATTTTTTTATTTTTAAGTACAAAAGCTTTGCATTTACTTTAACTAGTAGCTCTGACTTTAAAGAATCCACATGAAGACGATTTCGCGCGTCAGTCCAGGCATTATTACAAAGTGAGAAGACTCTCTTTACGCAATTGATGAATGGTCCCTAAGTGGATATAATACTCACCACGGTTCTAAAAGGTTCTAAAGTTAGTCACAAACAGCGTCGCAAATGCATATTTTAGAGCCGTCCTGGTTGTTTTGTGGGAAAAGAAGACTCCCATCACCTCCCAGTTACCGGCACAGAACGTGCGCTCGTCGGTGATTGGTTATCGCTGGTTGTCTTGTCAATTGTCGCTTTCCTGCTATAAAGTACAGTCCAGTACGCTATTGTTAAGTTGTTTCTTTGATTGTTAATTGATCAAGATGCCTAATATAATTTTGCATAGATATGCACGAAAAATTATTTTTTGGATGACTTTATGCAAGGAATTAGACCTTTAGATTAAAGAAAAATTAAAAATAATAATATAGCGCGAGTTTGTTGTTTTTCAACCGATTGTACCTGCGCAAGCCTCTATTTGCATCTAACTTCCGAGCCTTTTAAGATCCATGGCACGTACTATACATTGTAATTATAGACGCTCAACATCTGAGGTCATCAGCGTCTATACAAACAGATAAACAGACTATTCCAAAAAATATGTTTTTTGGACTCAAAACGAAAAATATTGTAAAATTTTGAAGAGTGAATCTTGACCTAAATTAGTACCATTCCCTACTAGTGGATTGGAATGATAATTCAGTAAAGCAACGTGTCCCCGCCCTCACAGAAATTGTCTCGGTTTGACCGGCGACATTACGAGGAGACGGCACGTATTGCGAATAGTATACGCGCGATGTGCGAGGTGTGTTGTGTTTTAATTTACATAATATATAAAAATACGGGGGCGGTTGTGTCCTTGTAATACTATTCGCATATGAGTTTGGGGTCATATGACGCTACACACTAGCAGCTTACTCTATTCCATATTGCCAGAGGTGTATAACTGTGGTTGCGGACATTTTGTATATGCAGTTCTCGCGCGGTGCATCGACGTAGTAGGCGTGTGCAACCTACAGTAACGGGGCTGGCGATCCTCTACGGAACCCTTACAGGATCACTCTCGTGTTGTTCTATCGGTCCGTCTGTCTGTCACAACTTATTTTCTCCAAATCTACTGGATGAAAAAAGTTGAAAATTGGTTATATAGAGACAGATGACTCAATCACGGACGTAAAGCATAAATAAACAAATCCGATTTTGGGCGCCAAATCCAAAAATAAAAAAAATAATTATGCGTGTACTTATGTACGCGCGGTAGAAGTTATACTTCTTTGGCGTGATCGCGATAATTGATATTAAAATTTTCGTTAATACGATAAATTAAAATAGGATATCTAGGGAGATGATAAATATAGTCAAAAGTTAGCCTGTTCACAACAGAGAAATGAGACGTGTTATCTATGAATACTAAGTAAAACTATACTGCATCGAAGAGTTAGCTTTATCGACGATTTTAGCCTTGCCGATACTTGTAGTACATTCATATTAAATTACAACTAACTTCACGGTGTTTCATGTTCTTTGCATGTTGCGTGCGCAACTCCCGTATATATATGACTTATCAAATGTAAGGACTATTTATATTTTTTTTACCAGTGTTTCGTCTCATGAATTGATTTTACCCTACGTTGGCAAAATAAGTTTTTGATAAATATATTTATTACGTTTATAGTACGTAAGATCTCTACATTAGTTGTAGATGCCTAATCATAATTGTTAGAACATTCATTGTTACAATACTAAATTAGAAAAATTTAATTTTTTATTCACTGTCACCGTCGAGACTCAAACCCGAATCTTTCCACTTTCGCGGCGGAATGAGTTATCAATTACTTCTACGGTGGGCTAGCTTAACAGTTAATTAATTCTAATAAAGTAATTGTAATTGACAGTGGAAAGATTCGGGTTTGAGTCTCGACGGTGACAATGGATAAAAAATTAAATTTTTCTAATTTAGTATTGTAACAATGAATGTTTAAAAAAAAAAGTTTTACGTGAAAAATGAACAGTTTTTCGAAACGGAGTATTCTAATCTGTCTGCGCATGTCAAAATTATATTAGATACGGTACTGAATATCTAACATAGTACCATTAAACAGTTTTTAGTTTATGTGACCTACAAATGAACATTTGGAATGAGTAGATCTCTGCTCAGTTGGTAAACATGTGTACCGACACTACCGACCGATCGTCTTTGAAACGGAACTGGAAATGGCGGTCGTTAAATGTCTCTTCCTAACGATCTGCTTTCAAAAATATCACTCTATTTTTTATATTTATAGCATTGTAGAACGATAATAAAATTCAACAGATTTAAAACAACTTACAATTATTCGCATATATATGTATTTTTTATGTGTTAGGAATTTAGTTCCGATTTAATTTACATTATTCTATCATTAAAGCAATGTCCAGATAAAAATCTGAAATGATATGTTATCTAATACATTAGACTATTTTTTTTGAAAATCTTTTCAAAAAATCAATGATTAAAAAAAACCCGGGTCGCAGTGCCAAAACCCTGCCGACAATATAGTGTATTTGCTTATACAGGCAGTGTGGATTTATTATGCAAATTGCAAACTTAAGTTGGTTTTTGGGCAAAATAAAAAATTTGACTCCTTAATACACCCCTTAAAATAATATTTTTTTTCTTAATGGCAATACTATTATCAATAGAACCTCTATACCAAATTATATACAACTATCAGTAAATAATTCACTATCTGCAAACTAGTGTTTTCATAAAATTTGTAAGTCCGGTCCTGTCGGGCCGATTTTATTAAAATTTTAGGGACACTTTTTAATTACTACTAAAGGGTTAAATGTCAATTTTAAAACGATTCTGAGAATTTTTTCGGTATTTTGAGGCCCAAAAACATTTTTCAACCCCTAAAAACTACCCTTAAAATGCCCCGATTACGCCCATTTTAAATAGGCTTCTTGCGGTGATGGATTTCAAAACGTGGGCCAAATTTCGTTAAAATCAATTAACTCTTTCGAAAGTTATTGCCCGCACACACATATATATATATATATATATATATATATATATATATATATATATACGTATATATACATATATACATATATATATATATATATATATATATATATATATATATATAAATATATATATACATATACTTATATATAAACATTTTTAAAAATAATGCCAAAGTGTTTAGGAGGTTATGAAACGTCGAGAAATTTTGGTCTGACCCCTAGGTCCCGCCATCCGACCGACGCCAATAGTGTATGTTGCCATATGGCAAGTACACTAATAAGTGATTTTTATTATACGTTAAAAGAGAGACTCAGCGGGAAGGCACATTATTATTAAAATTAAACCGAATTAGCACCACACACAATTTCGTAAAAGTGATTATTCGAAAGTTTGACTCTTTTAGATAACGTAAAATTACAAAAAAAAACTGACGTGTAGTTTTGAGGAAATGCTACTTAAAAATTGTCAACTGTCGGTCATGTTTGAACTATATCTGTCTCTGTCGAATACATTATACGAAATATACTGTCGTAGTCAAATTATGTCTCACGTTTAATATTATTTGCTGAAATATTAAATAATTAGATTATGATTTATGAAATATACTTATAACACTTTTTTATTACAACAAAATATGGACGCAAATACTACTAATACGGTAGTAGCCTAATAATTTTAGGAGCAAATTCCCCCTCCACTTTTCATTTCAAATCCTCTCCCCTCGTCTAAGAACGATTACAGCTCTCCCGAGTCGACGCTGTTTTTATAGCTAAAGAGTCGGGTAAATATGAAATGAAGGACCAATAATCACACTAAAAATCCTACAGGTGAAAAATTGAGAAAAAAACCCTGGAAAAACTCGAAAGTAAAAAAAATATATAAATTACGTATTAAACTGACACAGGCCACCAAATATTTTTTTCAAGGATCTATAGTGTGGTTCTAGGTCCTTCTTTTGGCGTTTACCCGAACCCGTTAGCCTTAAAACTAGCGGCGGGAGAGCTGTAACCGTTTTTAGGCGGGAGGAAAGAATATGAAATGAAGAGTACAGTAGATAAGGAAAAATTAGTGTCAATTTAATGAGATTTCTTCTAATCAAATCATTCTTCAGGATGTAACCTAAAAAAACAAACTATAAAAACTCGGTATAGCGAATGCAAATGCAAATGACAGTCACATATAACATAACGGATTTGGCAATGTAATTAAATAAATAAATAACCTTATTAATTAATGTTTTTAATAAGTAGGTATATTATATACCTACAGTGTTTATAAACAAATTTGCATTCTACAAAATAATCCAAAACGATTCCAATTGTTTTAAAAGTTAATTTTACAGCTTTGCGAAAAAAATATGTATTTTTGAAAAAAAATAGTGGAATTGTTTGAAAATTGAAATGTTCTCTTCAGTAAACATTAAAATATGCCCCCAAAAATGTATCAAATTCGACCTGAATATAAAACCGAGAAATGTTTCATCATTTTACGGTCCATACCTAGTAATGTTTTTTTTTGTCAGAGTTAATGCCTTTAAACATGTCTATATTTACAAATATCTACTCTATTATATTGGCAGGTTTGCGAAATGAATGAAAAGTTGTTGAAAAATATTGCTATTGTTCTCCCACCAAAACTAACATTTTATGCGATCGAATCTGCGGGAAAAATTGATGTTCACGCGACTGAACTCACGGATTCAGACTAGTAAGCAATAATTTCAACAGGTCAACCTGATACCAAAATAAGAAACAAGCAGATATCGCTGTTTAAATCGGCATAAAATAAAGATTATGCATTATATCATTTTAAAAGACAAACGCGTCGACAAATAACAAAAAATATGTGAAAAATTTAAATAGCCAAAAATAAGCCTATTAAATAAGTTCAACTAGATATTAACATTTTGATACAACAGGGTAAAAGCATTAGTTCCCGAACGCTTGCCTGCGGTCTCGACCAATTTTTATATCATGTGGCTTCTAAAAGCCAATTCAGACTAGCCGTTCTCGGTTACGATTCACCGGTCCGGTTGGGAGCTCGACCAATCAGGGCGTAGTCGTTCCCGATTGCGGTTCGGTTCGACCGTTTAGGTTCAGCTCTAATTTCAACCGGACCGTTCGCAACCGTAGCCAATGAGAACGCTTGCTGGAGTCACGTGACTAGCCAGCTGTTTTTGTTGACGTTTAACTACACATCAAACGTCAAATCATATTTCGAAATTGCGCATGCGCACCGAGAATAATCATAGAACCGAATCGGGATAGTGTGAGCAGCCTAGATTAATCGAAAACCGAACCGGACCGGTGAATCGTAACCGAGAACGGCTAGTCTGAATTGGCTTTAACCCGTAGTACCTAATCTGCGGACCACTCAGCCTGAAACTGAACGGACCTCCCAAGCCACACTTCACCTTCCGTATCAATTGTAACCAAATTCAAAAATGTTTAACTAAAACAGTTTTTTAAAACACATTTATTATGATAAGCACAACTCATAAGCACGGATGTATTCATTCCATTTCGTTCAACGCATATCGCTATTAAAATTGCCTTTTATTGGCAACTTTTTGTGTGCTCTCCCGCGGACCACTTCCGAGGCTTTCACGGACCACTGGTGTACACAATATTCTCTACGGACGGGGGTTCGAAACCGTCTTGTCACGGAGCTGCAAGTACAATATTTATAACTAGCGGTACCCGTGCGAATATTCGCACTAAAAATCGTTTCTAATTTCTCACACTCTTTATAACTTTCTTCTTTTTATTGTATTACATTATGAAGCTCAGATGACAGATGGAAAAAATATATTTTACTGAAATTGTCACATAGAGGCGCAAGTATCAAAAACGTTGAGCTAAAGCGCCACTATAAGAAAAGTATTGATACATACGAAAGTTGATTTGAAATTGAACAAAAGAGTTACCGACTGTCAATCATATTGACGTTGTTTCAAAATCAAAGCCGTCAGATAGCAGCATTGCTGTATTGTGTCTTAATGTATATCTATATATATAATTTTAATAATTAATAAATTTACAAAAACAAAAGCAATAATAAATTTTTTAGTTGTTGATGTCGGTAGAACAAGCAATTATCTATAAAATGATATAAAATTTATGTGGAGCAATTGTGTGGTTTTTTCGAAAAAGGGAGGCAAACATCTTAATCTTAGCGTATTAATATATATGATTTTTAGAGAACTTTAACTCCGTAAAGACGCATAAAGACCATATAGACTTTTTTCTCAATGAACACAGTTAGTCGGTATATCGCCATGCTACAGTGGAATCTCGATACAAAGAATTTAATTGCTAAAGTTTTTACTTAAAAAGGCACAATTTTCCGAGTTGTAGAATTCCAAGTATAAGACGTCATTATATTTGACTGACTTCGACTTACGGAGTCTGCTATTCGAAATTCGAATTATAGAGTATCAATTGTACTATCAATACCTCACAGGGAAATAACATTTTGTTCTAGTTACAGAGTCTAAATAATTCGAGATACCTCGTATTTAGAGCTTCAGCGGAAGGGAATAAGTAACAATTTTTTTCGTCTTACTGAGGATTACGACTTAAAAGGTTCGAGTTAAGAGAGATTCCACTGTATATATAAAAACTGTCATTGAGTGGTAGGTGATCGAGAACATGTGCATTTACCCTATATCTATATTATTATTTAAATCCGAAATTTAAAACTACAAGCGTGATATTTTTAATATCAATAATTCAACTTTGTATTTAGAAGCGTTTTTCAACTGATTTATGCTTATTTAAAACGAGATATTTATATTAATATGCATACCGTGTCCGCATTTACATGTATAATATTAAATGTATAGAAATGAAATGGTTCTTACCGAGTATTGAAATCTCCCGTGTTTTACAACCGAATATTAACTCAAATCGGTTGCAACGATCGACTACTTTTTAACGTCAATCGAATCTGTGAATTTTCACTTTGTACCAATGTTTAAAACTGTCGTCTCAAAAGACATTTTACTAGCTGTGATTAAGCATTAAACTTCACAAAAATTGGCTTGTTGCAAATTAAAAAACCCGGGTCGCAGTGCCAAAACCCTGCCGACAATATAGTGTATTTGCTAATACAGGTATTGTGGCTTTATTAAATGAAATTAAATTTGTTTTTGGACAAAATAAAAAAAAATTGAACCCCTTAATACACCCCTTACAATAATAATTTTATTAGTTGAAATATTTTTATCAATCCAACATCTGCACCAAATTAAATACGACCTTCAGTAAGTAAATTCGTATACGCAAACTAGTGTTTTCATAAAATTTGTAAGTCCGGTCCTGTCGGGCCGATTTGCTTATAATTTTAGGAGCACTTTTTAATTGCTACTAAAGGGTTAAATTTCAATTTTGAAACGATTCTGAGAATTTTTTCGGTATTTTTGGGCCCAAAAACTTTTTTCAACCCCTAAAAACTACCCTTAAAATGACCCGATTGGGCCCATTTTAAATAGCCTTCGTGCGGTGATGGATTCCAACATGTATGCCAAATTTCGTTAAAATGAATTAGCTCCTTCGAAAGTTATTGCCCGCACAAATAAATATATATATATATATATATATATATATATATATATATATATATATATATAAACATTTTCAAAAATGGTGCCAAAGTGTTTAGGAGGTTATGAAGCGTCGAGAAATTTTGGTCCGACCCCTAGGTCCCGCCATCCGACCGACGCCAATAGTGTATGTTGCCATATGGCAAATACACTAAAAAGCACATATTTTTGTTCTAAAAATTGTATTAAAAAAGTGATATTAGTCAACAGCAAAACATGAGATTTTAAATTAAGGAGAGTCTAATTAACATTTATAAGTTTGTCTTTACAAATGTTAAAAAGTGAGTTTAGTTAATAACTGAATAGTTAAAACTCATATAAAGAGTCGCTATATTTGTCACGAAATTTATTCTGATATGTTGGTAGAGAAGTATCGTTTAAAGAAGATAGTAGCAAGGTGCAGAATCTGCGTAGTAAGAAGAGTGGGAAAAGCGATCAGCAGCGGCAATCATACCCAGTACCACCACTGTCAATGGTGCGTCTCGACTCGCGACAGATAACTAAATGACCATATTCATAGGACTACGCCATGTTAGAAAACTTAGATCCGTCCGACCCGAAGTCGTTTATGCGCAGAAATGACGCTACTCTCTTCCCTAAGCGATACTACTCTTCTACAAAATACAGAAACTCGCATCGAAAACAATGTACGCAATTACAATAAAAAAAGTTCGTTATTTGCGAAAGTACAAAACTTTTAAGTCGGTGTACAAAAACTTAATAAATAGTTTTACAATTATTATCATTAGATCTTATATTTTGTTTTATTGCATATTATAATCACAAATTCGTTTATTATGTGAGTACTATAATATACTGACCACAAAATATAAAGATTTATTACAGTTGTGACCCCTTTTGTGGCCACCTTTAAGTGATCGCGACTCGCTTAATTATTTACCGATTTTTTTTGCCATCAGAACCAAGAAGAAAATTGAATTCATATTTCCTTTGTAGGTCTGTAGATCTGATTTATTCCGTCCACGAGTGGTGGGCGGTTAAATAACCGCAGTTATTAGTGTATTTGCCATATGGCAACATACACTATTGGCGTTGGTCGGATGGCGGGACCTAGGGGTCGGACCAAAATTTCTCGACGTTTCATTACCTCCTAAACACTTTGGCACCATTTTTAAAAATGTTTATATATATATGTATATGTATATATATATATATATATATATATATATATATATATATATATATATATATATATATATATGTGCGGGCAATAACTTTCGAAGGAGCTAATTCATTTTAACGAAATTTGGCATACATGTTGGAATCCATCACCGCACGAAGCCTATTTAAAATGGGCCCAATCGGGTCATTTTAAGGGTAGTTTTTAGGGGTTGAAAAAAGTTTTTGGGCCCAAAAATACCGAAAAAATTCTCAGAATCGTTTCAAAATTGAAATTTAACCCTTTAGTAGCAATTAAAAAGTGCTCCTAAAATTATAAGCAAATCGGCCCGACAGGACCAGACTTACAAATTTTATGAAAACACTAGTTTGCGTATACGAATTTACTTACTGAAGGTCGTATTTAATTTGGTGCAGATGTTGGATTGATAACAATATTTCAACTAATAAAATTATTATTGTAAGGGGTGTATTAAGGGGTTCAATTTTTGTATATTTTGTCCAAAAACAAACTTAATTTCATTTAATAAAGCCACAATACCTGTATTAGCAAATACACTATATTGTCGGCAGGGTTTTGGCACTGCGACTCGGGTTTTTTTATTTTTATAATACAAGGCTGCGCAGAAAGCTGTGCGCATGATTGCAGTTTCCGGTTGAATTTTTTTAAATTTTATAACCAATATCTACATAAATATGAGTACAGTATTTAATTGAATCGTTCGATTTTACTGTTGAAAACTGCTTTATTGGCTTGTTTTTTGTTGTTCTAAGAAACAGAAACCAGAAACCGCCATTGTATTTTGTAGATAGCCGGTTAATAAACCGGTAAATTATCCGATCAAAATGGTTATTATCATAAATAACCGGTAATTTTACAACACTACATGGTACGCACAAAGACGAAATAAAACACAAATCAATCTGTAAACTCGCAAATTACTCCAAGCGTACAAAAATCCATAACTTCGGCATCCGAGTGTTTTTTGCAACTTGCGCTATCTTTCCAAAAGAATGTGACGTTATAAAACCGCATATACATATAAATATATTTTTAAATTTATTGTCTTAATAATTTGTCTTTACTCAGCACACAAGAGCGAAGATAGACAAATATTCAAATATAAATAGTAGTACCTATATAATATTTTTTTACTTTTCTGGGAAACATGCGACGGCGGTCTCACGTTGTATAATATTTTAAAACTCCGTCATCGGCTATAAAGTAGTCGACAACACGGGAACTTGATTACACATTTTAAGTATCTTTTAATGTTGAACTGAGAGCCCACTAAAAATATGTTTTTATATGCGCATGACACTTCGATTACAGTCAAGTCTCTCTATGAGTGAAGTCACACATTTTGATAGGATCGTCTGTCGTTAAAAAAAATGATAATTTTTGAACTGTACGATTTATTCTTCATTCATAAATAAAAAATATAACCCAACTTTTTCTTTCCTCATTATTGTAATGTAAAATTATAGAAATATATATTGAGAACAAACCGTCATACAATGACGTAGAAAATAGTCACACTTCTTTATCTATATTCCTCGCGGTTTGCTTTCAATTTGACAGATTATTGGGCGTGACAGAGATCTAGTTAGCCAACCACAAGTTGATAATTAGGTATCTACGTATTTCGGTAGCGGAAAAATCCTTTATCTTATATATATAAAAGAAAGTCGTGTTATTTACACTATTTATAACTGAAGAACGGCTGAACCGATTTGGCTGAAAATTGGTGGGGAGGTAGCTTAGAACCAGGAGACGGACATAGGATACTTTTTATCCCGGAAAAACGCTAGGTTCCTGCGGGATTATCAGAAAACCATCCATGGCCTCCTAGATTCTATGATATGGCACGCCATGGACGAGTTGATGGTTGCCTTGGTTACCAATAACAAACTCTGAAACATTCTGATATCAAGTGTCAAATAATTTGTAAATAATTATAATTTTTTTAATTATTGTTTAAAATTATTCTGATCGAAATTATTTTTTTAGTGTATTTGCCATATGGCAACATACACTATTGGCGTCGGTCGGATGGCGGGACCTAGGGGTCGGACCAAAATTTCTCGACGTTTCATAACCTCCTAAACACTTTGGCACCATTTTTAAAAATGTTTATATATATATGTATATATATATATATATATATATATATTTATATACGTATATATATATATATATATATATATATATATGTGTACGCGCGATAACTTTCGAAAGAGTTAATTGATTTCAACGAAATTCGGGCCACATGTTGAAATCCATCACCGCAAGAAGCCTATTTAAAATGGGCCTAATCGGGCTATTTTAAGGGTAGTTTTTAGGGGTTGAAAACTGTTTTTGGGCCCCAAAATACCGAAAAAATTCTCCGAATCGTTTCAAAATTGAAATTTAACCCTTTGGTAGTGATTAAAAAGTTTCTCCACAATTTTAATAAAATCGGCCCGACAGGACCGGATTTACAAATTTTATGAAAACACTAGTTTGCAAATAGTGACTTATTTATTGAAGGGTGTATTTAATTTGGTGTAGACGTTAGATTGATAATAATATTACAATTAAGAAAAAAATGTTATTTTAAGGGGTGTATTAAGGGGTTAAATTTTTTATTTTGCCCAAAAACAAACTTAATTTCACATAATAAAAGTATAAAACCACACGGCCCTATACAAGTAAATACACTATATTGTCGGCAGGGTTTTGGCACTGCGACCCGGGTTTTTTGAAATTTATTTTATTTTTAACTTAATTATTTTTTTATTCAAATAATTTACGTTTAGCTGTTGGTCCTGCTGAAGTTTCCACTACTGTTGTTGCTACCGTGTTTCATTACAATCGCGGGCGGACTCGCGGGGACCGGCTATTAATTATAAATTCGAGCGAACGAACGCAGTGAGTAAATAATGAAACAACTAATTATAAATTCGAGCGAACGAACGGAGTAAGTGAGTGAGTAAGGAAACAAATAATTATAAATTCGAGGGAACGAACGGAGTCGTGAGTGAGTAATGAAACAAATAATTATAAATTCAAGCGAACAAACGGAGTGAGTGAGTGAGTAATGAAATAAATAATTATATATTCGAGCGAACGAACGAAGTGAGTGAGTGAGTAATGAAACAAATAATTATAAATTCGAGCAAACGAACGGAGTGAGTGAGTGAGTAATGAAACAAATAATTATAAATTCGAGCAAACGAACACAGTGAGTGAGCGATTAATGAAAGAAATAATTATAAACTCGGGCGAACGAACGGAGTGAGTGAGTAATGAAAGAATCCTAACTATTAAAATCGCGGGCGGAGCCGCGGGGAGCGGCTAGTTAATACATATTTCTTTATTATATGTACTTAGAAAAAGCTTGAGAAAAATTCTCCAAAAATTTGTAATTTGGATTGCAACAAAAAAAATGTGAGATTGCGAAGTGAAATGGGCTTATTTTTTACCGTGGTCACATAGATGCAATTCCTTTCTTGAAGTTTAGTGGAGAAAAGATCAGTGGCGATACGTTCAAGGTAAAGAGGGACGAACAGTGAGCAAAAATGTAAACCAAGTCGCAATTTTTGAGCTTACATACAATATTATGCATTAGAGACAGCTTGATGACAAAAATTAAATTGTATAATCACACAAATAAAATTGTGTTGTCAAAAGTTATTTATGTGTAAAATCACAGCGTTATCTATTTAAAGCAGTGACCTTTCCGAGGTCTCTAAGTTTGGACAGGTGATTAAATGTATTCATAATATTTATTAATCGAATTTAAGAAAAGATATTTTTCTTAAATTTATTCCTGTAGGTACTCCGAACTTAATATGTAGGTATTTTATTTTTTATGGAAATTTGATATTTCTGACGGACAGTTTTTCTGCGGTTTTTATTTAAGTAAAAAATAACGTAATTATGAATAGCTATTAATATTATTAGATATATTTTTGTCTTTTAGGTTAAACAGAAACCTGTTTTAATCTACCGTATGTCCCCAAATTTAGTTTATGAAACGTTAAAAGAACACAAACTTCCGCTTAAAACAAACAAATCTGTTTTTTACAGCTCCAAAATTAAGTGATTAATAATAATAATAATAATAGAAATTAGTTTCACGGGTAATTGGAATAAAAAATCAATTTAAACACTTATTGATTGCAACGTTTCGTCTTTATTAAATCAAGACTTTTTCAAGCTCTCAGCATGTTTAAATTATAATAAAACTATGATATAAAAGGCAATTTTGCATTACAAAGATCAATAAAATTGAAAATTGTAGAAAATAATATCTTCTTTTTTCTACAATTTTCAATTTTATTGATCTTTGTAATGCAAAATTGCCTTTTATATCATAGTTTTATTATAATTTAAACATGCTGAGAGCTTGAAAAAGTCTTGATTTAATAAAGAAGAAACGTTGCAATCAATAAGTGTTTAAATTGATTTTTTATTCCAATTACCCGTGAAACTAATTTCTATTATTACATATTTTGGAATTGAACTTTAAAGATGAATAATAATAATACCTATAATATACGCAAATTTGAACATTACGACGTCACAAACATTTCTAGTGCGTCACGTGATATTTTTAAAGTTTTATACATTTTAATTTCTTTTCGTTTTTGAATGTTATTTACGATAAATTATTAAAAAATAAATTTTATAATTTCTTTGATTCAATTACTCCATTGGCTATTTTTCATTGTTTCCTAATTCCAAGCCAAGTTTAAAGTTTTTAAAGTTAACAGTAAATGATCTAGCTTTTTAATCAATGAGTCAGTCAGTGAGTGTTAAAAGTCGCGATATTTGACTCGAAATGATTCGTAGTGCTTGGCAAACTTGGCTACTACACTGTCGTGTGTCCAGATTCGGGGACATACGGTATATTTATACATAAACGGATTAAAAACAAAATCGTGCACATATAAAGAGATAATATTACGATGAGGGCAAAGTGTTTTTTGAAGGACAAGAAGAAGAATTTAAAACAACAAGACATTGAAAAATAATATACGTTTAAAACATTTTATTTGAAATGCTGCCATCGCGCGTGCTTTGAACTGAAATTATAAACGCTCTATGACTAATCCTCAAATATTGGCGCCAATTACTTAACACGTGTAAGAAACAGTGTTGCCAAACTGACGATAAAGTCCCCAGATCTAGGGATTTTATTGTGTATTCATAAACACGAAAACACTTAAGCCTACCCTTAAGACTTTTCTGTCGCAATGACGTAGAATTTTTTTTCACAGTTGGCAATTATTTATAACTAGGTATTGAATTGTCGCAAAAATTTTCCGAGCATATCATAAAAATCTTAGCGCGCCTGAATTATTTTTGCCAAGTATTTTAAAAATACAAGTTTGGGGCAATCTGGACATATTTTGTAACCATTCAAAATGGTCCGACATTTTAGTTTCGTGTTAAAAAAAGTGTAAATTTTAAAATTGTTTAAATTTAAATTCCCTGAGCAGTATTTTTTGGGGAAATTTTTTTCGCAAACTTGATAATTTCACAGCAGGTAAATAACAGATAATGGCTCCCGACACTTTCCAATCCCTGTTTTACTGATATCGCCGCTGTAAAATTTTTTTGCGTGCTTAAAATACCTACTCTAAATTCGACATCAGCTCCTAAAACTATAATCAACGATATCCCAACGATCTCGACTGTTCTCAAGTCAAGTTTGGCAACACTGATAATAATTAAATGTGAAGGAAAATTACCCGTCATCTCCCTCATCTCTAGCTTAAGTAATATTAAGTAAGCTATTTGATGTCCGTATGTATGTGTGTGTGTGTGCTTAGTTATATCCAGCTGTCGTTTGTTCATATCTGAGATGACGCGAATCGATATTACAGAGGTCTACTTTAATTAACCTCAAAAATATTAGCACAGGTTACATCATACACTTAAAAAAACCCGGGTCGCAGTGCCAAAACCCTGCCGACAATATAGTGTATTTGTTTGTATAGGGTAGTGTAGTTTTATACTTTTATTATGTGAAATTAAGTTTGTTTTTGGGCAAAATAAAAAATTTAACCCCTTAATACACCCCTTAAAATAACATTTTTTTTCTTAATTGTAATATTATTATCAATCTAACGTCTACACCGAATTAAAGACACCCTTCAATAAATAACTCACTATCTGCAAATTAGTGTTTTCAAAAAATTTGTAAGTCCGGTCCTGTCGGGCCGATTTTATTAAAATTTTAGGGACACTTTTTAATTACTACTAAAGGGTTAAATGTCAATTTTGAAACGATTCTGAGAATTTTTTCGGTATTTTGGGGCCCAAAAACATTTTTCAATCCCTAAAAAGTACCCTTAAAATGGCCCGATTACGCCGATTTTAAATAGGCTTCTTGCGGTGATGGATTTCAATACGTGGGCCAAATTTGGTTAAAATCAATTAACTCTTTCTAAAGTTATAGCCCGCACACATATATATATATATATAAATATATATATAAATATATATATATATACATATATATATACATATATATATAAACATTTTTAAAAATGGTGCCAAAGTGTTTAGGAGGTTATGAAACGTCGAGAAATTTTGGTCCGAGCTCTAGGTCCCGCCATCCGACCGACGCCAATAGTGTATGTTGCCATATGGCAAATACACTAATAACGTACTTGTGTTTTGAGAATTTCGCACAGAACCAAACATTGTCAGAACTACATTCTGAATATGGCAGATTGGGCCGGGAATCTTTTCTTCTTGAGGGCCTCTCAAAGATCAGTGACTATTGTCACTTAATATTGAAGGTTATACTGTATTTCTACTTAAAATCCTTTAAAAAAAGACCGGTCGAGTGCGGGTGTAAATGACGTACGCTCGCTGCTTCTTTCCATGAGAGGTACAGTCAAAGCCCTCTAAGTGCACAGCTCGGAACCGAGCCCATCCTTTAAGTGCACACTTCCCCTACGATCTTTTTCATCCCCACTCTTCTAACTCCTATAGCTAGCTTTATTCAATCAGATGCTATAAACAATATCTCTAAAACTCTATGAATATGATGGAAATGGAAAGTTTGAAAATAGCGCGCTTACGGTCGCACGTGATTGGTCGCAGATTATTCGAAGTGGGGGCTGGGGAACGTGCACTTAGAGGGCGAGTTCGTGTGCAGTAAGAGAGCGTGTGCATTTAGAGAGCGTGCACTTAGAGGGCTTTGACTGTACAGGCTCGGGACACAGGATGTTCTGTGCGCCGTACCAGTAGCGAGTGGTAAATAGTTCTATGGTCTTATTTAACGTCTTACGCGAACAGCACCATCTGCCTGGTACAAAAAGCATTCACTTCAGCTGTGTCTTTTACGAAAACACTGGCTTTTTCGGCCTTAACAGTTCGGTTTAACGTATTAATATATAGCTTACTTATGCTACTCGAAAAGAGGTAGACTTTTAAACAGTGAAATAATTTTTCAAACCGGTTCAGTAGCACGTGAGATTATCGGCGACAAAAAACCATAAAAACTTTTCTTGTTTAGCAAAATTCTCCTTTGCCTCAATTTTTCAAAAAAAGTAGATGACGGATGAGTTTTCGGTTAAAAAGTAAATCTTCTATAAGCCGTGGCGGATTTAGGTTCGATGCCGCCCTAGGCCCCGTCCGATATGGCGCCCTTTTTGCTCTATGTGAAAGTGATTAACGATTAATTGAAATGGAACATTTAAGGCTGTCGGAACGCTCTGAATTTTGTTTGTGCTGAGACCCAACGGTAAGGGGCGAGGTAGGCAAAAGACATAATGTGGGTGTGACCTTCTTTAGCTCTGTCTCGCTTAAATCATCTGCACGTTTCAATTTTTAGCTGGTGTCAACTACTAAAAAATGTTGTTGCAAGGGTGCCGCTGTCAATTGATTACTCTAAGTTTGGGAAATATTTTGAAGATTTAAAAAATTTTTTCGAAAAAGGAAGAGTCACTTTAGGTTTGTGATGGAACAGTTTTGTGAAATAAGTACGAATAAGGTTGTAGTGTAACACTGAAAACGTGTGTTTTTTTGGCAAAATTAATACCAACTTTTTTCTAGTAAATCGAACACAAATTACAAAAGTAGTCCATTAGAGACCTAGATTTGTCCTTTATCTTCCTTTTAGAGAAATAATTTTTGCAGAATGTTGCCGAATAAGTCTACAATCAGTTGACGGCCGAAGCTCTATTTTTGGCTTAAATTCAGCGCGTTCCGACAGCCTTAATGAAGCCAGAGAACCGTAAAGGAAATTAATTAAATTAATTTTTAAATTTTCACTGTTCTAACTTTGTTTACTTTTGAAATTTTGCCGCCCTTAAAATCATGCCGCCCTAGGCCAGGCCCTCACGGACCTAGGCGTAAATCCATCACTGTCTATAATGGACGGTATCTTAGTTACTAGCGAAGTAACTCAACGTAAACAAAACAAGTGAACAGTGAACGGTCATCGAAACCTGACAATTAATGCAAAATTCACCTGTCTGGTCAAACGACATCCGAGAGACCAGCATCTCAGATCTATCGGACGGCAAATCATTGAATGAATTGCGAACGTGTTTGAAAAGTCGTAGGCGAAACAGTTGATCGAACTTGCGCACCAACAAAAAAAAATTACAATGTCCTATGCAAATACAATATTCGTATTGTTTATATATCTCGTAACGGATTTACCTGTTACCATACTCCTTGCGATTTTAAATTTATATATTATAGCGGTTTACCTGTGACTTCGTCCACGTGCAGGTATAGATTGTACCCGCAGTTCTTTTATATAAAATCCACCCCCAACGCAAAAGTACATGTTTTTTTGAAATTTTGAAACAACAAGCCAGATTTTCTGAAGCTAATAAAAATAGTAACAAAATGAATTTTCTACATTTTTAAGGGGCTTGAGCGAACGTAACAAGTAAAACATGTTAAAACTAACTTTACATTATCATAGAGGCATGTGTATAAGTCCAAAAAAAAATAATTTGAAAATTTCGCAAAAAAAGAAAAAGTTTTTTTCTGTGTTTGCTCCGACGCACCAAGCTTCTTCGTTTGGATGAAATATCTCGTAAATACGACGAATTTATGATATTTCATCTAAAGGTTTGTTTTCTTGCGGTCATACAGACAAACCTTTTTTTTACAGTCGATTTGACTTAGTTAATCTAGAAATTTAATTTAGTTTAAAAACTGAAAATTTGAAAATCAGAGACAAGCACTTCCATTTCATTATTCTGTATAATTATGTTCTGCAAAAGACAGTCGAACATGTATTTCTTTATTTTCTAAGAAGACTATTAAGAGCTGACGAGAAAAAAATACAAGAGTTTTGGAAAAGCCAATATTTATTTTTTAAATAAACAAATTACTATATCTAGCAAGTCAGAAACGGGGAAATATGGCTAAAATTAGTTTTACTGAAATGTTTTGGAAAAGCTGAAGTATTTGTCATCGGAATAATTGAAAACTATTTATTAGACCCACTTACTACTTTAAAGGTCGTTTGGTATAGCATCGCTACAATCCCAGGTACAATCCTATACATATTTGTATGTCTTTGGATCAATAAATTCTAATTCTAAATTCTAATTAATAAAGCTCATGTATTTTCAACATGAAGGGACCTAATCATCGCATGTATTTTCAACTGCATAATTTCATCCTCAGTTCGTGGCAGTCATAACCCAATCAGAAAAAAATAGCTATTAATTTGAGTTTAAACATTGTCAAATACAGTTTTCCATTGGCTGAGCAACGTAGGAGCAGACAGCGTCAGAAGTAGGGACTAAAAACTTAAAAACACGTGATTAAATTTAGTTAAAAATGGATGGTGTTGAAAATACATGAGTTCGTGTTTGGCTCAAAGAAGCAAAAACGCTCATTGAACGAAAAAACAGCTCAAGACGCGTTTTCTTTCATGGAGCGTATCATCTGACTGTAAATATTTTTATTTGTATTAAATTCAGTTGGAGGTTGCTATGTTAGATGTTAATGCTTATAGATTTTGATAAACTACAGTTTAATAAAGATCGCCTGCTATATGATCAGGTAAAAGCGACATTACCGCGAGCAAAGCCGCGGATAAAAGCTAGTTTATAAATATCACAGCGAACAAATCCCTATCACAATACTACATTGACCAACAGTACCTTCATATATGTCTGTATGTAAACATAACCTATGTACTTAGTGCCTTTACGTGTAGTAGGTCCGCGGTTGTACAGTACGTCCTAGAGTGACTATATCAGAGCGTGCCCAACAGGTCACGTGATCTGACCGGAACACGGATTGGCTGCGCCATATTGAACCGTTATATGCAATGCACAGCTGTCGGCTGCATCTGTATAGTTATCGCGCAGGCGCTGCATACGCAGTCGCGGTTCAATATGGCGGCGATCGGATGCATTGGCCACACTCTATGATAGATCGATAGTTATTTTATTGTGAAAGTAAGAAAAGTATACAATAATCGTCAACAAACAAAATGTATAGTCATATAAAATATTTATGTATTTAGTCTTTCTAATTGTTATACCAAACATTGTCTACTCAATGTGCGAAGAGCAAAGGTAAAAAAGAGTGCAAAAAATATCACCTCTTTTTTCGAAGTAATTCTCTGTTTTTTTCGACAATATAGTAGCATGGAGTATATCCCATAATTCAATGAATATTTTGTCAGGTTACTTATCTAATATTTGACTGCTTACTTCATATGTGGGAAGATTCTGACAATTTCTCCTAGATATGAGTTCGTGATCCTTTTATCTCTTTACACTCGAGAGATGAAATTCTTTTAAATACTGTTAAAATGTGGTTACGTGGTTTCCTTAGTGTCCTTGTTTTGGACACTTGTTTCTATGTTAATAAAGTATATTTTGATGCACTATCAGATAGACTCACGATCGATGAACGTCGGTTGCGTCCACAAAAATAGTGCGGTGTAGAATTTTTCAAAGTCAAAAACTCACGATCGTATAATCTCGGGTGTAAAAGGGTATAGTGTCCATGATTTCCACTCATTCCGAATAAAGTAAATTAAGTGTAAACGACCTCTTAAATTCACTTCACTCCAAAACGTAACAGGAATGAACCATGGTCGGAATGGTTAGTTTTGGTATTACCCGACTCAAATGATCCTTATTGATTCATCCATTTTGTGTCTCACCGTACAAACATCGCGTAGCATAGGTAGACAACATATACACACACAGACGTACAGGTAAAAAAACTTGTTCTCAACAAGTCGCATTCCAAGAATAGTAGTTTGTTTAGTCTTTTCCTCTCTTTCTCTCGCGACCACCTCTCTCCAATCCACTCTTTCTCCACATATAAAATGGACATCACGACTCGCGAGATCTCAATACATGTTCAATAATAATAATCTTCACTTACTCTCAACTCTGTACTGCAGACGCCAATTTTTGTCAATTTACAATAAATTTCACTTACTTTTCCAACATAGTCTGAGAATCAATTAGAGGGAACGAACATGGAACGTTTCCTATGTTGAGGGAACCATGTTTCCAAGAAACATGTCCTAGGAACAATCTTGTACCACAGTTTCTCTGACATCTTTGCGTTCAATGAAAGAAATAATTATGTCCGCGGATTGTGGATATATCTCGTTCCATAGTCTAAACGGACAGAAACATGCTTCATAGTGTAAAACGTCGAACCTACCCTACTACGTCAAACGTTCGATATATCATAAACAGGCGCGTTACTGGTTATATTTTTTCAGTGCCCCAAGGATCCGTCAGTATATGAGTAAATTATTACTTGATGAGACTCAGAGATCCCGGGACGCTGCAGCATCCAGCACCCCTGACCAGTCCACGCCTGATACTACATATCCACTCTCCTTCGGGAACGAACGAGTCGTCATATACTGTAGTCAATGACAAAAGGCCACAAATCTTCTGATGAAATCGAATTATATGTCGTAGAATCAGCGTTGCCGGATTTTTTTTTGCCAAGTCGGGATTTTGGAACTTTTGGAGTGAAAAAAGCGGGATTCTTTCGTCGAAAGCGGGACATAGTAAAAAAACGTATATAATCAGAAGTTTTTGAATATTTATCTTTTTACTTGAGTTCAAATTACGTTTACGTGACAATAGATAGCAAAAATAGCCATAGAAAATGTATTTTAATAAAAATATGATATTTTTAATCAGATTTACCCTATCGTTACATAGTTGAGTCTTATTCGTCTTCTGAATAAAAAAAAAATAAAAAAAACAGAAATCAGAATCAAAAAAGTTTTATTCATTAGAAAAATATGGCGTTTCAAACAATAGTCTGAGAAGTGAGTGTTACAAATTGCAACTTACAATAAGAGAATAATTATTTACGCACGGTCGAGTTATCCCCGAAAAGCGAGACTGAGCCTGTCCCGCGCGGGACATTTAATTTTGACTTAAAAATCGGGACGTCTGGCAACGCTGCGTAGAATGGACATGCTAGGATGTGTTCTAAGATTCCTGGATCAATAGATTATTAGACGTTCAACACCTGAGGTCATCAAATTCTTTCCTGGTACTAGTACCCAAATCTAGAACCAATAATCTTGGGGAGAGTGACCCTGAAAGAAGTGACTGTCTTCTCTGAAGTCTCAGAAATATTTATTGGCACTAGACCCAGCTATTGCTGACATTTGACGAGCTTTGTGAATGTATGACGTGTGTCCGTGATCGGTTTACTGTTTACCGAAGCGAGTTGGCTGTGAGACGCGCGTGTGACGTCACAGCGGCCATGATGGTCACTCGCGCTCACGGCCTGTTTAGATCGTATATTCCACCAGTTACCAGTAATTAACATGAACACGCACACAGGCACACAAACACACGTTATTGTAAGTTTGAACTTCTTACATTCCATGTGTAATGGACATCGGAACGAATGGCTGCGCGTACAGGATGCTCCGGAAACTTGTGATTTACAAAACGCGAATAAAAAAAAGGATTATTTTCTCGACGATTTACAGCAAAACTCATGTATTTTTATCCTGTCGGGACTAATCGATTTATGTATTTTCAACTTCTCTTTCATCCTCACCTTGTGGTAGTCATAGATCCAAGCAGAAGAAAATTTTATTTGACGTTAAACGTTGTCTAGCGTATTTTTCAATTGGTTGAGCAGCGTAGGAAGAGACAATTTGTGTGATTGATTAATTTCTGGTTGGGATTTAAAGTCACTGGATAAATTTCCCATCTTAACTTTTCATTAAAAAAGCGGCACAGAAATAAACAGCTGATTTCTCTATAGAAAAAGAACGGTAAAGTGAAGTTTTTTAATTAATTTCAAAAAAGGAGGAGATTATCATTTTGAGGCGTATAATGATTTTTTTTAATGTATGTAATCGAAAGTGAGCGCGAGAGTATATTCGTGAGGAAGAGAGAGACAGAGTTTAATTTCTAGCATGTGATTTCAACTCGTATCCACCTTTTTTCTTTTGAGATTTAATTCATCAAAAAGAAAATGGTCGAAATCAAAGATCCTAAGTGTTGATAACCCTTTGTGAGTGTGAAAAATACGATTTTAAAAGAGTATATTATGGAGATATTCTTCTTGACATCTTTTGATAATAATCGCCTGTATTCAAAAAAACATTATAAATCATACATCAGATTCTTCTTCTATTTATAAAAGGTAACCGCCATATTGAGTATGCATATTTTTGAAGATGCTCGGTGCTATACGAAGAAGAAGAAGAAAAGTTAATGATCTATAATAACTTTAATGCTAGCTTTTATATCTGTATCCAAAATGAAAAACAGTTCATGTCCATTATTTTTCTTTAATTCAGTGGGGTCGTGGTAAACGAGCATTTGTTTTGCTTGCTGGTGTCCAATAAGAGAAGTGATGTGATTAAACCTCTTGTAGTTGGACTATTTTTCAGTAATCGGACTTATGCATATATGTCCAACACAACAAAAATGAAACGATGAAGTTAACATTTTAAGTTTTTCGTTGTTTTTGTTTTTTTTTTCGGGAAACTGATCAAAACGCCACGACACAGTTACTATGAGAATAATAACCCGAGTCATAAATTTTTATTAGTTTTTAACATACGTTGATTACCTTCAAAACAAACACAGAAAATAATTTCTCTCTGCCGCTCGTGTCAGGCCGGTACCTGCGTCAGCGTTCGCCGATACCCGATCATTATAAGTGAACCCCAGCTAGACGGGGGCCCGATTACCGCGAATCCACTGTACCTACATTTTTCTATATCACCCACATATCACCCTAATTTTTGCTATAGAGCCACGGTTGTCACGGAAGTGACCTCAAAGTGTTTAACTGTTATATTATATCCCCGTTGCTCAGCTGTCAACATTTTATGAAGTTATATATAGTTGTTAGCGTATTTTAATAATGCCTTGACTAGATTTCTTATTATTTGTTATTTGCTTATACAGTATCTTACGCAATTTTCACTGGACGGCATTTCAACTACAGAGCTACATAGGTCTAATAACGGATATGCTTCTCTGCTACAGGATGGCGTGAGTAGAATTACCGGGCGGCATAAATTCACTATTCACTGAGGCGACATGGACTCGTCACTAGGCGGCATAGACTCGTCACTAGGCGGCACAGACTCGTCATTAAGCGGCACTAGTGTCGCCACTTTAAATGTTATTCTGGCATTACAAATTTGACATAAGCGGTTTTGCTTTTGAGCCAGATTTAATATATTACCGTGATGCATTGGAAATGCTGTATCGTACAATACTGAACAAAAATGACAGCCAATAGTTTAGTCTCACCTCAAGGTCGTTCAAAGTCATCTTTCTACATCAAAGCCGTTCTAAAGATACACTAGTTCGCTTCGCTCGCGTTAATGCCACAGAAGTTATGATTTTATTTATTTGTATAGCTACTCATTATAAATGAGTTCATAGAGATGCCACAGTTCTAAATTTCTAATTCAAAAACTGGGGAAAGTATCAGATGAACACAAACTGGTGCAAGGCTAGAATTACCTTACCAGTTATTAGCTTAAAAACAGGCTGAGTCAGCTCGTAGAGCTACGTTTTTTGGAAAATGTTTATTAATTTTAATCTTTTGTAGTTATGTCTATGTAATGACACCAAAAATTAGATATGCAAGCATTTCAATATAATGTCAAGATACAAAGTTGAGTGGTAATTTATGTTGCCTTTATCGACGTTTTTTCTAAACTGTATGGTAAATAAACTAACAAACGCACACAAAAACTTTGTTAATAGGTATTTAACTACAGGTACTTACTAAACTTAAAAAATGCAACTGACCTGATTTATTTAACTATTTCATAAACACTCTAAACTCAACGACGTCAAAAGTCATGACTGAGCAAATATTAAAAAAAAAATCGAACTGACCCCCTTTTTAAATAATAAATGAACAGGAATTCCTTGGCTTTGATACAACACCTCAAATATAGTTATATTCTTTACAAAATTCTAGTGACTGTGCCTGTTTCATTAAAAAAATACTTAAAACAAAAGAACGGTCCTTCATTGAAGATCAATGTCCTTCGCTTTAATACCTATGCTAGATATAATCAATAATATATATAATTTAGGTATACCTAGATTTTTAAAGAAAATAATGGCTGCTGCACATAGCTCCAGGTGAAATTTGTCGGATCACATGTCAGTTATACGGAACGCTGCATGAGTAATCTAGAGATGTTTAAACACTTCCAGGAAAATGATGATGCTCGAACGCAAATATGTACAGAATAGGTACAGCGTTTTTTTACATACACGAGGTGTGTACGTGCCGTTCTACCAAAGAGAACGTTTCATACTTGTTATGATATATAGCACGTAACAGTTCGCGCGAAATAGAAGTTCCGCGCCGAAGAAATTGGACGTACAATTTTTAAAAGACGGAATTCAGAAAGTCGATGAGGGAGAGCCACAATTATTATTGCACATCCGCTACACTATTTACCTTTCTAACCGACTTCCAAAGAGGTTATTCAAGCCGTAACTTTTCGATTAACCGATTTGAACTCGATGAAATTTATACAGATTTTAGAGAAGCATAAATTATTTTTAACCCGACAGACGTCCTGTACAAATTTCAATCCATTCATTTATGATCGACTTGTGAATTTGTGACAAGCTGTAGACATAAAATACATATTCTCGCGTATACGGCAGCGACAACAGTAATTACGAGGACAGTGTGGTCCAGTAGTTAGCGTGCTGACTTCTTGACCGGACTGTCGTGCGTTCGAATTCTGCCTCTGTTCATGGATGTTTTGTGATGTCGTTTAGTTTTAAGTGATTATGTTATTTGACGTAATTAAGACGTTAATGACCTCAGTTGTCGAGTGTCTATAATCTACAATAAATAAATAAAGTCCACCGTATTATACTATATTACCTCGCGGGGCTGCGCCATATTCGGTAGCAGCAACAGTAGTGGAGTCTTCGGCTCCACTGTACTGCTGTCCGACAATAAACTGTCAAATGACATTTGCGCACGTAGTAGCAAAAATTACTTTGTTTTTCTCGGGCTTTTCCGGGTAATTTTTTCTATGTTTCTTTCCGTATAGGCCTTATTATTATTACGAACATTTTAAGAAATCGGGTCAGCCGTTTTCAAATGATGGGCTTACCAACGATCAGTATTTAATTTTTATTATATAGATTATCGTCACCTGTTTTGCAAATTTTTTTGCAGTCCTAGCAACCCTTATATTGAACATTTATACATCCGAAGAGAGGTACAAAAAATCTGTATAATTTAGTACAGTGTTGTCTAGTAAACTTTTATACGATAGAATCTTGAGTATAATAAAAAAATTAATTATATAAGTACATATATGAAGATCTTTTTGAATATTTTAATGCGACGACCTAAAACTTGATGACAGAAGAACTATTCATTGATAATAATTTAACATTAATTGAAAAACAGGTCTTAAAAAACAATAATGTAAGTATACACAGAACTCTTGTAGTGATGTTTTGTTTAAACAAATAGAAGGTACCTAACAACGGCTTTAATAGAATATTCAACAGTCCTAAACAGATGACAACGAAGTTGGAATATTTTGTCAACTCTGTCGCGTTTCAAATAAAACACCACACTCGAGATGTGTCACTTGTGGTGAAGTCAAGTACTTACCTCGTTGAACGCATACCACAAAAAAAAATGATTGCGTACATTCATCACAATAAACTGAGGAATAATTAAAAAATTTTCATAAAAAAGTTGAACCTATTTCAAAAAAAGGCAGTTAAAAGTAAAATTTACGATCTTGCCGAAATATGGATTTTGATTTTCGTAGTAAAATTTCGTTAGCGATGTATGTGTTTGAAATTTTCTGTAATGTTAAAGGGGGAATAGTTTTACGGCGCAGAGATATAAAATAAACGTCCTTGGTAACGTAAAATTAAAGCAAAAATGATTAAACGGCGGGAAAATATAAGAAAAACCTTGATAACATAAAATGGATAACCCATCAATGAAACAAGTACATAACTCTAAAAAAGGTTTAAGTACACATTTTTGGGGTTCCGTACATCCGAAAAAAACGAAACATCTGAATTCTGTGACCCAAACACGGATTCATAACATAAATAAATGAATTTTGAACATGGTGGTCATTTTTGAGGGGCAAACTGTACCGTGTGTCATAGTAAGGGTGTCAAATATTTATTTTTTTTATAATTTTAAATTAATAGTTTTAAAGTTATTTAAGAAAATAAATGAAAATGGACCATTTCTCTCCTTACCTCCGAAACTACTGAGCTCAAAATTTTGAAAAAAATACGGGATACGGAGCGTCACCCATTGTTTACAGGAAAACCTAAACGAAAATCCTAATTCTTAAAGTTCTTACGGAAAACGGAATGGTACGAAATCATCTCCTGGCGAGTTCGACTCACACTTGACCTTTTTTTTATTACATCTTTCACCCATAAAGTTAATCTGTATCTCAATTGTAATTGTTCGTTTAACAGAAATTATTATAAAGATCCCAACCTTCCAGTGTTAATTAAACTTAACTTCAATAATTAATTCTTCCATGTCGCCATTTTGATTACGTTACAATTTTCCAAAGATACTCACCACAAAATAAAAAAAATCAATAAATACACCTGTTGACCTTACAATATTTTTCGCAGAACTGAAAAGAATGCAGCGCATAATTATATACACAATTAGCGCGCCTAATGCAATATCTATATTGTTTCAGGCAAATAAATGTCACACGATTCTTAGAACACTCGGTATGGGTACATTTGATATTTATATAAACACACTATATAAATAGTGGTACGGTATTTGTACAACGATTTTCTATAACAACAATAACGACTCCAGCGTGGCCATTTTGTTTAAACATTAACACATGTTTATTAATGTATACTTACATTATTATCGTTATGTGTTTAACCTTTAACTAGTCGCGCGCTTTTTTTTCTCACTACTGCTCGCGCGGTGTATTTTGTACACCGTGCATTTTTTTACAGAGGAAAAATGTTTTATCATTTTGTATGTGGTTTAAACAGTACACTGATGAAAAAAAACATATCTCAAGTACAAACATGTTTATTATTACAAAAAAAAAAACAAGAACGCAGATGTAAAAAGAAACAAATAATATTCTATATAAATAAACAAAAAAATTATTCTAGTAGAAACAAATCATTGAAATTTTTCCAGGTAGAAATTTTATCAAATTCTTCTTGCTGGTTTTACTATATTTGCTCGTAACTTTACTTTTATACCAAGTAGTACTTTTATCCTTTCCAACATACTGATTTCCTCTTTTTTTGACACGGAGTCAGTAGTATCGTTTTCTAAATCAGAACTGTTCTCACTTTCCTCTGTTACTTCGCCTGTATTTAGGTCACCCACTTCTTGTTCCGAATCAGAATTGTGTTCACTTTCCTCTATTATAACTTCGTGATCTGAAGAATCTGCTTCACCTCCCACCTCTTTATATTTATAAAGTACTTACATAGTTAGTCGCGTAGGTGTATTTTGTACCCCACATCAAAAAATTGAATTTTAATGCACTTTCCTATTTGGCAGCCAAATGGATACAGCCGGTGCTTCTAGATGACTCATTAAATAAAGGTTAGAAGGAGTGGTGGGGCTGAGGACGCATGCGTAAAAGGTCGGCAGCATATGGCGCATTTTTGGTGTACTCTTTACACCAGTGCGACTAGTTAAAGGTTAAATAAGTCCAAGTAGGGTAAGAGCACTTGTTTCCGAAAACCCATTACAATACTCGCCACGGTTCTAAAAGGTTCTGAAGTTAGTCGCAAACAGCGTCGCAAATGCATATTTTATAGTCGTCCTGGTTGTTTTGTGGGAAAGGAAGACTCCCACCATCTCCCAGTTACCGGTACAGGACGTGCGCTCGTCGGTGATTGGTTATCGCTGATTGTCGTGTCACTTGTCGTTTTTCTGCTATAAAGTACAGTCCAGTACGCTATTGTTAAGTTGTTTCTTTGATTGTTAATTGATCAAGATGCCTAATACAGTTTTGCATAGACAAGCACGAAAAATATTTTTTTGGATGACTTTATGCAAGGATTTAGACCTTTAGATTAAAGAAAAATTAAAAATAATAATATAGGGCGACTTTGTAGTTTTTCAACCAACTATACCTGCGCAAGCCTCCATTTGCATCTAACTTCAAAACCTTTTAGAACCGTGGCGCGTATTATACAATATTATTATTATTGAAATTTGTCAGCAGAAGAAACTATTCGCAGCAAATAAAAAAATGGACAAGCGTAACGTAGATTACAGCAGGTACATAACGACTTAAGTTATGATTGGTTTTCACTATAAAGTATAGGTAAAAATCAAATCTACGTGTTCCTTCCTTATTGTACTGACGTTTCGACAATATTTTTTGTCATCTTCGGAGTATCTATAGATACTATCCGGCTTTACTATATTTTAAAAATTAGTATAGCTTTATCACGTATATAATGCAATAATTAATCAATGTTCTATCCAATTATGAATACAAAAGAAGCTTGTCGAGAATTGACATCTTTACCCTACTATAAGATTAATTCCTGTTTCAAAACAATGGTAAAGTACCACAATCAAGTCTCTCTAAACACACTTTCGCAATTGAACCAATGCTCCCTTCAGTAAGGATTACTAGTGGACGAAGTACCGTAACATCCACTATGATAAGATATCGAAATTTAAGGACTTTGTCATAATTATACGATATAATACGGTTCGCTGGATAGAGCAGCAAAACAATGCAATAATGTAAAGTATAGCTGTGCCATTCATAAAAACTGTGTCTTAAATAGCCTCTCTAAGCCATCTCCAAAGCACGTACAATTTATAATCAGTAAGTAAAATTTGGAACTTAAAAAAATATGTACTTTTAAAACTTCAACCGTCTTTAAGTTAAAGACTCTATAATAAACTTTTTAACGTTTCCCTTGAGCTTGTCCTTATCGAGGTTCTACTGTATACAGGAATCCTAAAAAATTTATAGAATATCAGGAGAGCAGAAACAGATCTAGGTCGTGCGTATCATCATTCGGATTCCTATCATTGCAGATTCTAACTCTAAGCCCTTTAGCTGTCTTAAATAAACTTGAACGATTTTGGCTACTTAAACCATTTTGGTTTTTTATTTGACCTATCAAACAACTATTTCTCAAGGTCGCGGTTTATATTAGTCATTATTGCAAGTAAGTTTTTTTAATGTAGGTAGGTTTTCTTGGAAACGACAAGAAAAAAACTTAGCTATGATTAGTATTTCAATTCGCAGATCAAAATTAAAACCATCAGGGAAAAATGTATAATTATAAAAATATTAGCAGTTTTGCACCTTTTTTCGATAGAATTCAGAAAAACAACGTTTATATTTTTATTAGCCTTGCATAAACAAAAAAATGCTCTATATAAATCAGTGCTGATATCTTAGTTGTCTATGGATGTAAAATATATTTTGCACTTCCCCGGGCCCCCTATAAAAATTGCTACTTTTCACGTCTGTTTCAAATAAAATGGCCCATGACGCACTTTGATCTAAAACAAATACAGCGGCCATAGCAATCCAATAGACAAAAATAATTTTCAAAAGCGATCTGTCAGTTACCATTTAATACTATAAGAGGAAATGATACACAAAGCAGGCGTAATTTCCGTAAACAACCTAAATAAATTGCGATATGCCAACAGAGCTGTCAGAAATATTACAAATACTTATACTTATAAGTAAAAATTAGCTATTTTAGAGGAGATAGGTGCAAAAAATGTAGTATTATGTATTTTTATTCGTAATGGACTTAAAACTCACCGATCGTTCGTTGTAACATAATGTCACAATTCGAACTTCATTTACGTACAAGATACATAAACTACTATTTCAGAATCGTGGAATACATCGGTTCGTGATAAAATATTTTTAATACAAATACGCATCTTATTTATTTTAAGATAAGTTTATCTCATTTCAGTTTTTTGTTGTATTTTTGTGTATCATCTGACAAAACCTAAAGCTTGTCGTTCACTAAGAGCTGTTTATATGGCGTTTCCATGACTCCTCTATTACAAGCTTCCAGTTCCCAAGTTTTAACCAAAGAACAAGTAAAAGTATAAATCAATTAGATTTTCAATTTATTATTAAATACATGTTTTTTATATTATTATAAAGAAACAATTCTGAAGCCTCTTTTTAACCGGCTTATATATGAATCAAGTTTCTTCTAACCACTTGGCAAATCCAAAAGCACGCAGCCGAGCATGTTAAAAAGAAGCCATCGGAATTGTTTCTTTATTAAATAACATACGCGATGAAATAGTTACTTATAAATTAATAGTTTCATTACGGAATCAGAACGTAAGGTTATACAAATAGATAGCTATAATTTGCTATTATATCATGAAACATCCATTGTTGACGTTACAATGCAATTTTAGAAAAAAATATTATTCAAACAATGTCACTGTTGGGACTCAAACTTCCACTATCGCGGCGGCTGATACTGGAAGATTTGGGTTTGAGTCTAAACAAAGATATTGTTTGAAAAATAAATTTTTCTAATATTGCATTGTAACGTCAACAGTGGGTACTTCATAATATAATAGCAAACTATAGCTTATCTATTTCTTTATTTTAAATAAATTCTTAATAATGGGAAAACGGGCAATAATGTGCAATCTTTTTGCTTTTATAAATAAATTAGCTGTTACGCGCAACTTCGTTCGCGTGAATTTAACAAAAAAATATTGACTTTTTTCTTTTTTGTCCTTAGTAATTAATATAAAAATGATTTGTCTGGGAAAAGGACTTTTTAAGTAAACACTTATTTGTTATTTATAGCGACGTTTCGTCCCTTGCTTGGGACTTTTTCAAGCTTTATAACTATTAAATGTTTTGATCAAATAGATATAAAAGTTAAAATACACATGTAAAAATAAATTTGAGTTAAACAATTGTTCATTAAAAAGTTTGAACATCAACCGTAAAAATATTTTTAAAAAACGGAATAATTACAAACTTTTTAATGAATAATTGTTTAACTCAAATTTATATTTACATGTGTATTTTAACTTTTATATCTACTTGATCAAAACATTTAATAGTTATAAACCTTGAAAAAATCCCAAGCAAGGGACGAAACGTCGCAATAAATAACAAATAAGTGTTTACTTAAAAAGTCCTTTTTCCCGACAAATCATTTTTATATTAACAAAAAAATGTTTGTTCAGTTGGTAGAATTTGCAAAAAGTTAATAATTCTGTATTCCTCGTAAGAACATATCTATGCTACGTTTAATCGGAACCCTAATTCTTTTTCTAAAATAAACGTAGCCTGAGATACTCCTTATAACATCATCAGCTATCTGGTAGTGAAACACCCGTCAAAATCGGTTCAACCGTTCTGGAGATTAGTCGAAACAAACAGGCAGACAGACAGACATATAAGAATTTTAAAAAATTGGTTTTTTGATATATCGTAAGTACGATATATATTTTTTTATGCATTTAGTAAAAAGCTGTTATTTTGACATTACAAATAGACATTTCAATTTTATTTATTTGTATAGATATTACGGACAACATAACAATGAAAAATATTAATTATGTATTTATTTTATTTCTAAATTACTTACTTTTACAATTCGAATTTTGACGAGGTCTATCTAATAATTAATTATAATAAGAAACGGTTTCTTTGACAAATTATAAAAAATTAAGTGTCATATGCGAATTTTTTTTGTTAAATGTTTTTTGTAACATGTCAATTTACGTAATTTGTAAAACGACGTACGTAAAATACTTTTCCCACGATAACACGGAGTATAGACACAGCTGTAACATTGATAATAAGTAATAACACATACATACAAAATATTTTATATAATATAAAAGAATATTACATGTATAATAAATATTTAGAATCAAACAAAAAAAAGCGCAGAATACAATAAACAAATAGATATATGTATTCGCATTTCTCATGTAGATACCACGTTCATGCATTGAACTTTCTCAAGATTTGAAAGAGACAAAGAAAACAAAAAACCTAGACATGTCAAAATTGAACTCGCGCGCCGAGGGTTCCGTACCATCAACCATATTCTTTTTATATTAATGACCGCAAAAACTGCACTAGCACGGAAGTTCATTTAAAAGACCGCGCACATCTATCAATCACAACCAGCACAGCACGGTTCGTGCGAAGGTAAGTATAGTACGCGCCATGGATCTGAAAAGCTCGGAAGTTACATGCAAATGGAGGCTTGCGCAGGTACAATCGGTTGAAAAACAACAAACTCGCGCTATATTATTATTTTTAATTTTTCTTTAATCTATAAAGGTCTAATTCCTTACATACGAAGTTATCCAAAAAATTATTTTTCGTGCTTGTCTATGCAAAACTGTATTAGACATCTTGATAAATTAACAATCAAAGAAACAACTTAACAATAGCCGACTGGACTGTACTTTATAGTAGAAAAGCGACAAGTAACAAGACAACCAGCGAAACCAATCACCGACGAGCGCACGTTCTGTGCCGGTAACAGGGACGTGGTGGGAGTCTTCCTTTCCCACAAAACCACCAGGACGGCTCTAAAATATGCATTTGCGACGCTGTTTGTGACTAACTTCAGAACCTTTTAGAATTATAAAAATGATTTGTCGGGAAAAAGGACTTTTTAAGTAAACACTTATTTGTTACTTATAAGTGTTTACTTAAAAAGTCCTTTTTCCCGACAAATCATTTTTATATTAATTACCAAGGACAAAAAAGAAAAAGAGTCTTTTAGAATTATATTATACCAATGTTATTTAACGGAGTAACGTACATTAGACCAACACCTGCAATCAGCAACCAGCAACGACCGTCAATCGGTCGCATCGCAATATCTGTCTGTAATAGTAATAGTTTTTTTATTTGTGGTGCCATAGTGGATACAAATTGTCAGTTCTGAGTCCATCAAGGACATTAGTAGGTTCATCAAGAACACAGTCGTTCATGACCCAACAGAAATTCATCTAAATTATAAAAAGCGCTTGCTATCAAAAATTCTTTCAAGTATTTTTCAAATTTTGATATTTCGCCAAAATTTTTAATATTTTGAGCCATGCTGGATCGATCTAGTGTGCTATAGTGACGTGTTGTTTTCATTAATTTACATTGATAAAACTACTTGAAAACTGCAAATAGTCTACCGATGAAACCTGCACTAAAATTTGCTGGTTTGTGCAGGTTTCTATTGTGCTTGAGAAGTGTGAGCGGTCTCGATATTTCTCGACCGGTATTTCGATCGTTGAACATCCCTGTATTATACTGTTAAAAATATTATTAACTTATTAGTTATTAACATTATTACATTAACAATAGAGAACTGAAGGTGAACAAAATTAATAATTCACCATGATTAATGCAGACTCCTGAGATGATTATTACCAACGTATCAAATCAAAAAAACTATTGTAACTACCTTTTCTGTTAATGATCAAAGTCGATTACAGCGCCTCTAACTAACCGTCGACTAATTAGTTTGAGAGGTGCATTCACTTCGATAGCTTTTTAATTTCTATACACTAGCCGTCTCTCTTTATTCCTTTCTCCCTCACCTCTCTCTCTCTCTCTCTTAAAAACAAAATAACTACATCTCGCGATACGACTCACGTACCCAGAAAACAAATGTCGAAGTGATCGTTCTAGAATCTTTAAAGAATTTCGGAAAGATATATACAATATATGATATTGGTTAATTTTTTTATTTATTGCAGATTATAGACGTTCGACAACTCAGGTCATTACATAAATAACATAATTACTTAAAACTAAACGACATCACAAAACATTCATGAGCAGAGATAGGACTCGAACCCACGACAGTCCGGTCAAGAAGCCAGCACGCTAACCACTGGACCTCACTGTCCTCTGATCTCGGTTAATATGGTTGCAAACTCGGAGGGGGGAATACATTATTAACGACTTTAGCACTTTAACTCGCGAAATATTCACCTAATAACAAAGTCAGTTAATAACTTTTATTGCGTTTTTAAAGACTTTTCCAACAATATCCCGAACAACGCGGTGCGTGAAAATAAAAATTTCATTCCTCAGTCTAATGTACCCCCCTTTTTTTGATAATTTCATTATAACGATTATATGTCGGTTCACATGTCTGCAAAATATCATCAGAATTGGTGAAAAGATGGCGGAGTTATAAGGTTGTGACATACGGACATACCTACATGACAAAATTATATAAGGGATCCGTTTGGCTACGGAGCCCTAAAACTGTCGAAAACTTCAAAAATATCACAAGAAACGAACCTGAAAACAGAGATCCCGATATTCCGTTACAAGGACTCTTTTGCCCAATTTTACTAAGAAATCCCAAAAACTACACGTGACATATGATTTATGCGTCATATATATTCACTTACAAACGTACTCAGACACAAATTTCTTATACGTGGGTTGACAACGTGTCTTTACAACTTGATCTTTAGTCAGTCAACTTTCTTTGTGATGATAAATACAACGTATATATTTTTATACAGCTGGCAGTCGCCAACGCAAACCACTGTACTAAATATTTAAACATTAAAAATAACCGAATTAACAGCTGTTTCTTTAACCCTTCAATGAACTCGCGGAATCAAATGCAATTTAATTCGGGTATCAATAACTTTGTCCAGATATTTTCGACATTAGAGTGAACAGTCCCGATTTTCTATGGTAATGAAATTTACCGGCTTTTATTTGATTAGGTTTGTCTCTTTGTTACAAATCTTGCAAATAGATTTTGACACACTTGCGATTATCCGATTGGACTGAAATTTTGCACAATTCCGATGACAATACACTTTAACGGTTTTATTAAAATTAAATATGAATTAATTAAAATAAAAAGCTTTAATTTAACTGATTTTCTCTGTCTGTCTACTACAGTTCTTGCAAGTCGAATATGACACACTTGCGGTTAATCGATTGGGTTGAAATTTTGAATGTAATTCCGACCTCCTACGGTTCCATCCCTGATTTCATTAGTTTTTAGAGGGAACAGAGTATTTGAAATTGCAATTAAATTCTCGAGATTGAAGCCTATTTTAAGAATGCTTAACGTCATTCTATTACAGGAAACAAAGACAACAACCAATTCAATTCTACAAAAAGAGATTAGTTTACGTACTATAAATAAGTAGGTAATAAATAAATATGCGGAATAAAAAAAAATGATGCGACTTTCTGAAACAATCAATAATGTATGTATTTGTTAGTTATATTTGAAAACGACTCGTCGAAGGATAATTCAATTTCATGAACAAAAATGTCGGCAATTTCACAAAATGTCCGACAATGGCAAACAATAGAAGTCACTATATTTTTGTTATTACTGTCGTCAATATTTTTCTTCATAAATATTAAAACAAGTTTTTTTTACGATTTCTTGTAAATAATATAAAACGCATATTCGAACACAATGAGATGTCTGTTTAATATCTAAGGCCACATTGTAAAGAAGTTTATGTCAAAATGTTGTCGCAATTACTAATTAAGATTATTAGCCTCCTACCGAATTAGTAGTAACTGCGCTCGTCTTTTGTTATAATAAAAAGATGTTAAATGACTTTATAAATTGTTATTTCTTATTCAAATATTTTATCCTATAAATCATTAATATTTTAATATTTAGGAAAATATTGGTAAATTCATGTCCATAATTTTAATGAAGTTTGAATCGTAGCGAATTGGACAGTTTATGAAAAGAATTAACTTTGATTAAGTTGAACGTTTCGTTGCTAATTGCAACTTCCTCAGCAACTATATTTAAAAACAAACCTATATAAAACTGTCATTGTAATATTTACTATTTCGTATTTTGTTTTTAAATATAGTTGCTGAGGAAGTTGCAATTAGCAACGAAACGTTCAACTTAATCAAAGTTAATTCTTTTCATAAATTGTCCAATTCCCTACGATTCCAAATTCATTTAGGAAAATAATAACTAAACATTAGACATAATTTGATTACTAGAGAAGTATATTTCGTATAATGTATCTGACAGTGACAATTATAGTTCAAACATAGGTATTAAAATGGCCATGTCGCGGAAGGAAAATTTGGTTGATTATGTAACATTGCAATTTGAAATAGCTCTCTTGTACGTTTCTCTTGAGCGCGATTTCTGCGCAGATCCTTCGCGCATCGCCATGTTCAAAGGTAACGCCAGTAACGTGTCACTGCAGTGTGTAGTAGTGCATTCCAATCGGAGCGTACATAATGAATGACATTAACGTCGTTCACTTTGGGATGCAAGTGGTCTGACTTGCGTCCTAAGAACTGGCGCGCAGTCACGTGATCGAGAATAAAAAGATCACAGATTTCGACAAGAGTTAATGGTTACTTATAAATAGTAAGTCACTTTGGCTTGTGGTCGCAGATATATTTTTAACTGTTAAATGCAATAACACACCTTTTTAGACACTAATACCTAACATAAAGTAAAACAGCGTCGACACCTTTGTAAACAAAACAAAACACACACACAAGGTTGGCATTATTAGCGCGCGCAAACGTAATATATACTTATATATATAAATTTTATTTATTCAGTTAGCAAGATAAAATTTATAAACAGATCTCTCTTCAAAACACCTGTACCTTACTCGCGTATCTACAAAAATACTATGTATTTTGAGCTTCAAACGAATGTTGCCAGTTGAAATAACGCCAATTTCGTTCCTTACCGAGCATTGAAGTCTCCGAACTAACGGCGGTTTGTATTTTAGTTTTATGGCAATTATGGATGGCAGTGAATATAAATCGCGACTGTATCAACATACAGTACTTCTTAGATGTTTATGTTTTCCTAATAATAATCATTACAAGCACGCGTCTGAAGGTTACTTCGAAAATATTCAAATAAAGTAAAAGATTATCGATTAATAAGAAAGTATTAGGAGAACATACTAAACATGGATCATAGTCTCCTGATATTTGTCCTGTATTTTCTTCTGTTATCTGAGTATGCTGAATGCAAAATAGTCAGCAGATAATACATACTGTATGCACTTTTTTCTGATTGTTAGGAGCAAGTTCGATTATTCTTATTTCTGATTATTAAAGAGAACAAGTAAAATAATCACATTGTACCTATCATTGTCTTCTGATTATTTTAGAGCGTACTTAGATGTGTTTTCTAATTATTAGAAGAAACAGTAAATTATTAATTTTCTGGTTATCAGGAGTCCATAAATTGTAACAATACTTGTCAAACTTCGATCCGTGATATACCCAATCAAAGCAAACTATTGGTCCGTCAGCAGGAATTCAATAACAAAGTTAACTGTAGCAGGAGAACAGAAATGGTTGAACAAAACGTTACGTTCACTGTACAAGCAAGCAATGGCGTCGTCGCGCCGGGTACAAGAAATGTGAGCTGAGGTACATATATAGGTAGAGAGAAGGTGAACCGGTCCAGTGGCTGCACGACAAGGAAATAAGCAACCCTTCACTGGATCTCTATTTTTATTCGACTATTTTTATTCGTCAAAAGGAAGGGTCGTGATTTTAGCAGTCTATAGTATGTGTATCTACTAGATGTTCCCTTCTAGTGATCAAATTAGCAGACCGATTTTGATAAATGAGGTGTCGTTGGATTTGTCTCGTTGTCAAGAGTGCCATAGGCAACAAAAACTCCAATATGGCGTCCATTACCCGCCATATTGTCCCAGATGATGTAAAGATTGCAAAGATTTGGGGTTTTGTGCTGTTTTTTTTTCGTTTGAACGCTCGATACCTTCCTAGTTATAAATCGTAGAACGTGTGCATTTCTTAAAATGGCAGGTACGTAACTTTGTGACGATGTTACCATAGTTACCGATCATACAACTATGGTAACAGATCAGGCACGTCATGCTGTTTGGTACTTTTCCGTTTTAAAATATCTGTCCCAGAAGACGGGTATGAAAATATTAAAACGTGTTTTCCTTTAAAATTTAGTTGCGTAATATTTAAAAATTTTAGGTTCCTTCATATGAAAAAACAATTGACAAATACTTTTTAGTTCTTCGATAGTTTTTAGTTTCGAAGCGACGCCACTGATGCGAACTTATGATTCTTGTTTCTTGAGCAAAATTCATGAGAAATGTTTGAAAAACGCACTTTTTATCGAAAATTTATAACCATTTATCTTCAAAAAATGATCCGTATTGTAAAACGTGTGATTTGAGACGCATATCTCGATTTTATTTACAAACATAACATTCTAATCTCATTTCCAATAAATTTAAATGTAGTCCATTTACTTAACAACAAACAATTTTAGTACACCTATCTTGTCTTTCCGTAGGTGTCATCAAATATTTATGTAATTTAAATAGTTTTTTTTGTAATATCAATTGATTCTTTGTTAATTTTTAACCGACTTAAAAAAAGGTCAAATATCTCTGAAACGACTGTACCTATTTGAATGAAACTCTTTGCATATATTCCGAGCTTCCACAGTACAAATGTCTACTAGACAACATTACTAAAATACTATTATTGAATTTAATAGATAAAATGAAGAAAAAATCAAGTCGGTGTCAGTGTCTCAATTACAACAATTTTACAATTATTAGCGTTTGCCTTGCAATTTTGTTTTTGCATTCATGGTAGACCTTATAATATGAGGTCTACCAGATATGCAAAAAAATTGTTTGCATACCTAGCAAACCTCCCTCAAAATGAATAATCGTTCGAACATTTATCCATTTCACGAGAGGTCTGCCAGGCATGCACAAAAAATTGCAAGGCAGACAATGATTGTAAATAATTGATACTTCTCTATAATCTGTATAAATTTCATTATTAGGTATGCGTGATATTGATAACAAAAATTATTTAAAAAAATTTAAATAGTCTGCCATCGATTGGGTGTTTTTTCTATAATAAAATTTTAGTTGTGTTGTTAAGTAGATTTTTGTATAATAGAGGACTATATTACATTTGAACAGAGAAAATTGTGTCTATTATTTTTTTAGTTCGTCCAGACGCTACAGAAAATGTAATGTTATGATTATTATATTTGATTTAGGATAAGTAGAAGGCCTGACAATGTTTATATTGTGAGCTGACAGAAGTGTTGTCAACTTTACAGAGATAAAATAAAGGATGCTTTATTTAAAACGTAGAAATCGCTCTACTATTTACTTTTACTTTTGAAATATAACTCTATTTTTGTTTGCACACATCGATAAGATAGTTCAATTATTTGACTGATCAAATCGATCGATGGGAATAAATCTAACGGAAAAATAATCGTTGACCGCTATCCCGTCCCGTTCCGCCCCTACGAGTCATAAAGCCGCCGCCGCCTATAACCTTGGAAACTATTAAACCGTTTTTCATGCGACTTTCACGAAAAGCACTTTTGTTAAAAAATATTATTATAATACGCGCCACGGTTTTAAAAGGTTCTGTAGTTAGATGCTTGCGCAGGTACAGTCGGTTGAAAAACTACAAACTCGCGCTATATTATTATTTTTAATTCTAACTCCTAGCATATAGTCATCCAAAAAATTATTTTTCATACTTGTCTATGGAAAACTGTATTAGGCATCTTGATCAATTAACAATCAAAGAAACAACTTAACAATAGCGTACTGGACTGTACTTTATAGCATGAAAGCGACAAGTGACACGACAACCAGCGATAACCAATCACCGACGAGCGCACGTTCTGTGCCAGTAACTGGGAGGTGGTGGAAGTCTTCCTTTCCCACAAAACAACCATGACGGCTCCAAAATATGCATTTGCGACGCTGTTTGTGACTAACTTCAGAACCTTTTAGAACCGTGGCGAGTATTATATCCACTTAGGGACCATTCATCAATTGCGTAAAGAGTGTTTTTTTTATCCTTTCCTTCTATTGTAAGATATAATAAGATTTTAACTACTCCCCTTCTCCTTAGTAAGAAATGATCATATTGATAAAATAAAAGACAATTTAATAATAAATAAATGATACTAAAATGACAATTATTTTTCAGAATTCAAGGAAAATCCCCAATCAGCGAGACAATAGAATAAACGAATGTCTAGAAATACTGAGACCATATGATTTCTGTAGGATTCGATACTAAGCCTGAGAACTAAGTAAAGATGGCGCTATTGAATAGCGCCATTTCTTAGCAAGAAAGTAGAAAAATTCTTTACTCCTCTCCCCTATAGTAAGAATTAGTAATATTGAATTTATTACTTATTATTATTATTAATTAAGATCATGCTACAAAAATCATTCTGGTAATTGTATGAAACAGAACAAAAAACGAACAGACTTCAGGGCGTAAAAAGAAATACATAGGTACTTCTAATAATATATTAGATACGGTTACATTATGATGTACATATTTCAATAATCGCAGTATATCCATTTTCAATCCATTTATATTATTAAATATTGCATATACAATAAAAATCCACGCTCGAAGCTGCTATTATTTTAAGAAAATATTTTCTGTAATTGAAGATAATAGGCGATGTATAGAAAGGTCACGTTTGCACGCTGGAAGCTGGGAGGAATTATGAGTACGAGCCAGCATATCTTCCAACATATCGAGTACAGGGCTACTGATGCTATTCTGTATGGTCGAAGTACGAATTTACATGCTGGGTTGCAGAAAACATTGTAAAAAAATCTTATTTTTGACAATGATCTTATATTGTGCTCCAATAACTACAGTTTTTATACAAGCAGTAACAGCCTAAAGGACCATTCTTTAATTACGTAAGGATGATTTTAGGAATTTTTAACCCCCCTTCCCCCATGTAAGAGCACATAAGATTTCTCGGACTCCCCTCCCTGTTCTTACGTAAGATTTTATCTGTTTTTAGAAAAGGAGCAATTGCACTACAACTCATAATTTGACGTAAATCAAAGATTTTTATTTTTTAAAAGATAATTTAGGTTATATGTATCTACCATTATTATTAGGTTTAGATAACGATTATACTGTTATCAGATAATTATCTAGTCTTTGGAAAATCTGTATTATAATTAATAGTAAGTTTTCAAATAATCGTAAAACAAATCGGTCAAACAAACTCCAAACGAATAATAGGTAGGTACCTACCTACTTTGCGCAAAATAAGGAACGACTAGAATTGAAATAATCTCAAAGAAAAAAAGTTAAACAGTAAAAGCTGGTTCAGTTCATCAATTGTAGATTAAAAAAAAAATAGATCTCAAATATCCATCACTTTATGTTAGAAACAGCGTTGCCAGATATTTTTTTTTTGCCAAATCGGGATTTTGGAACTTTTTGAGTGAAAAAAGCGGGATTCTTTCGTCGAAAGCGGGACATAGTAAAAAAACGTATATAATCAGAAGTTTTTAAATATTTGTCTTTTTGAGTTCAAATTACGTTTACGTGACAATAGATAGCAAAAATCGCCGTAGAAAATGTATTTTAATAAAAATATGATATTTTAAATCAGATTTACCCTATCGTTAAATAGCTGAGTCTTATTCGTCTTCTGAATAAAAAAAAAAATAAAAAAACCAGAAATCAAAATCAAAAAAGTTTTATTCATTACAAAAATTTGGCGTTTCAAACAATAGTCTGAGGAGTGAGTGCTTTAAATTGCAAGTTACAATAAGAGAATAATTATTTACGCACGGTCGAGTTATCCCCGAAAAGCGGGACTGAGCCTGTCTCGCGCGGGACATTTAATTTTTATTTAAAAATCGGGACGTCCCGCCAAAATCGGGACGTCTGGCAACGCTGGCTAGAAATCACACATTTCGACTTATAAAATATTACGTAAGAATGGCTAATCCGCTACTCCCGTATCCTACTTATAATTATTGAATTTGACTATATATAATTACATTTTGTTTTTTCATTAAATTACTAAAATTTCAGACACACCACAATTCCGCCTGGATTCCGATGTCCAGAAAAATCGAGAATCGTAGAACTCGGAAACATCGAATAAAGTTCATGTCGAAAATGTTCAATTTCGAGCAAAAAAACTGTGCATAGTGGGTTAACAAGCGCGGGAAACCAGCAACAGTTATCTAAGCAAGTTCTTAGCTAACAACCAGAGAACCACAGATTAAGAAGTTGTTTCAACAACCTTGAACTCTTCGTGTCTGGCAGAGAAGCGTCGAGATCGCGGAACATTTAATGCCACCTACATGAATCTCTGTGAACTGCCGCGGTTCTCCGCGGTACCACCTGTTCAAGTGCGGCATCTTCACTTGTCACAGCTTGCGACGAGTCGCTGCTAGGCGGCAGCACCGGTCAACACTCGCAAACTCGTCGCACAGCAGCTCGGAATAAAACACGTATGAGTTCAAAATACCGGTCAATGTCATCAGAGCCATTGTGTTCGAGATATTCTCATAAACGGCATCTAGCAGTTAACGTTGACCTATACGTTTATTAACGAAAAGAGATAGTTTAGTTGCAGTGCCAAATTTAGATTTTACGAACTATTTGGAGCTTGATGGGTACACCAGGTCTCATAAGTGAGAATACACTATTTTTTTAAGTTTAACTTCTTTCGCGACAATTGAAGTACAAGATAATTTCTGTAATTTGACGTACAAACGGTAGAAACTCATAATGTTGGAAGGCTCTGAATTTAAACCAAAAATAGGGCTTCGGCTGATAACTGATTGTAGACTTATTCGTCAACATTTTGCAAAAATTCTCTCTCTGTAAGGAAGATAAAGGACAAATCTAGGTTTCAGATGGACTACTTTTGTAATGTACGTACGATTTATTAGAAAAAAGTTGGCATTAATTGTGCCAAAAAACACACGTTTTCAGTGTCACACTACGACCTTATTCGTACTTATTTCACCAAATTGTTTCATCACAAACCTAAAGTGACTGTCCCTTTTTCGGAAAAGTTTTTTTAAATCTTCAAAATATTTCCAAAATTTAGAGTAATCAACTGACAACGGAACCCTTGCAACAGCATTTTTTAACCTCGTAGTGTGACTTAAATTCAAAGCGTTCCGACAGCCTTAAGACGTTGATGTCGTGATTTAATTTGGGGTGTCTGAGGCATAGTTTTGAGTTACATCATAATAAAAATTGGGAACATTGAACTTGAGTTTAACTTCAATTAAGGCAATTCCTTCCAACTAATTGAGGACACTTGAAATAATGATCAAAGCGTTACGCCATTCCAAACAAAACACTATCATTACACTGAAAAATGCGATCATTAACAACGGAAACCAATTTTGTATACAACACGTATGAGTTACCAAAGTAAATAATAAATAAACCTAGAAGAAAAAAAACTATACGCATTCCATTTCCACCTAAAGTGTCCGTCAATCGTTAAGTATACAAAATATACCTACTATGAATAAAAAGAATTTTAAAAAATTGAATCGGCTTTTCAAAACAAGGCAGAATGTATGTGAAAATAATTTCCCATTCGTTTTCGAATCATATTTCCTAACCTACATTCAATTAGAAGTTGGCGGAATTATTTCTCTATTACGGTTTTAGTGATTTCTTTACTCCAGCGTTCCCCAAAATTTTAAAGATTGACAAAATTGTCACAGACTTTTCTTAAAAATATAGAGGAATATGCCTTATTTTTGTAATTATTTTATCAGAAGCCACAAAGAATATCCAAAAAATGAGTGTAATTTCAGGCAATTTTTGGAAAATTGTCATTGGCAGTTCTGAAGCACAAAAAACTTTTTAAAGTAAAACTTTTTTTTTTGGCATGGTAGGGTAAAATTGATTCGAGACTGAAAGTGTAACGAATATGTTGCAATGTACGTATATATACAAACCGGCCGTAGAACATTAAGCTAAGTTGGACGCGAGGTAAATTCATTGTTTCGTAACTTGAAGGACGTATAAGGCTCCGATCCCGGCGATCGGTGTTATTATATTTATTAAATTGTTTTTTTTTACACTTATATCAGTTTTACTTTTGTAGTGTAGTAAATGCATCCATCTCAATATAGTTTATTTAATGGTAACTAGGGGCGTAGCTACCGCCGTATCTGCCGTCGTATCAATTATACGAGGCCCTCAACGTGCGTAAGCAAAAATTAATAAAAACTTCCCATTTTTTTTTTTATTTCAGAAATGACAAAAGTCAAAAAAAGCAATTTCTGTTTTTCCCGCGTAAAGCGTGCGTTCAAAAGTTGGCAACACCCTACATCGGTTATCGCGGGCTGCGAGATTTCCCCGTTTAAGTCATTTATTTCAACGGGGGAAGGGCCCCCAAACAAATTTTTATACGGGGCCCCGCCAAGGCAGGCTACGCTTCTGATGGTAATACAGGCTGAAAATACATATGTATAACTACTGTATTATGCTTGAGACAACGCGGCAGTAGGAAGTGGCTTATTCAAATATCCCAATTTTGGGGAAAGTTTGGCAACACTATTTTATGAGTATTTTCGAACACCGCCGTTGGAAACTCAGTCACGGACCAAAGTTTAGGAAACGTTGATTTGAACAATGAAACCAACTGAAAGATATAAATTTTAGACTTAATTTATTATAGACTATTTAACTTTACTATAATTTTAAGCATTGTCTGGTGATATGCATACGCATGCGCTCATAGTATATGCTTGAAAGAACACAATAAAAACCATACCAACTTAAGATTAATCAAACGTGTCTCCGCGAATCAGTTTTCTCCGAATTTAATCCGTCATCTTATTATTTCATCTAGATTTATTATATTGGCTATAAATAACAAATTAATAACGCTCTGTATTACATATTGTTCGAACTGTTCGGAGAATACTATTGGAACAAAGGTTATTCGCAAAATTGTAAGTACCCCGACTTACGCGAATTCGAGTTACACGTTACCGCTCGCGGTTCTACCTATCTTGTAAGTCTGAATATTACTGTATTGCATGTTCAGAAAAGAGTTCCATTAAAATCTCATTATATCAAAACTCGTCATTCAAGGTGATATCAGACTGTTCATTTTTTGTTCTTTCTATCTTTCATTCAGCATCTTTCACTCGAAGTGAAACGTCTGAACACAAAATGAAACAATAGTGACGAATGAATTCATTAATGAACCGACCCAACAACGCTAGGATATTAGCATTCGGCATCATTCATTCGCACTCCGAATGAACGAAAAATGAAACGTCTGAGTTTGGAAAGAACATTTACTCGGGTTTGGTCATTTTGTCTCGCATCTTTTAGCGAACGTACTTGAAACTGCGACACCGCATAGTGAATTTATTCTGTCTGGGTGTATGAGACAAAATGGTATTCAAGTGAAACGACTAAAACACGCTGCTGTTTTTGGAAAATTTCAAAAATTATCAATGTCTTTGGAACCACAAACTTGACGAATACAAAGACAGAACAATACGGACAAATTCTATAAAATCTTTAATTAATGATTTAAACTTAGACTTTGCTTCTTTTTTGTCAATTCTTCAATCAACAAATGATCACAAATCAAACGAATTCCAAGGCGCACAACTTCATCCGACGACATATTCGAGGAAAAGACTGAATGAACGTTAATTTCTATGTCATTCTGTCTGTGCCGTGTGAACGCGGAATGAAACAAAAATGAACATTCACTCAAACGAACATTAATCTGAGTGAACCGTCTAATATCACCTTTAATGTGGCGCTGGTATTTATATTACCATAGTGTGACTATATAGTAAGAGTGTGGCCAATGCATTCGATCTCCGTCATTTTGAGCCGCGAGTGGTGTACACTGCGTATGACAGAACCAGCCGACACCCATCCGGTCAGGTCACGTGACCTGTAGTCAACACTCTTACTATAGTCACTCTATGTTACCATAGATACATCTTACGGATTTGCATTGTCTGGTGATCATGATGTTTAACATTGCAGTAGTTGGAACACCATGATAATTTTTTATATAGGTATTAATTTTGATATAAGACATCGTTTAATTTAAATTTTCTTAAGCAGATCGCCACCATCAATCACCACCTTCCATTATATTGTTACAAACCTCTGGACAAGATGAAAAACATGATGAATTCTTACCTGAAACAAAAGAAAAAAACAATATTAGTCACTTAACTTTAAAAAATAGATATAGGCTGTAAGTGATTAGAGATAATTTAACGTAGTTCATAAGGTCGTCTTGTCGATATCGTCGCTAAACGATCAGTTAAGACTTAAGAATGATTTCTGTTAAAACTCCAGCGGGTCAAAACTAGTTAAGAAATAATATTACTATAACAGCAATCAAGGTATTTTTGTTTGCTTCAAAATAACAAAAATAATCTCACGAAACAAATGAGCCGTTTCCTGGTTGAAAATCCAACAACTGTTAGCAGACTGACTGAGACAGACTGAGAAGGAGAGAGAAGAACGTGTGTGTTGTTTTCATTCAGGTATGCGAAGTTGCCCGAGGGTCTGACGTGAGTTCAGTTACCGGAAGCTGCGCGGCCCCGGAGCTGGGTGCGGGCAAATTAAAATTACAAATCTGCAAAGACATCATCTTAAACTGTTGTGAAAGACGTTCATTGATCTGTTTGAATGTTCAAAAGATCTGCAACATCGTCTAAAAGCGAGACTCTTTAAATCGTAAAATATGCTCTCGAGAAATTTCGAACTGTGGTCGCAGAATTCATTCTATTACTGTTTTATTACCTGTGGCATTAAGCTTCACAAAATTTGACTTGCTGCTTAAACATTTCATAAAACAAATATTTTTGCCCTAAAAATTGGATAAAAAATCATGGTATTCGTGAATATTTCTTTTTAGCACGTCGCGTCTCGAGATTTCGAATTACGGGATGGCAAATTAATATTTTGGAGCTTTTTTTTACTTTATGTTAAAAAATTGTGTAAAACTAATGCTGATTTTCTCGTTTTTATCTGATTTTAAGGCTGTCAGAACGCTCTGAATTTGTGCCAAAAATAGAGCGTCGGCTGTCAACTCATTGTACTTATTCGTCAACATTCTGCAAAAATTCTTTCTCTATAAGGAAGAAAAAAGTTGGCATTAATTGTGCCAAAAAAACACACGTTTTCAATGTCACACTACGACTTATTATAAGATTTTTCATAGAAATTAGAGATCTCCGAAATGTGAGTAAGTGCATTCTACATGCACACTCACATCTTACTGCTTGTAAGATACTGCTATGCGTATGAAAATATGTCTATCTAGTAAACGGTGTACGTGTACCGATCCAAGGTCACTTGTGTAAACTGACAATGCGTAACGTTAATATTTGAACGTGGGAGATAATATGATTTAATCCAACCGTCATTTGTTTAACTATTATATAAAAGCGATAAAAGAGAAGCAAAAAAATCATTCGCGCGCAATAGGTACTCCCGCAAACTGGACAGCCTGCCCCTTCCCGTGGGGCAACGAACAGCTCCCCAGCCGATTATACTTACATTATAAAGTAATGTAAAGCACATGCTTAACATCTGACATTTGTTTGTGTAAAAAAGCAACATATAATAATTAATGATAATGATTCAACAGATGTTACCATTTGCTCCATTTTGCGAATAAACAATCCAGTTGCAATATTTTGATAATTCTAAAGCAAATAAGTTATGAAACTAAAAATAAGTCCGAACAACGCAAACGTCACCGTTTTTTATTCGACAGCGGAGGGTTATATTGTTTATCAAATTTGTGGGTACGTTTGTGGCACTGCAGTACTCAAACGGTCAGACGGATTTTCACAAAATGGGGTGTCGTTAGATGCATCATAATCTCATAAACTGGATTGGGAATATGGCGTTACGTAAATTCAATATGGCGGACGTCAGTCGCCATATTGTCAGAACGCAAGAATCAAAAGGCATCAAAATTATGTTTTTAAGTGAAAATTCATTAGTAAACATTTTTAACACTAAACAAATTAATATAAGAACATAAGAATAAGAATATACGATTTAATGGCAGTATTTAACAAATGTTAAAGAAATCAAAAGACAGAATATTAATATTATTTGCAAATGATTGAATTTTTAAGGTAACTGATTTACATAATCCTAGTTAAGTAAAACTGACATTTTTGATAGTGTCATTATAGGTAGATAAAAATATAAACGATCCGCCAGCGACGTCATTCCCACGCTTCCGCTGATTCGTCAGATCGAACGAGTCAATCTCTGTAATCTACTAGCATTGCCTCCATAGTAGATTAAGAACAAATTAAATTCACGGGTATATTTTGGATACCACAATGAAGGAAGGTTTGGTTGAGGATCAAGAAATAAGCTTTACCAATGTTACGCTATAGTGGCCAACATTTCGAAAAATTTATTTTCATGTTCAGGGAAAAGAAAATACATTTTTCGAAACGTCGGCCACTACGTTAAAATTAGTAAAGCCTATTTCTTGATCCTCAACCAAACCTTCCTTCACTGTGACATTCTATTGGACCAACACTACTATATATACGAAGTATTTGGATATCTTTAATTACTTAAAAGTTCTAACAAATTGTCATACGACGTTTCGTTAATCCTCGCCGATTTTATAAAGTAAGTACTACAAAACTATTAAATAGTAACACTAAACAGAAAGGGGCGTGGCATCGAGTTTCCCTCTTGACGTATTCGTACTTAATTAAACACTACCCGTCAGCCAACTAGTTTCCCCTAGAGATGAGAAAAACGGGTCTTTTTAGTGACCTGCATCTCTGCATCTGGATCCCGTATGTGAGCCGGCTCACTGAACCGGTTCAAAAAGAGCCGAGTTCTGAATATGTTACTGCAGTCTGCCACTGAGTTACCTAGTTCAGTCAATCATATCACGACCTGTATAGAATCAAGAATGCATAGCCAACCAAACATGTGATGCATGAGTCATTTGAGCTGACAGATGCATCAAAGCAAGAACTGATACGTAAGTGTAAAATGTGCTTCGTGTGTTAAGTGTTTCACTGAGTTATGCGGATCCGTTGATCCGTCGGCTCAAAAAAAAGTGAGTCGGCTCTCACGGATCTTCTGTCGGAGTCGGCTCTTTGAATCGGGTTCAGATCTGAGTTACCCAACTCTAGTTTCCCTCACTCGAGACGATGATGCGTTTCGTTTTCGTTATGCTAATAAACAAAATTACTCGCGGCTAAAGAAGTGGCACTTCAAAAAGTACTCCTACTACTTGATTGCTACTCGATATTTCAAAAATAAAACTGGTCTTCAGTTGCCTCGCTCGCTTGAGAAACAAGTAAATCATACATTCAAATGCGTGTGTTTACTGAAGAATTTAACTGTACAAAATGAATTTGATACTGAGAAATACTTAAGTAGGTAATTCATAATGCAATCATAAAATTGCACGTACAAATAAAATGTGCATATGTAATCAAAATTTATATACAGCTTGATTTACAAATTACAATGAAAAACCAGCCTTCACCAAACAATCGCGCAGGTTACAATTTCTCGAACAAACCGAATTTCTGAGTGTTTTTTAAATGTGAAACATCTAATGGCGTCAGCGTTGCCAGATTTTTTTTTGCCAAGTCGGGATTTTGGAACTTTTTGAGTGAAAAAAGCGGGATTCTTTCGTCAAAAGCGAGACATAGTAAAAAAACGTATATAATCAGAAGTTTTTAAAAATTTATCTTTTTATTTGAGTTCAAATTACGTTTACGTGACAATAGATAGCAAAAATAGCCATAGAAAATGTATTTTAATAAAAATATACTTTAAATCAGATTTACCCTATCGTTAAATAGTTGAGTCTTATTCGTCTTCTGAATAAAAAAAATAAAAAAAACAGAAATCAAAATCAAAAAAGTTTTATTCATTTAAAAATATGGCGTTTCAAACAATAGTCTGAGGAGTGAGTGTTAAAAATTGCAACTTACAATAAGAGAATAATTATTTATGCACGGTCGAGTTATCCCCGAAAAGCGGGACTGAGCCTGTCCCGCTCGAGACATTTAATTTTGATTTATAAATCGGGACGTCCCGCCAAAATCGGGACGTCTGGCAACGCTGAATGGCGTGCTTGAATGAGAGTGAAACCGTTCCATTCGATCAGCCTCTCGTCGCGTCGGCTCTTTTCAACTTGGCGTTCCCTTCTCAAAACTAATACTGAGCGCTTCCCTTTCTACTACACTGCACATTCGCTATTTTACGTGTTTTGGAATTTTACTCCTGAATATCTGTGTGTAATGGTTTGCATTTATCAGGCGTCTCACGCCGGCTCGCTTTTTTTACTAATGAAAGTTACGTTCATACAATTTTTTCTTGTATTTTTACAATCAAAATAAATCCACAGAATCACACAAACTTGCATCGAAGAATGTAACAGTCTCTCGAAAAAATTATTAATATTGTAAGAAAAAAAAACCCGTATCGCAGTGCCAAAACCCTGCCGACAATATAGTGTATTTGCTTGTATAGGGCCGTGTGGTTTTATACTTTTATTATGTGAAATTAAGTTTGTTTTTGGGCAAAATAAAAAATTTAATCTCTTAATACACCCCTTAAAATAACATTTTTTTCTTAATTGTAATATTATTATCAATCTAACGTCTACACCAAATTAAATACACCCTTCAATAAATAAGTCACTATCTGCAAACTAGTGTTTTCATAAAATTTGTAAATCCGGTCCTGTCGGGCCGATTTTATTAAAATTGTGGCGACACTTTTTAATCACTACCAAAGGGTTAAATTTCAATTTTGAAACGATTCGGAGAATTTTTTCGGTATTTTGGGGCCCAAAAACAGTTTTCAACCCCTAAAAACTACCCTTAAAATAGCCCGATTAGGCCCATTTTAAATAGGCTTCTTGCGGTGATGGATTTCAACATGTGGCCCAAATTTCGTTGAAATCAATTAACTCTTTCGAAAGTTATCACGCGTACACGTATATATATATAAATATATATATATATATATATATATAAATATATATATATATATATATATATATATATATATATATATATATATATAAATATATATATATATATATAAATATATATATACATATATATATAAACATTTTTAAAAATGGTGCCAAAGTGTTTAGGAGGTTACGAAACGTCGAGAAATTTTGGTCCGACCCCTAGGTCCCGCCATCCGACCAACGCCAATAGTGTATGTTGCCTATGGCAAATACACTAAAAAGTACAAAAGCACACTTAAAACGAAAGCATTAAAAAGTAGATCTTAAACTCAATTACGATCGGTAAAGATCGAGATGTACGTTTATTGTTCATAAAGTTATGCTATGAAATATAGTTATTATTACTTGTATTAACGGAAGCACACGCAAAAAATGCACTCACATTTAAAACGTTACAAAATCAACAGGCGTATATTTGGAGATAGGAAGTGCAGAATAGAATTGAAACGTTAAACATTAGATTTTGGAAGTTACTTAAGTTTTGATTTTTATTCTCCTGTTTTCACAATAGCATTATTGTACGAGTTTTTTCATGGATTCTAATTTCGCATACAGCCTGTATATTGTAAACAGAATTAAATGTATTTACAAATCGCTTAAAATGGTTGTTTAAAGACTAATTACGTTATTATTGTTGGCGCCAAACGATATTGCTTTAATTGGAATTAAATTACTATACAATCCAGTGTATGATTTTTTTTTGTATACAGGGTATGTCCAGTTAATAACGTGTATTTAAAAAGGAATTTAAACAGTTTATAGATGAGGTCAAAATATTATATTACTCCTGCGCAATCATTTTTTTTTGTAAAAAAAACTTGCTGCGTGTAAAACTCACGCGTCTGAAGTGAAACCAAGTAACAGAAAATTAAGGGCGTGCCAATCGAGTTCTCCCCTCAACACATTCCTACCTACCCGCCAGCCAATCGCTTGCCTGTTAGCAGCTCATTTCCCCCACTCCAAACGGTGTCGTTTTTGTTACATTCTTGAACGAACTTAGTCTTTACACGGCTTAACCCTTTAAGTCATGGCGTCCTATATATAGGACGATATCTTAAACACGTAATATTTAACTTCTGTTTGATTTTTAGACTTCCAATCATGTTGTACAATATATGAGACGATTTCTTTTACCTACATTTTCAAATGCTGCACTCTGAAGACTTATAGCCTAAGCTTAATGCTGTTGGTAAAACAGAGTATTTGACCTTCTGCCTTCGTTCCACGTGTACTGATATTGTCAGTGATTTTTCTTGATGTGTGTGAGTGCAAATAGGACTATTTATTTTTTTAGTATTCACATAACCTCGTAAAAAAGGCGGGAATAGAACTATTTATAAAATTAATTTTTAGTTTTTGTGATATTACGCAGTAAAATATCGTGTCATATATGGGACAACGTGTCGTAAAGTGACAAAAATGTCTAAAAGAAGAAATAATAAACCTATTACTAATGAGGAAATTTTGAAAATTTTGGAGGAAACTGACAACTCAGAAATTGAAGATTTTGGATTAGATGATGATGAATTTTCTCATGAAACCGGATACATAGGTAATATTTTCCTAATTTAGTTTACTTTCATACTTTTACTATTCCATAAGCCGATTTTTATTTTGATTTTAGAGAATGCTTTCACAGAAGATGATCAGGAAAATGACAATTTTGATAATGATAATTTTGATGATCTTGTTAATTTTGATAATGATAATTTTGATAATGTTAACAATAATAATGAAGGAATTTTACATACTGTGCTGACGTCTGTGGAAGTAGCAAAAGCGTTTTTCCAAAAACATGGTCTAACTATGAAAAATGCCATTTCATGGATAAAAGGATTATTTGTTAGTCCTGCTATTACATTTTATGATTTAGAACAACGTGATATTGTTAGTCTCAAAAGTCCAGCTGAATACTTTCAAAATTATATTACTAATGAGCTCTTAGAATCTGGAGTTGAGAAAACAAACTTATACGCTGTTCAGAACAATGTTCGTTTTACTCCGACTACTACTGATGAAATGAAAACATTTATTGGAATCATTTTATTGATGGGAAATCTTGGTTATCCAAGAGTACGTCTGTATTGGGAGCCACGTTTTAGTGTACCTATCATCTCTGAAAATATGCAGCTAAATAGATTTTTCAAACTACGACAGAATTTACATTTTGTTGATATTCAAGGCATAGATCAAAATAATACCGACCGCTTTTGGAAGATTCGTCCATTGTATGATTCTATACGGTCTCGCTGTAAAGAATTGGATATCGAGGGAAAACTTTCAATCGATGAACAAATGATCCCCTTCAAAGGGAGCCTAAATGTCAAACAATATATAAAAAATAAACCCACTAAATGGGGCATAAAACTATTTGCCTTATGTGGAGCAAGCGGTATTATGTATGACTTCATCATTTATCAAGGATCCACGACAGAAATTTCATTTCCCTACCAGCAATTTGGACTGGGGACCAGCGTGATAATGCAGTTATGTGAACGTATAGATAGGCCATATTGCCAGCTTTTTTTTGATAATTTTTTCTCAACCTACCATTTGTTTCAATATTTACATTGCAAAAAAATTTGTGCCTCTGGCACACTTCGAGTAAATCGATTTTCCAACCCTCCATTCACTTCTGACAAGGAAATGAAAAAAAAGGAACGTGGTTATATGGAAGAAGTTATAAGCGGAGATGGCTCTGTAATTTTGACAAAATGGTACGACAATTCATCAGTCATTATGGGATCAAATTATATGGGCTTGGGCACTCCTGACTTTTGTAAGCGTTGGGACAAAAAAGAAAAGAAATACATCAATATCCCAAGACCTGAAGTCATCCGGAATTACAACTCTAGTATGGGGGGGGTTGACAAATTTGATTTCCTGGTTTCGATTTACCGATCGTTTATCAGGAGTCGAAAATGGACCGTTAGAATGATTTCTCATGGTTTCGACATGGCCGTGGTAAATTCATGGCTAGAGTACAAAAGAGATGCTCTACAAATGCATATTCCCGAGAATAAAATTTTGGACCTTATACATTTCCGCCAAAATGTGGCAGAAAATTTAATTCTGGCAAATAAAACTCCTCCAAAAAAAAGAGGACGCCCATCAATTGATTCTCCTTCGACATCTTTTGTACCGGCTAAACGTGCTGCTCAAATCAAACCCATTGAAGACGTAAGGTTTGACAATATTGGCCACCTGCCACAATTTGAAGATTTGAAATACACCTCACGGTGCAAAAATCCAGGCTGTTTGAATAAAACCTTTGTGAAGTGTGTCAAATGTAAAATATTCCTATGCGTCGGAAGAAAACATAATTGTTTCCAACAGTTTCATACAAAATAATTTCGTTTATAAATTGTAAATTATTTTCTTGACTTTTTATTCAGAATATTTTGTTCATTTATTTTTACCAATATATTATCATGTATCCAATTTACATTATAAATAAATTTGTTTTTCCTGTTTATTTACTTTCTGAACTAATTTTATCCAAATAATAACTTGTATAAAATAATATAGTGATCTGCCTCCATTAAGTCATGGTGTCTCATATATGGGACGGTCTGTATCTCTGGAAGGGGGTGACCTTTTCAAAAAAAAAAAAATTCTAAAAATTACTTAAAAATCTAAAGAATTTGCATTCCAAATTTCAAATTTTTACATTAAAGTTTTGATAAAGTGTGACTGAAAGGGTTAAGAAGTTTTAAAGTAGTTGTCGCGGTACAATATTGTCAAAAAGTTATAGATTATACGCGACACAAAAGTATACTAGCTTGTAGCTAAGTGATCCATAATTTGTACGTAAGACTGTACCCGTGGAAACGTAACCCATGCAGTATTCATATATGCATGTATACTTTTCTATAAATTGTTGAACTTTAAACCGTTATTTATAAATAATTAGACGGTCAAAAAAAAATCTTATTTTTTTTAAACTCATAACAAATGCATTGAAAGACTGTCAGTTTTTGGAAAGTTTCTGACAGTTAGTTCTTTTTTTATAAATAAGAAACTGGTTCAAAACTACAGAGCTCGTATACAATCAATGTTAATTATCCAATTTTTAATTGAATTTATCTCGGATTATATACGGTCGATCGACTTCAAATTTTTAGGGTAATTGTATTATCATGTCGTTAATAAGTATACAAATATTAAGAATTTTCTGACGGTTTGCCTTAACCACGACAACTACCATAATTAATAAAAGGAAATGGTGGTCTGTATACCACATTCGAATTTCTCAGGAACTGCATACGCTACCGACTTGAAATTTGACATATTAGTTTGTCGCTTTTTGAGGGTGCTAAAAATTTCGCCTGAACAAGTGAAGCATCACATGAAAGTGCACATGGTATAGATTGCATAACAATATTTATTTTTATTTTGCGTAGTTTTTGATATATTAAAGCGAAAGTTTCTGTGCACACTTTTTCCTAAACTTTTATAGTATACTGTATACGTTCATTGCAACGTTTCGTTGCACTTTCAATCTCATGAATCGATTTTACTGTCAAAAGAAGTTTTACTTCAAAATGATACAAAAAAAAATTAGAAATAGTCTGTCACCGGTGTTTTTCAATACATGTAAATTCAATAGTAACATTTTAGTTGTGTTGTCCAGTAGACGTTTGTATGGTCAGAGCTTACACGTACATCCTCCGCAATCATATAGTAGACAGGCGTTTACTAGATGTACAAAGAATCTCAGACAGCCGTGATATTACAGAGATCACAATAATTAGACGATCGTGAGTGGAGCAATATCCGTCCGCTTACAGCAACACTAAAAAACAATTTTATAACGATATTCTTTTATTTCTAAACGGCGCTGCGTCGACATAGGGAAGTAGTCGTCCACAGAACGCTATTCAACGCGTCTTACGACCGGACAATTAAAGAAAAAAGAAGAATACTGTCTCAATTATGTCTTCATTCAGAGGACATACATTAATGACTTGAGTTGTCGAGCATCTATTCATTCAAAGTCGTCTCGAACATAAAATATACATTGTTGTTCGAGGAAATTCTTAATGTCCCGCGCATAAAAGGGCATCACACCGAGTCTTTAATTATGATGCGTTACAGCATTCTTCATTTATTTTTATTACCCGTCTACAAAAACGACAACAAAATTCGCTTTACTGTAAAAATCGTGGGGTGCTATTTACGTAAATTTCCATAATAGCTCTACGTTTACAATTAGCTAGTAAATAATTTTTTTATTATTATTATTAAGCACTCCACGCTTTTTACTGAAATAAAGCTAATTTTGTTGTCAAATTATTTTGCATTTTTAGTGCACAAAAGCGTGTTGTTTTAGTTTTTTTTTTAACTTTTTCTTTGAATTATAAGACTAAAAAAAACAATATTGCATTTGATTATGAGGTAGGCAACGCAGCGTACGTGACTGTACAGCGTGTTAGCTCGCTTGCTGTAATTTTTCAAGTTTTTTTATCCTGAAGGTCCTGGTCAGGATAATGGGACAAACTTATTAAATTATTGTATTGTCATCGGTCCTTAATAAGTGTGCAAAGTTTCAGTTTAATTTAACGTTTTGAAGTGGGTGAATATCAGGTTCAACGATTCTTTTACAAACAAACAAACATACAGGTGAAGCTAATAAAAGCGTGTTAAAAAGAATGGCTACGATTTTAACAGATTGTTACTGGAGTGCAGAAAACATTGTCAAACAAATTGATTTGACCTTACATTGTGATTTTTCAGGCAATCTAATGTCGCTGTGAAACTCCCTGGCATGTAGAACATTAGACTGTACTCACGCAAAAACAAAAGTTGAGAAGTATTTTTCCATTTTTTTAATATTCCTTGTTTGCTAAGCTGTGCGATTTAAAAAAAAATGATTCAGTAAATTCAACATTCGGTTTCGGCAAAGTCTTCGAAGGAATCTTTTGCCGTAAGTTTAATTTTTGGCCGAAGTTGACCGAAGCTTCGGCTGGACTTTAAGACTCTTGTTTTACGTTAAGTTGAACACATTCACGAAAGTTGAAAACTTGTATAGAATTTATAGTAAGACACGATTCGTGATTGTTTGATGAGGTTTGACGCGTGGGTCTTTTGTTTTTACGGAACGGGCATAATTTGTTTAGCTCACAGGAAATTGTGTGATTACGCAGTGTATATACAAACCTAAACAAATTTGCGTCACTATCATTTATTACTAAATTGTCCATTGCACCGCTAGACCACCACGCACTCGGCTTTAATTTAATTATTCGATCAAATCATCCAGTGGGCCGCGCACCGAGGACATTTTACTATTTCACGTTAGCAGTCCAATGGAAGTTATTATAAACAAGCGCTATGCATAATACAGCTCGCACTTTGCATTACCAAACACAACCTCAATCCAATATTCCAATCCAATATTTGCATCACCAAACATCAATCTATACTAATATATAAAACCGGCCCAGTGCGAGTCGGACTCGCGCACGAAGGGTTCCGTACCATTATCTATAAAAACGGCAAAAAAATCATGTTTGTTGTATGGGAGCCCCACTTAGATATTTATTTTATTCTGTTTTAGTATTTGTTGTTATAGCGGCAACAGAAATGCATCATCTGTGAAAATTTCAACTAACTATCACGGTTCATGAGATACAGCCTGGTGACAGACGGACGGACAGCGGAGTCTTAGTAATAGGGTCCCGTTTTACCCTTTGGGTACGGAACCCTAAAAAAGATAGGTAAATTTTGTTGGTATGTTTGTTTGTTTGTAGGGGGTAATCTCTGGAGCTACTGAACTGATTCTAAAAATTATTTCACCAATAAAAAGACACATTATGTCTGAGTAATATAGATTGTATTTTTGTTAAATTTTACGTTTTCTCCGCGGGCCGTAATAGTTAACTGACACATTCTTGTGACCTGTAATTTTTTAGTCTACAAATATGAAATAAATAACAAAAAGAAGTTAATTACAACATTTATTTAATGGTTGTTATGAGTGAGGACATTTGACGTTAAAGATGCTTTAATAGATGTTAGTTTTAGCATTAGTACTAAATTGTGAACAAGCATGTCGCTATGTACGTTTCATATTAAATTTAAATTAGACGAATTACGTTGAAAAATATTTACATATTTATAATTTCTTCTAAAGATCTCGCGGGCCGCATAGAATCTTTTCGCGGATCGCAGTTGGCCCAGTTAGCTAAGTTAAAAAAAGGGATGAGTAGTGAGCAAATATGTAAAGCATGTTGGGGATCCGCAATTACAATTCTCAGTTCCCAGGTTTATAATTAAAAAAGAGGACGTAAAAGTAACAGGTTAATTTTCAGTTTATGTATTAAAATTAATAATAAATTAAAAATGAGAATTGGTAGAAGATTCAAACAATTCTAGAAGTCTTAAAAAATTGTCATTAAAACGGCTGTGAGAAATTTTTCGATAGCAATTTCACTTTAGATTTCATTTCTTTGCTTCAAAATAATTCTTACGTTCTCTAAATATACGAATTCATAATAAGTACGATAGAGTGTTATCTAATTTTCTAGAATTTGAAAATATCCAGTCATTTTTCTATTATTAATAGAAATTAATCTTTGATTTAACAGACTTCGATTTGAAAAATTGCACTTTGTTTAGATAAAAACGTCTAGTTATATCTTATCAAAATGTATTAATGGATGATACGTTCATTGTTCACTATCTATCGATTATTTCAGCAATTCAAAAACACAACCTAACTAAATTTGAAGTGATTTCGAATTTCTGCTTTCTTTGGATGCCGTATCAATAAAAATATGAAGCTCTTACAATGTGTTGTCCGTCTGTCTTTCTGTTCCAGCGTTGCCAGACGTCCCGATTTTGGCGGGACGTCCCGATTTTTAAATCAAAATTAAATGTCCCGCGCGGGACACGCTCAGTCCCGCTTTTCGGGGATAACGACCGCGCGTAAATAATTATTCTCTTATTGTAAGTTGCAATTTTTAACACTCACTCCTCAGACTATTGTTCGAAACGCCATATTTTTCTGATGAATAAAACTTTTTTGATTTTGATTTCTGTTTTTTTTTAAATTTTTTTATTCAGAAGACGAATAGACTCAACTATTTAACGATAGGGTTAATCTGATTTAAAATATCATATTTTAAAATTAAAATACATTTTCTATGGCTATTTTTGCTATCTATTGTCACGTAAACGTAATTTGAACTCAAATAAAAAGATAAATATTCAAAAACTTTTGATTATATACGTTTTTTTACTATGCCCCGCTTTCGATGAAAGAATCCCTCTTTTTTCACTCAAAAAGTTCCAAAATCCCGACTTTGCAAACAAAAAATCTGGCAACACTGTTCTATTCATCAAAATCCTTGTTTGCTCAGAAGCGGCTAGAGAGGTACCGAGTTGAATTTAATATCAAATACTAAGGTCTATAACTACTTAGTTCTGTAAAAATTTAAGGTTCTGCAATAAAAAACATTTTTAAATGTTGCCTAATGTTTGAGTTTTTTTTTTCATAAAGTACGAAAATGTGGTTTAATTAATGTATTCCTTGTTTTTTTTTGACCTTACAGCTGATACTAGTAACGCTGTTGATAAATTTTGTTTTCATTCTGTAATGTACTGTTTTTTAATAATTTTTATATAGATAAGTATATATGAATATTAAAAATGTTTTTTATAGTGTCTCACTCATACACACCTTCATAGAGCACTTCCCGTTGATCTAGAATCTTAAAATTGACACGAAGAAAAATCTCGTGGCACAAGTAAAGAAAAAAATCCAGAAATAAATCATTTCTAATTCTATGCGTGGAATTACGCATGACAAAATAAGAGGCAAGGTTTGTAAAAATTGCAAAAGACGAAACTTATGGTATATTGGCTATTATTATTATCGGAATTTTAAGGTAGAGTAAATAGTATACATTTGGATTATCAATAGCGATTTTAACATAATTTTTTACAATACTAAAAAGCAAAGTTCATTGCATAAAAACAATTTAATTATTATAAACAATTAAATGTAGAGGAAACGAAATTCGATAAAAATAAGTAAATATTTTACATATGTGAAAGGTTAGAAACGACGGAATATTTTACAAACACCGGAACACATTTTTTTTAGAATATATACAATGATTCCGTAACAAAATAAATTCACTGGTCAAAAGGGCAACAAAACAAATTTTTAAATGAAGAGGGTCAGAGACTCAGTTTTACATAATAGAACTATTGTCCCCTAAACACTATTGACTATTGATCGATAGATTTAAGTACAGTAAATACTCGTATCGACCTCGTAAAATAAAAATTCGAAGAAAAAATAATTTTTATAATATTACACAAAAAATCCAAGATGGCTAATTTCATGAATTAAAAATTACGGAAACTCAAATTTCTCGACAATTTTTAACCAAGTGAAACTTTTTTAGCGACGTATCTGTTCGAAATTTTATATGTAACGTTAAAGGGGAAAGATTCAACGGTGGGGAAATATAAGAAAAACCTTGGTAACGCAAAATGAATAACGCATCAATGAAACATGTTCATAACTCTCAAGAAGTTTCACTTCTCCAGTGAGCTTATATGGGTGAGAGTCACACGTTTTTGTAAGTGAAACTTCTTTAGCGGCGTATCTATTTGAAATTTTCTGTAACGTTAAAGGGGAAATTATTCAACGGGGGGGAAACATAAGAAAAACGTTGGTAACTCAAAGGAAGGGAATTGCTGAATTTGTGAAACGATATTTTGTTGTAGTTTTTAATTTTTTTTTCTCTTCACCATGAAAATTAAATACTTTATAAAAAAAGACCCCATTCTTCTAAAAAGTATTTTACAACATAAAAATGATTTGTCGGGAAAAAGGACTTTTTAAGTAAACACTTAATTGTTATTTATAGCGACGTTTCGTCCCTTGCTTGGGACTTTTTCAAGCTTTATAACTATTAAATGTTTTGGTCAAGTAGATATAAAAGTTAACTTTTATATCTACTTGATCAAATTTTAACTTTTATATCTACTTGATCAAATTTTAACTTTTATATCTACTTGATCAAAACATTTAATAGTTATAAAGCTTGAAAAAGTCCTAAGCAAGGAACGAAACGTCGCTATAAATAACAAATAAGTGTTTACTTAAAAAGTTCTTTTTCCCGACAAATCATTTTTATATTAATTACCAAGGACAAAAAAGAAAAAAAGTCAGTATTTTACAACTTCTTAATCAATCTATTTTCTATTTGTAGTCAATGATACAGTTTTGAGAATGTAGGTAGAATTTTTAAATCGGTTGCACATTTTGCAGCAGCGTACTACACTACAGGTGTGATGGTATTTTAACCAGTGGCAAGCATAAGCGCCGGTAGAAAATTTCCTCAGCGGAAGCAAATATTAACGATTTAAAATACTACTAAAAACGGTAAAAAAAACTTTTTAAGTTAAGCGGTTTTATTATACAGTCGATTTTGTACTAAGGACTAGAAAATAAAAAAAAAATTTCAAGTTAAACGAGGGTTTTATACAGTCGATGAAAGCTAGAAATACACGTGTTCAAAATTCCACTCAATCGGTTAAAGGGAAATATATGAAAATTTGAAAGTGTGATTCCCAGCTAGTCAAAGGCGGAGCGGTCAGCTAGTTGCCATAATATTATATTGTCACCGAGACATGTGTGCAAAATTCCAACTCAATTGGATAACAGGAAGTGGGTGAAAATTGAAAAGTGTGTTTTGCGCCCGGACGAAAACGAGCCGGTCAGCCAGTTTCCATAATATTGTATTGTCATCGGAACTACACATATAAGCAAAATTTCAGTTCAATCGGATAACGTGAAGTAAGTGAAAAATTGAGTGCAAGATTTGAAACAAATAAATATACCGAACGCGAAATTAAATAAAATCGTTTGAAAATGCCTATTCTCAGTTTGATCATTTCTAGACGAGATCACGACTCTAATCTCTTCAACCGCAATCAGTTAAGTGAAAAAAATATTTTTTGCACACCCTCCTATAAAATAGTTTTTTTTTGTGTCTCTATCGCGGTAGTAAAATGACCAATTTATAGCACTAGTGTATTAAAAAACCAATCCAACAGCAATTTCCCTGTCGGTTATCATTGAAAACAATGTCTGTATAGGGTGGATGATTTTGCTGTAAATGAATTGTAAACATATCTTTCTTTTTTGACGAATCCTATACATATTCGTATGTCTTTGGATCAATAAATTCTATTCTATTCTATTCTATTCTATGAGCAATAGGCGTCGTCTTCGTAAACAAAACAAATAGATTCCAATATGGTCGTACCTGAATTATCAGATATATTATAATATATAGTTATTAACTTATTATGAAGTGAAAATTATTTTATAGGAGGTGCGTGCTTAAAATATAGCATCTATCTCGATTGTAACGCTATTGTTTACTCGTGTGACTGTTAAAACTCACTTGTCGCTCGTTTAAATATAAAGTCACAACTCGTACATAATAGAAACATAAACGACTATGAATTATAGATATTCTTTTGCAGAAATAATTTTCGAATTTATTTATTTTTTGTAACCATTTTGACGAGTCGTTATTGAAAATGGATTGCAGTGTGCATCCCAAATCCAGGTAACGCAACTGACAGCTGATCTTCGAGTTTAAATACAAGCGAGGGTGGATGTTTTTTACCTCACAAACAATGTCTTTTCATTTACCACTGCATTATTATCTAAGAACTATGCACTTTCGAACCTTGAAATCTTATACAAAATTTAAACGCATTGTAGAAAATACTCGGTCCATATCAACAATTCTATAGCCGTATCCATTACTTAAGAAAATACAGATCATGCTTGTAAGCGTTGAAAAATTCAAAACTAAAAAAAAAGACAGAAATGCCCTTGACGTAACATTTTGAACCAAAATTCCAAAATTATTCAATATATTCGGCTTCCCTCGTATGTTTGGCCGGTGTTGACAGGAGCCTTATAAAATTGAGGAAGATTAGAAGAGTTGAGGTGATTACTCAAATATGTGAACGTTCAATTAAAATAACAAATTCTTTTATATATCTTGTTATATGCTCCTGCATAGGATAGAACATGCTTTCGCGTCAAATAGTACAGACGCGTTCCCACTGTCATATTTACAGTACGACTCATTTTGAACCTGCTTCGAAATTATATTTCGTTTTTATTTTTATTTATTATATATTTGGTAAAGGTCTTAGAAATGTTTTTATGTACTTTAAAGTAAGTGTTTTTTTTTTTTTTATATACGACCTATAAAAAATAAAATAATGCTCTTCTTAACCCAACAAAAGTGATCAACTTTAAAAAAATAAGTTAAAAGGATGTAAGTATGTTTCACTGGTAAAGAAATCAATAAGTTTTTGATTTTTGAAAATTTTCAATTTTCTTAGCGGGAAGTTAAAAAATTATAAAGTTGTGAAAACAAAAATTCAAACATAGTGTCCTAAAAATAGGACAGCGAAAAGGAATGGGTTAAAGAAATTTCTAAATTTACACTGCTTAAACGAAACAGTTGAAATGTTCGGAGTTTTTGACCTATAAGTTTTATTTTCGAAAATACTATGATGGCAACCCTGCTTGTCGATGATGATGATTTTATTTTCTGGTCATACTTTTTGCAAACGAATTAGTTTTAAAATGGGCGGTTTTAAAAGCCCAGCTGACGTTTCAACGAATATCAAGAATTCCCATAGTGCAATATCTGTACCTAAATATTTTTAAAACGTACCAGTTTTAAAAATGGGCGGATTTAAAGCGGAAAAAACATGAGGTATACATCGAGAGGAAATAAACGTCGGTCTGTCTAAAAAATATTTGAATACAAAACAAATTCTCACAATAGACTATCTCTTGGACTAGCATTACAACAATAGCGGAATCTATTGTTGCGACATATGGGACACTATACTTAAATACAGGAACAATGGTTTCAAGTTTCGGGATGCGTTGCATTTCAGCATTTAAAGGGTTATTTGACGGGATATTAGCTTATATTACGTAATAATGGGAACAAGGATACATAACAGATGTATCGTCATATGCAAAGGTCGGAGAGCAAAGTTTTCTAACCCTTCGTAAACTGGTACCTATAAAGGTTTGTCATAAGAACAAATAAATAACCACCATTTAAACTCTCTATATTGAGTTTTATTCATTCTTTGGACCTCGGTTGTCGGTTAACCTGAGATTCTATCCTGAAACGGCCAGTGCTGTACCGTCTCGAGTGTTGGAAGGTTTGCAGCGAATGCAGTTCTTACGCGTCGAATTTAATAAGACATTTCATCTAGTTTTCAAATAGTCTAATGTCGTTGTGAAACTCCCTACCAAGTAAAACATTAGATTGTAAAAATAAACACTTGACCTACGCAGAAAAAAAATCGCCTTTCAAGTTAGATTTTGATCAAAATGCATAGAAAAATGTTGCTTCGCAGTCTAAATTGCAGTGCAAAAAAGTATGCTAAATATATGTAGAAACATTACACACAGTTTTAAAAAAGTGTTGTTTCGATTGATCAATTATTTTTTGAAGCAGAATAATTTAAAATTCTACATTTTTTTTATGGAGAAATATGTTGGGTCAAAATTTAAGGTCATTATTAAATAGACTTCATCTGGCAATGCTTCCTGCAGCCTAGCATGTTACAAGTGGCAATCCGCAGTTTTAAAATACTGTAGGACACCCGTTAAATGTCGAACATCTACAATTCACAATCTGCGAACGCCCGGTATATAAGCAGAGTATCTCTTTCCGGTTGTCATGTATACCTTGGCGCACAATAACCTTTCCGTATTATTACAGTGTTATTATGTACAAAAGAGGGCAACAAAAAATGCTAATTTTAATAATATACCAGTCAAAACACAATTTACATATTTTTATCATTTAGGAGTGTGTCATTACAATTAAACTTTTTCGTTGTGAGAAATTTTAATTTCACAGGTTTTCACGGTATTTGGTCGGTAAATTAAGTCAGCGGCGTACCAAAATTTTTCCTGGAGCCGGCAAAAAATATTTTCAAGGGGAAAAAATTGTCATTAAAATTGAAGCAAAAAAATCAACTTAGTGACGCGTCAATATTCTTAACATGCATAAACGTCGACAGAAAATTTTCTCCGGAAGCGAAATTTCAAAAATTAAGAACTAAAAATGTAGAGGAAAAAACTAATTCAGTCGTAATACATAGGCGTTAGAAATTATTGAGTAAAAATGAAGAAAAAAAATAAGTCAAGGGCGTACAATGCATGAGCGCCAGCAGAAAATTTTACACGGGAGTAGAAAACAATAAAAAATGAGGGAATAAAAAGGAACCGGAAAAAATGCATTCAGTTTTCTTATCAAAAATATTTATGGTAGTCGGCAAAAAAATTTCCCTGGGGGTGGAAAATAAAAATGTGTGATCAAAAATAAACTGAAAAAACTACGAATTCCTTGTTTCATGGTACTGTATCAGGAGGAAACGGCCTTACCTGGCCGGTGGCCCTCTCTGCTGGCGTCCACATCTCATTTTTTATCCAGAACACGATTTTGCACAAACAACTCGCATTTAAATAATTTGTTGATTTTCGCATTTTGTAGATTTGTGCATGCATATCGATAGATTATGTATATCTGTGTAGCAGCTGTTTAGCGTCTATAATCTACAATCTCTAAATTTGTGTCCACAGAGAAAAGTGGTCCATGTCATAATTCTGTGTTTCTTAAAATTAATATACACTACATGGCGCCAAAATAAAAAAACCCGGGTCGCAGTGCGAAAACCCTGCCGACAATATAGTGTATTTGCTTGTATACGGCCGTGTGGTTTTATACTTTTATTATGTGAAATTAAGTTTGTTTTGGGGCAAAATAAAAAACTTAACCCCTTAATACACCCCTTAAAATAACATTTTTTTCTTAATTGTAATATTATTATCAATCTAACGTCTACACCGAATTAAATACACCCTTCAATAAATAAGTCACTATCTGCAAACTAGTGTTTTCATAAAATTTGTAAATCCGGTCCTGCCGGGCCGATTTTATTAAAATTGTGGGGACACTTTTTAATCACTACCAAAGGGTTAAATTTCAATTTTGAAACGATTCGGTGAATTTTTTCGGTATTTTGGGGCCCAAAAACATTTTTCAACCCCTAAAAACTACCCTTAAGATAGCCCGATTAGGCCCATTTTAAATAGGCTTCTTGCGGTGATGAGTTTCAACACGTGGCTCAAATTTCGTTGAAATCAATTAACTCTTTCGAAAGTTATCGCGCGTACACATATATATATATATATATATACAGGGTGTCCCATAAGTCGACGTCCAAACGAAGTGAGGTGATGGGGGAGGTCATTTCCTATCAAAATAACCATAAATGTGGTTATCCAATTGTTTACGGTTCGAAAGTTATTTCAATTTTTGTATTTTTCTCTGAAATCGTGTAGTGTTAATACTAAAAAATTAATTTAAAAAAATCTATGAGTTGTTTTGTTGATTTTTTTTTTTAATAGGATCCTGAAGGGTCGGCCTTTCCAAAAAAAATAATTTTCATGGGCTCTGTTATCATCTGTCAAATAAAAAAAATGGTTTTGTAAACACTTTTCGGTGGCAAGAAAAATATATTTGATTTTAAATTCACGTTGACAGAAAAAAAGTGTTATAAAAAAAATTGACCAATTATCAGAAAAACTTGTCCATTTAATAGAGATTCTAACGCGGTATAGTACAACTCGTTATTCATGACAGTTTTTTTTATAAACAATTTTTTTACATACAAGTCGTGTTTGTTAAAAAATACATTTTCGAAAATTTCAAAATCTAAGTTGGCTGGAACGACTTAAACAAATTAATACGTTCCTCTTTCATTCACTACTTCTAACGTATGCTCGCTATTCGTTTTATTACTAGTAAACCTCCGACTTGACTTTTCATTTTGTATTTTGTTATTTGGACCTGCGCTTGGTAATTTGAACTTCGATCCTGTTTGTGATTTGGACTCTCTTCAAGTTGGACGCATCAAAATGGTTTATTTCCATCGGGAGTATGCAGAAATGCACTATGTCTACGGGTTTTGTGACGAGAATGCTCGGGCTGCTGCAAGAGAATATCGGGCACGATATCCCAACCAAGAACACTATCCTGACCACAGGGTGTTCCAAAGTATACATCGGCGGTACATAGAAGGTGAAATCCCTGGGAATGAGTAAAGAGCTGGAAGACCTAGACTTGACATCGACGAAGATGAAATAATTGGAATGGTGACAGAGGACCCATCTACAAATGTTCGTCGTTTGTCAAGACGTTCGGGAGTTTCGAGGTCCACAGTGCACCGTATTTTAAAAAGGGATCAGTTACATCCATACCATGTGCAACGTGTGCAAGCACTTAATTTACCCGCTGATTATAACAAAAGGGTGCAATTTTGCCGAGAAATGCTACGTCGGAACAGGGAAGATCCTCAGTTTTTTAATAACATTTTGTGGTGTGACGAATCGAGCTTTCGAAGGACGGGAGTATTCAACGTTCATAATTTTCACTCTTGGGACTATGTAAACTCTAGAGCTATAAGAAACGACCATTTTCAACATCAGTTTGGGGTCAACATGTGGGCGGGAATTGTTGAAGGTAAAATGATTGGGCCCCTTGAGCTACCCAGAAGGATCGGGGGCGATGAATATCTTTATTTTTTGCAAAATGATTTGGGCGGCTTACTGGAACACGTGTCGCTAGAAACACGCCGAAACATGTGGTTGCAGCACGATGGGGCTCCTTGTCACTATGCTCTAGTAGTGAGACGATACCTCAACACAATACACAAATCGCTGGATTGGAAGGGAAGGAACCATCCAGTGGCCACCGCGGTCACCTGACCTAAACCCCCTAGACTTCTTTTTATGGGGTTATTTCAAAGAACTGGTCTACGCGACAGAAAACCAAAACGAACATCAGCTGCGGCAAAAAATAAGAATTGCGACCAATACAATACAAAATAACGAACGGGCGTTTCGACTAATTTCGAACATTTGTTGTAACTTTAAATAAAATTTGGTTCATTTGTATTAGACCAGCCAACTTAGATTTTGAAATTTTCGAAAATGTATTTTTTAACAAACACGACTTGCATGTAAAAAAATTGTTATAAAAAAAACTGTCATGAATAACGAGTTGTACTATACCGCGTTAGATTCTCTATTAAATGGACAAGTTTTTCTGATAATTGGTCAATTTTTTTTATAACACTTTTTTTCTGTCAACGTGAATCTAAAATCAAATATATTTTTCTTGCCACCGAAAAGTGTTTACAAAACCATTTTTTTTATTTGACAGATGATAACAGAGCTCATGAAAATTATTTTTTTTGGAAAGGCAGATCCTTCAGGATCCTATTAAAAAAAAAAATCAACCAAACAACTCATAGATTTTTTTAAATTAATTTTTTAGTATAAGCACTACACGATTTCAGAGAAAAATACAAAAATTGAAATAACTTTCGAACCGTAAACAATTGGATAACCACATTTATGGTTATTTTGATAGGAAATGACCTCCCCCATCACCTCACTTCGTTTGGACGTCGACTTATGGGACACCCTGTATATATACGTATATAAATATATATATATATATATATATATATATATATATATATATATATATACATATATATATAAACATTTTTAAAAATGGTGCCAAAGTGTTTAGGAGGTTATGAAACGTCGAGAAATTTTGGTCCGACCCCTAGGTCCCGCCATCCGACCGACGCCAATAGTGTATGTTGCCATATGGCAAATACACTAATTAATATATGGATTGTTGTTATTCATATAATATGACTACCTAATACATTACAATTTTAATGGACCGTAGCTGAAGGCTTTACTACTGTTGTCGCTACCGTGTTTCATTTCAATCGCGTGCAGAGCCGCGGATAGTTTTTCTTAGTGTTCTCGCAAAATATGATAATCGTCATATGCCACTTTGTCTGACCGCAAATATGGGTAAGGTAGTTAGGTATGCATATTACGTATTATTTCAATGCTACGTGGAATAATTCAAAGGCGAACGCGCGAAGGGTGTGTCGTCGGGAATCGACTATAGATTTCAATATAATGACGGAATCGAATTAACTCCGTATGGCAGAACGAGCCTGTAAAACGTGTGATTTATGTAAGTGCTGCCGTCGAGACGAATCATATCCAGACGACATTAAATCATCGACACGAAAAACGAGCTCCAAGAAATAGTATTCAAATATTAACAGAACTACCTATTTTGTATTTGGAATAGAAAATCAATCTCTTATTTGCATTTCTAAACGGTTTTATTTAACTTCACATTTCGTATGTCTGTTTGCTAGTAATTAATTCTAATCCAAAATTTCATGGTTGAGAGTTTGATGAAATGATTATTGAAAGGTATTGAAAATTATAATTTATAATAATAAATGAGATTAAGCGCTCCAGAAGCAAATATTCGTCAAGGAACATTGGGTCAAGCTAAGCCAGTGTGCAGCCAGCTGGAAATCATTGAAGTAGGGGAAGACAAGACTTGAAGCACATATTTGCCAATAGCTGTTGGGTCAATATTGCCAAGTGAAAGCCAAAACAAACAAATCCCGTACAGCCCTGGAACCTCATCAGATCTTGGATCGCTTGATATTTAATTGTTTGGTCACCAAGGGTTAGAGTTCGAAACGCTTTCGTATAGCACCTCGTCTGTTATTGGTGGGGTATGTCCCCAAACAGTCCTAAGCTTTCAGAGAAACCAGTCTGAAGGTAATACCCTCTATAAAATCTAGTTCATCCGTGTATACCATAAAATATGAATCGAACCAGATATTGTGAATTACAGGAGCTCAACAACAGAGGTCATAATCGCCTTAAATTGGTACTAGACCATGACAACCCAAGAAATCGGTGGCATTGAAAAGATTTGAGGCACGGAGTTTGGGTGCCATAATAATCGCTCTCACGTTTAATAAACACCAAATTGTGAGCGTAATGCATGTTCAAGTGTATATAAAACTCGGTTTTTACAATTAAAATTAATTAAGGACCTCACACACATCCACACTTTCGTTACACATACAACGATGACTGGACTATAAATGTGTTCGCGCGTCCAGCGGCCGTGGTACAGTCGACGCATTATGTACCGACAGTTTGCATTCGTGACGTCAGAATCTTATATTTTTTTATTACAGATAACTATATTTTATTCAATAATTAATTAATGCATTTTTATGTTAAAGGTTTTTTTAATAGATTGTTTTCATACATGACGAGTTTTGATGTGTAACATTTTAGTTCTCGGCAGGGGCGTCACCAAGGGGGAGGTGGTAGGGGCAGCAACCCCCCCCCCCTAGAGGCTCGGGATTTTTTTAAGTAATAACTTTTCCTGCCTGATGTCATAGAATAAGTAAGTAATAAATTGTAGTGTTGAGTAGAATCACCTCACATTGAAATCAAATTTAAGAATAAAAATGACCCTCTATGTACTCGTACTCCCGACATTTTACTGAATTTATTTCAGTTGGACTTAACTACCTCTTCCGCATCTGTAACAAAATGACCTTTTACGGCTAAAGTTGGCTAACCATTTTTTATTTAGTACATTTTTATATGTGTGTGCAATAAAGAGTTCAATAAATATGTTAATATACTATTATATTAGCCCTCAAAAATCTGAAAATTTTGTTTTTTTCCCATCCTTCTGCCCCCCTCTGGTTCAAAGGCTGGCGACGCCCTTGGCTCTCGGTATGGGCCGTAATTTTGTGAATGAAGCGGAAATGCGTTAAGGAAGTGAGAAAAGCGCGCGCTATTCAAATTATTCAATTTACTGTAATATGATTCTTTGGTGCGGCTTACCGTTGGCGCATGTGCTGAAGCATAATATTAAGAAAAGACAACCGTGCTTTTATAAATACAGTGTGAGATAAATATGTTAAGCATCACTGGCGACTACTGTAAGACTCGCTCATTTTTTTACCAAGTAATTTGGTTTATTTATACAAAAAAAACAAACAACATTATAGCATATTTCTCTTCTGCGTATATGCGTCGATTTTTCGCACGAACAAAAGATCTCTTCATATTTGCATATTAAATTTAGTTTCAATCCGCTCATCCGTTTAACCTGTATCATGTTAGCAAACAGACGCACAGACGTTTTTCCAAAAATATGTTTTTTAGATTCAGAGGACCCCAAAACGAAATAAAATTGTAAAATTTTGAAAAGTAGATTTTGATCAAAATTAGTACCATTCCCCACTATTGGGTTTGAAGGGAAAAAATGTGGAATTACGTCATTGCAAATTTCAATTGCCACTGCTTTCGTAGTCCTCATTCGACGCTATCCTAAATCTGACAACTCGTCTTATGCGCATCAGATGTGTTTGGGGCCTTTATAGCGACGAGATATAATGCGCCGACTCTACAATTAGTATTTACTATTACATAGTACGTGTACGTATATTAAGAACAATACTGCATTTGTCACATATATAAGTAATGAGCAATGACTCAGTCGATTTAATTGACTTTGAAAACACTTCTTATCTGTGCCGCGTGCGTATTTTAAGAGTAACAATATCTGCGATCACAAAACGAAACGGCCCATGACATTTTTTTAATAATTCTTTAGGGCAGTTCTAGCGTGGTATAATAAGAAAAGTCACGTTTCGACAGATTTTGCTCATCTTTTTTTCGTAGGCTCAAATTAACGTTTTCTAATAAATCCCAATGTTTCAGAATTTTTGACCGTTTAGAACGCGAGATAATTAATATAACAAAGTTGGCAATTCTTTCCATATGACTTTTAGCCGAGTTTTTACAGTTTATTTGATATAAATGAACGTTTTAACACAAGATAAAAACGAGAAAGTTAGCATGTTTTACACAAACTTTTGTACAGAAAAAAACATATTTGAAAAAAATTGTTGACCTAGCAAAATGTGTCAGATTTTTAACATAAGTTTGTAAAGAAAAAACTTTAAAATGTTAATTTTCCTTCCCGTAATCTTGCGACGTGCTGTACAAAAATATTGACGAATATCACGTTTTTTATTCTCTTTTTAGAGCACAAATATATTATGTATGTTTTTATTAAATTTTTAAGCAGCAAGCCAAATTTTGTCAAGTTTGATGCTAACAAAAACATCAGTAATAAATTAAATTTTGCGATCACAGTTCAAAATTTCCCGAGCGCATATATTTAACAATCATGAGGGTTCAGTCACCTCAAGGCCGCCAACTGCAGAGCTATCTAAACCTAGTACCAACTCATATCTTCAATTTATTATTTTTTTAATGTATAACATTTTATTTATTTATTAGTGTATTTGCCATATGGCAACATACACTATTGGCGTCGGTCGGATGGCGGGACCTAGGGGTCGGACCAAAATTTCTCGACGTTTCATAACCTCCTAAACACTTTGGCACCATTTTTAAAAATGTTTATATATATATGTATATATATATATATATATATATATATATATATATATATATGTATATATATATATATATATATATATATATATATATATATATATATATATATATATATATATATATATATATGTGTGTACGCGCAATAACTTTCGAAAGAGTTAATTGATTTCAACGAAATTTGGGCCACGTGTTGAAATCCATCACCGCAAGAAGCCTATTTAAAATGGGCCTGATCGGGCTATTTTAAGGGTAGTTTTTAGGGGTTGAAAACTGTTTTTGGGCCCAAAAATACCGAAAAAATTCTCCGAATCGTTTCAAAATTGAAATTTAACCTTTCGGTAGTGATTAAAAAGTGTCCCCACAATTTTGATAAAATCGGCCCGACAGGACCGGATTTACAAATTTTATGAAAACACTAGTTTGCAGATAGTGACTTATTTATTGAAGGGTGTATTTAATTCGGTGTTGACGTTAGATTGATAATAATATTACAATTAAGAAAAAAATGTTATTTTAAGGGGTGTATTAAGGGGTTAAATTTTTTATTTTGCCCAAAAACAAACTTAATTTCACATAATAAAAGTATAAAACCACACGGCCCTATACAAGCAAATACACTATATTGTCGGCAGAGTTTTGGCACTGCGACCCGGGTTTTTTATTTTTATTATTAAATCAAGACAGAGATAGATGTCTGCTTTGCATCAAAGAAAAAGAGAAAAATAATTTAAAAATATTTCTGTCTTTCTTCTGATATTTGAAAGTAAAATGGAAAACATTGTAAATTGTACCCTAATTCTTATTAAAATATTCTCAAGTCATGTTATGGATCCCACACGGTTGCGTAGCTCTACAATAAATGGATATTTGTCAACATTAGCATAACCTTAAAAACAGTTTTAAATAAACGACAATGTACAAACAATATCATCTACATGTATGTAGATATAATGATATAATTCATAAAATAATTAATAGGTAATTATTTACCTACTTAAGTAAAAACCGACAAACTAACTGTTCTCAATGCCGGATTTGTTAACTGTTATATCTGCCATGCTTATTCGAACAGGTCTATGTTTTTATTAGTATTATGTCTTATCCACTACAAAATATTGATTATTTGCACTTTGACAGACGATTAAGACCGGTTCATAATGTATAGGAAGCTCGTTAACAAATAATAAAATTGTCAAATTATTTGTAGGGTTCCGTACCTCAAAAGGAACCCTTATAGGACCATTTCCTTGTCTGTTTGTCTGTCAAGCCCCATTTTCTTAGGAACGCGTGGACGTATTAAGTTGAAATTAATATCAAATATTCGGGTCTGCAGTCCCTTGGAGCTGTGAAAAAATCAAATTTCTTCTAAGTCAACGCAATCAAAAGATACGGCCGTTTATGCGGTATATTTTGACACTCGGAAGGGAATCAAAAAACCTATAGGGTCCTTCCCGTTGACCCAGAATCATGGAATTCGGCAAGAAGTAATGTCTTATAGCACAAGTAAAAGGAAAAATCCGAAAACTGTAAATTTGTGGTTACATCATACAAAAAAAAAATGTTTGTCTGTAAACGTCAAAATAGTGCATACTAGCGACATCGGTTGGAATCTCTTAAAAGTGATTAGTTCAGGCATTTCTGCGCCTTAGTATTTATTACTATGGCCATTGGGTGCTATAACAACAAATAATAAAAATTTAATAATAATAAAAATAAAATAAAGGTAATAAAAACAGCAATAAAATGAAGTTTGCGACCACCGTTCGAAATTTCTCGAGAATATATTTTACGATCTGAGGGGGGATCAACCAAGTTAACCGATTTTTTTTATTTAATAGCAAATTAAAAAAACAATTTTACAAACTCTCCGATGAGAATTAAAGACGCAAAAATGTTGTTTATTTTCATTTGATCGCCATATTTCTGCGCATGTAACCGCTGCTCATCTCATCACGGCTGGTTGATGTCTTCTAGAATTTTGTTTGCTTGTGGATTGCTGAGTGATCATCTCCCACACTTTGCTGCGCCGCACGGAATATTGAATTACAACGGCGCTGCATTTTTAAATGCCCTCATATTTCAGATAATATATACTTACAAGAAAAAGGATTTTGTCTCAACTACAAGGATGAGTTCTCCCTGTAGTTGAGAAAGAACCCTTTTTCTTGGGCTTCAAATTAAAAAGAGTAAATTCACGACGGAAGCTATGCTTAACGAAATTATTCAATTTTTTATTTATTAATAAGAAATATATACAAAAAATTGTTATTAGTAAAAAAACCGGTCAAGTGCAAGCCGAACTCGCGTGGAGAGGGTTCCATACCATTCTGTTTTCCGTGAGAAGTTTAAGAAATGAGGACTTTCGTTTAGGTTTTCTTGTAAACTATGGGTGAAATATTTTATGCTTATAGGAGTTTCGATTTTTGGTATATTTTTTCAATATCTTTTAAGCTACCTATTTTACTCGTATTTTATCAGTGTACATCTTTAACGAAAAGGTGAATACCAATTATCGCGATCACGCCTAAGAAGTATAACTTCTGCCGCGCGTATAAGTTTGTACATGCACCACTTTTTAAATCTTTTTCGTTAAACGCCAATTTGTACGTCGACTATTATAACATTAATATAGTAAAAGAAAGCAAACAACATTTTATGTTATGCGGGCGTGCCATGAGCATGTAATAATGCACAGACCACTTGTGGGTGGTTCTTGATGTCATTGCGGGAATATTGTTTATCGTTCAACTGTTAATTGACACTACACGAGCGTACCACTACACGAAACTACACTAATTTGTAAGTAGCGTGAGAAGACATCATGGCTTGAATAAAAAAAAAAAAAAACAATATAAGTCTGAATTTTACTTCACATAACAACAAAAATTGTTTGCGGCGAATAATTTTTTTTTATAAATAATGTGCTCAGTAACTCTGGCTATGTGCTGCACGAAAAGGATTTGGTTACATATAAATATTAATTATATAAAAATATACATAATATAATATATGTAAAAAAAACCGATCAAGTGCGAGTCGAGCTAGCGAGAAGAGGGATCCGTACTATTCCGTTTTCCGTGAGTACTTTAAGAGTTAAGATTTTCGTATAGGTTTTCCTGTAAACTATGGGTGAGACCCGACAATCCCCATTTTTTCAAAATTTTAGACTCACAAGTTTCGGAGATAAGGGGGGAATGATCAATTTTCATCTATTTTCTTAAATAACTTTAAAACTATTTATTTTAAAATGAGTAAATAATTGAGATTATTATTTGGTTGTGATTTATTTCCATATAGAAAACTATTTATCAGGCCTAAATGATGGATAAAGTATAAATTTTATCTGAAGGACATAAATTTTAAAATGATTTATATGCTTTTTTATCGAATCATAAATTTAAATAAAAACCCGGGTCGCAGTGCCAAAACCCTGCCGACAATATAGTGTATTTGCTTGTATAGGGCCGTGTGGTTTTATACTTTTATTAAGTGAAATTAAGTTTGTTTTTGGGCAAAATAAAAAATTTAACCCCTTAATACACCCCTTAAAATAACATTTTTTTCTTAATTGTAATATTATTATCAATCTAACGTCTACACCTTCAATAAATAAGTCACTATCTGCAAACTAGTGTTTTCATAAAATTTGTAAATCCGGTCCTGTCGGGCCGATTCTATTAAAATTGTGGGGACACTTTTTAATCACTACCAAAGGGTTAAATTTCAATTTTGAAAGGATTCGGAGAATTTTTTCGGTATTTCGGGGCCCAAAAACATTTTTCAACCCCTAAAAACTACCCTTAAAATACCCCGATTACGCCCATTTTAAATAGGCTTCTTGCGGTGGTGGATTTCAACACGTGACCCAAATTTCGTTGAAATCAATTAACTCTTTCGAAAGTTATCGCGCGTACACATATATATATATATATATATATATATATATATATATATATATACATATATATATAAACATTTTTAAAAATAGTGCCAAAGTGTTTAGGAGGTTATGAAACGTCGAGAAATTTTGGTCCGACCCCTAGGTCCCGCCATCCGACCGACGCCAATAGTGTATGTTGCCATATGGCAAATACACTAAAAAATTCTTACATGTAGATATTATGAATAACAAGTATTTAGTTGCCACTACGTGTGAGTTAAGTGTATTAAATAATTTCCTAAAGGAATTTTTAGAATTACACAAAAATATGATAAAACAAATAATACACACAATATAGAAGAAGTTTAAGGTAACTAACATATTATGTATTCTCAACTGTAGTGCCTTTGTACACAAAAACCCCGAAATTAGTAAATTTTTAACAAAAAATTCATACAACACTTTATACAAAAATAATTATGTGAAAACATTAACATCAAAAACGGTTGTACATAAAGGTTTAAGGGGGCCCCCTCCCCTCTTGGTGAGATGTCGTCGGATTTGGCTTGACCCCCTCACCATCACCCGAATCTCACGTGAGATTTTTCAAAATGCGTATTTTTAGTGTAAATACGTTCATCTGTGCCTGATTGCGTTGGATTTATTTAAAAAACATCATTTGCTTAATTATTTTTAGTTAAGAGTGATTATATTTTAGTGAAGAAACATGTTTTACTTAATTTAACCCAGTTTTCTCGCAATTTTCCGTTTTTTGCGAAAAAAATTACGTGATATTTGCTCTCCCACGTGAGATTGGATGAGATTCAGCTCAATCCCCCCCCCCCTCTAATTAATAACTACTAGATCTGTATAACAAACTTCCTATTTCTTTGAGGGCAAATTTCCCGTTAAAAAATTCAAAATTAAATTAAAACTATATCTGACTGAAAGTTGTCATTAATTCCTAAAGGATTTTATATCACCGTAATATTTTCTCTTTGACTTGTTCTACGCTGTATACGGCGTCATAGAATAAAAAATCTGTTATTATTATTATATAGAAAATTTGGAGATTAGGGTGGTTCTTTAATTAATACTAAGAAGAAATGAAGAGATTTAGCTCTTGTTTTCTTCTCTAACAATGTGTATAGTGGGCGGTGACTTAAAAAGAGTCTACTGTAATCGTAATCGTATAAGTCATTCAGTAATTATGACAGCTGAAGTTATGGATTATTGTTTGACTGACTAAAACGACATTAAATCGTATATTTCAAATTTGCATCGGCTTCAATTATTTACTGTCCGATCCTTGATTTAAAAAGGTTAGGCATCACTGGACTGTAACAAAAAAAAATCTTAAAACACAATATGCAATCTACTTAAGCAGTTTGCCGACTTGAACTAAAATCAGTGAAGCAGCAAAATAACGCTGAGTTGAGACAACAGTAAATGTATATTAGGTCGGAAATGCCGCTCCTCTTAAATGATGGCCACATTTCATCACGGCTGGTTATAATTTTTGTGGTAGGTAACAATACAAAGTTGTTTATGGCATAAAAATAATTAACGACTGAAGATTTGGTTTCCTAAGACAGCGGCACCGTAACACGATGGTGAATTACGTAACAAAAACGTGTACATAGAAGTAAATGGGTGTCGCTTTTTTGCGTTTATTTAGTCGACATTGTTTGAATGCCATTGCTTATAATACGTATTTTCGACTCCTTAAGTTTTCAATTTACTATAAAACAATATGATGACGTATATCGGTACTAGACCTGGAATTTGGTGAATTAAAAAACATTCATACTTTGTAGCTTGAAATATTATAATTGTAATATTTGTATAAATCAGATTATAATGTAAAAGATACTAATTTAAATTTATTACTTCTCGCGCGGGAGGGAAGGTGCGATATATATTAAATTTTCACACGGGCAAAGTCGCACCACGCCGTTATTATTATATCAAAAAAAGTCTTTCTAAGGGTATATAAAAACAAGCCGTGAGGTGGTCGTATATTAAAACTCTATAAGTGCGACCTTTGAGGTCTACACGACCTACTTCCCAGTATGATCCAATTTAGACCCGAGGAGTCTTTTTCAAAAAATTCTAAAGTAGTTGTCAAAAGTGCATATCCCGCTGATTTTTTCGCTGTATGATAAAAATATATTTAAAAAAACAATTGAACACAGCTTGCAGTATTTACTTGTCATACCCTTTCATTTGATACCAATATCGAGGGGATTTTAAAGAAAAAAGTAATCCGCCATTTTATTTTGGCCGCCATATTGGAAGTCACACTGCTCATTGTCATCTACTTCTCATATCCTTTCATTTGATACCCATGCGGAGGAGGTTGTAAAGAAGAAGGTAATCCGCCATTTTGTGGTGGCGGCCATATTGGACCAAAGTTAATGATAATCTAATCAACTCTTATCTATGGTAATACGCAACGATTGCCACTATAACGAAGTCGGTATCATTTTTTATTCACGAGATAATGGAAAAAAGTTACCGCGTACATAAGCAAAATTATCTTGCGATGCTATATTTTCACTTAAAAATTATAAATATTTCAGACCCATTTCAATAACTTCCCTATAAACTGGGACGTTAATTACCAAAAAAATCTTAATTATAAGCCTCTTAGCCTTGTGGTTATCATTATGAAGGTTTATTAAAATATTGAATTATTGGACAGCTCCCCTATATTATTATGCACACATCTGAGTAGGTACTACGTGCTTGAAAAAAAAAGAAACACTTCCGCTTCCTCCGCCAGGTAAATACATCCACGTTCAGGAAGAAGGCTGCTGTTGACGAGAAAAAAAAAACACTAAAGCCCTACGTACTTTAAACGGACACGTTTACACAGTGTTTTGTTTTAGTAAATCTCAATCCTCTCTGCTTTCACTCGTTTGTTTTTTGTATATTTAAAAATAAATGACATCTATATTAGTCTTTGAAAGTTTAAACTCAATTAAAATAATTACGTCTTAACGACAGCGCTGCCGTCGTTTATGAACTAATTCAATCGGGTCACGATTACGAAAAATTGCTTTTAGTCCCGCTTCGCTCGCGTGGCAGTTTTAACAGGGACCTTATCTTAAGCTTATCGTAGCCGGGTAAAAAGTACTAAATTTGATTTTGAGTGCCAGCTGATAGTGTAAAAAATTGATCCAGCCGTTCTAAAATGTTTTGCTAGTGCAAATAGAGATACAAGAATTCTGGAAACATCTGTTCCCGTTAGGTCTAAGAATGCCTTGAAGAGAGATGGGACCTTGCGTGTAATGACATTGAGTAAGTGAAAAATTAACCACAAAACAATTTTTTTTCTCAGTCCAGTGTGTGGCGTTGGCTGACACATCAATAGAGATGGATAAATGAGAAACGTAACATAGATGGCAGCAGGTACATAGCCACCTAAGTTATTATTGCCTTCGTATAACCGCTTCTTCTTCGGTTTCGGATACTTCAGAAATACAAAATCTCTATGATATGAGTATTCGTGAATCGTGAAGACAGTACATCGGCGTTGTCAACAATCTACTATATTGTAAATTAACTTATTCTGAACGTATTACTATGGACTACCCCCAGAACGAGGTGTTTGGAGATGCCTTATTGAGTCCATGTTTCTAAATGTTTTCCGTAAGTATCGGCCATCCAGTTAATTTAGAGATCAGTGACTGGAAGGTTTTTAACAGCGATGAGACGGTGTAGGATTTTTTTATTTGCACATAGTCGTGTTTCTTTTTCTTCGAAACGGTAACATAATCTGTCCAGTAAGATAAAAGTAACCAAATCCAGCACTCAACTTATGGTCGTTTACCATATAAAGCGTATAAACGTCGCAAACCCATGCTGACATTGTTGCAATACAGTGTTGTCAACATTTCTATAGGCAAAAATCCAAAAAATCCAAAATCGTCACAAAATATATTTTCTTAAAACGTTTTGTTTGAGTTTATTAGATCTCAGGAAAAATACAAAGCAAAATAATAACAATACCTATCTATACTAATATAATAAAAATAAAGAGTTTGTTTGTTTGTTTGAACGCACTAATTTCTGGAACTGCCACTTCGTTATGCATTTGATAGCCCAATTCTTGAGGAGGGTTATAGGCTATTTAACATCACGCTGCGACCCTTAGGAACCGAGCAAAAACAAAAAAATGTCAGAAAGAACGCTAAGCGAAAACGAAGTAATAGCGCGGGCAGACGATGTGATGTAGTCTTGAAATTTAGCTGTTATATTCTTTCAGCTTTTTAAGTCTTGCCGAGAGGAGCGCAGATCCGCGAGACAAGACCGAAATATGGTGGAGCTGAAAGCTCCACTATTGTTTTCGGTGCCGAGCGGGGCGCAGCTCCGCGAGGTAAGCATGCAATACTTCGCGGCATTATTGTATATTCCTGCACTTTTGTCAAAATTAGATGAAATCTATTCTTTATTATTTTTCCTTGTATCTCATTCCCTAAAGTAAATCAACTTTTAATTTTTAGGAAAAATATACTAATATGCAGACCCTTCGGTCATTAAAGTTTCGTAAACCACAGCTTGGGAGTCACTGATCTGTATAAAGTTGGCAACATCTACTACATAAACCCAATAAGGATGTTGTTTGCAGCGACGATGGTAAAGAAACAGCTATTTCCAGACCATCAAGAAATTATCAACCAGATTACCGAAGCTGCCTCGATACAAACAAGTGACATACGATGATAGTGTTACCCGTTTTTCTCCGTCCCGTGTTGCAATGGCGTTTTGTCGATACACGTTATATCATTATTGCGCTAATGACCTCAGTTGTCGAGCATCTATAATCTACTATCTCTCTCTCTCTCTCTGACCATTAAATTATAACACCTCCACTTTGCCTAATGTAAATGTAATAAAATCTAGTTATCAAGCAGGATAGACTTTTCAGTGAACAAATTTTTCAAATCAGTTCAGAGGCTTTAGTTGTAAGGCAAAATAGATACAAACTTGATATTCTATATGGTACCAACAGCGAAGTTTATTTAGGCCTAGTACCAATTTATATTGTTAATTTATCATTTTGTAGGAGATTCCGTCCCCAAAGGGTCTAAACGCAATCCTATTGTTGTGGCAACGTCGTCCGTTCGTCTGTCAGAGGCTTCTACCTTCTAAACGAAATAGGGGTATTGACTGGAAATTCACACATAATATATAAATCTTTGGCGCAAAGATGAAAAGTATGTTTAAAATGTTGTTTAAAAATAAATTGAAAATCTATTAATTAATGCTTTTACGAGTTCTCGGATTATCACTGAGAACTGGAGGCTTGTAATAGTGTTGTCATGGGAATTCTCTATTCTCAGCTATTTCAAGCCTATGTTGTAAAGCATTTTACACAATAATTTATCTGTAACTGATTACAACCACTTAAAAAAGTTTGGTATCAATATATAAATCAGTAGTACTTCGCATTTTTAAAAACGTTGACGACTGAGTCAAGTGTACTGTTTTATGTCATAGATATACTTAACAGAAATAATAAATTTTATTGAAAAGTTCATACGATTATAAACTGTTAAAATAGTAATAAAATGATATCATTTTTCCGTTTAATATTACAATGTTACAAATTTTATTGGGATCAAATTAACAGGTCATTTATATAATAAAAATTAATCTTCGTTGTCGTCCAAGAGCTCGTGATCAAAAACTGCAAGATTTTTTCTCCAGAACAAATTACCCTGACGGTCCACACCCACTGAATCGGATCGGACCGGCTTGGCACGGCAGTGTATACGCACACTGTATGTTGTTCCGAGCCGACTAATGCATAGGAACCAGCGTTGCCAGACGTCCCGGTTTTGGCGGGACGTCCCGATTTTTAGCTCAAAATTAAATGTCACGCGCGGGACAGATTCAGTCTCGCTTTTCGAAGATTACTCAACTGCCTAACTACATTTTCTAAGTCTATTTTGGCTACTGTCATGTAAACTTAATATGAAACACAAATAAAAGGATAAGTATTTAAAATCTACTGATTATATACAATTTTTTAGTATGTCCTGCTTTCGACGAAAAAATCTTGCTTTTTTTCCTCAAAATGTTTCAAAATTCCGTTTTGCCCCAAAAAAATCTGGCAACACTGATAGGAACTCACTTCATGTATCCCAAAACTGCCCATTAGGCCGAGTCAATGGCAAAGTTTAAGAGAAACTTTGAGAATAAACATTTAGGTTCAAATATGTGTAATGTGGCAACTTTTAGTTCAAGTAGCGAATAAAACCACCCTCTTTATTTTCAAAAGAGCCATAAGATCAATAAAAACATAGATTATTATTTATGATAAAGAAGTGAAGTGTTTTGTTTACAAGGGTAAAAATGTCGGCAACCCTGTCGGTATACCGGATGTTTTTTAAAAGTGAACCATAAATGTTTGTTATTCATATACCAGCCGATTATTTCCGTCCTTCGAAAAGATGCCAAGATTGCCAAATGAAATTATATTGAGAACTACAATACAAATTAGTAAACGGAACGTCTGTCTTTTCTCGTAAATTTTTCAGAAATTTTGTGATATCTACCTAAACGAACTAATGCATTTTCAGAAATGTTGTCTGTTTCGGCATCACTCAAAAACGGCAGTACTGATTTTGAGAAAACCCAACCTTAAAGTATAGTACTTTTTACACAGTTACAATCCCGTTAAAATGGCGTTAACCGACATTAATACGATAAGTGAGTAAAATCGACGTTTACGCAATCGAAGCCACCGGCAAAAGTTATGGCAATCGGTGTTATCGTTTTTACATAACGACCGAATTTTATTTTATGTAAACAGCGAGAAGAATGCGCGTTATATTTAAATCGTGCATAAATCTTCGTTTTGTTTGTATAAATGTTCGCAATTTATTGAAGCATAATTTATGCAAAAAAAATCGAAACGCTGTTTTAAAACCAGACGTGATGTTTATTGTTTTCTGAAGAAAAATACAAGAATTCTCGATTGCTTTGTTTTTCCCCTATAGAAATTATAGTATGTTAAATAAGCACTGCTTGTATATTGGTTATCTTGAAGATGAGTTGAATTTTTAAATTAAAACAGTGTGATTCATTCCGCTGATATTTTATTGACGATAATATTTTAACTCAACCGTTAATTAATATATGCATAAACTGCTGTACGAACTAATTTATACTAGATTTCATGCGAAGAATTGTAATACAAAACAAAATGACTGTCATTTTTTATCTTGAAATGTTTTAAGTAATTTGAGGTTAGATTTGTTTGTCGATTACTATTGAGGTTGGATTCGTTTGTCAAGCAGTGTTATTCTCATAACGATGTTTATTATTTGGAAATAACTTTCAAGTAATTTGAGTTTAAATTCGTTTGTCAATCAATGTCATGGCGACATTTATCCCGAGATAACATTCAAGTAATTTGAGGTTAGATTCGCTAGAGTATATAGGTACACATTTATTTCATATAACGCCATTACGTTAAAGATTTGCAATCGATTTGAGATTCGACCTTATAACATAATAAGCACTGACAAGAAAAATGGTTTTATTTAACATCAACTGATTTACAAGAAAATTGTGAGGTTAAGTTCGTTTAAAAATTCATCTGAATTTCATGACAACATAGATTGCATTTGTTTCGAAGCATTTAAGCAATCTGAAGTTTACGTTCGCTTCAAATTCGATCTCAATATAATTTCGAAAAATGTCTTCGTTAATTTCGAACTAACTTCCACGCAATTTGAGGTTAGAATCGCTTAACAATCGATCTTTATTTAACAATGATTCTGTCATACCAAAAAAAGAATATTACAATTATTTATGATTAATTATAATAAAGTTTAATGAATAACATTAAAAGATATTTTAATTAACCACTAATTAACTCTATAATATTTAAATGAACATTATCTACTTGAATAGAAACACGTATGACTTGTTTCGAAAACTAGTAAATCATTAAAATTGTGATCACGTGCCTAATATTATGAATGTCGCAGTAATTCATGTAACAATGCAATTTGTTTGGATTATAAAAAGACTAATTAGCGAGAATGATTGAATTTGTTATAATAAGAGGCGTCACAATTTCAGAGAACCTTCTTACATATTTTTTAACGAAGTGGTCAGGCCCCTATTTTTTTGCGATTTTATACTAAATGCTCACAAAACATTTTTACCACACACAAACACACAGGCATCATAGGCAATCACAAAATAAGCTTGTGCGATTCAATTAAAATATATATATAAGTTTTTTTAACTAAGGGTAAATTAACAAGTTCAAAAATAAATAGATACTTATCGATGACACATAATCATTTTCATATTCAAAAATACGTAAATTACCCAAATTACACAAGTTTAAAATTATGTAAATTGCACATGTAGGACTTAAAATCATTTTCTGTCAGTCAGACATCTTGGGTCGATTCCACTGTTACCTCTCTCTAGCACATGGGTTTAGGGTACAGTATAGATTGCTCATTGCGGTACTTGGTAAATGCAGACTTTATTTATTTATATCCTACAAAAAGGTCAAAACCTAATTACCTGTAGGATTATAGGAAATTGGGATATGGTATACAACTTTTGCGCAAGGTCTTGAATAAGGAACCATCTCGATATTAATCTGGAATGAATTGAGGGAAACTCTGGAAAACCTCAACAAGATGGCCGGTACAGGAATTGCCGCTTCTCGACGAAAGGCAGTAGAAAAAAAACCCAGCTACATTTGCCTTGGTCGGACTTCGAACCCAGTACATCTCGAATACGAGTCTAGTGTCCTCACAACTACGCTACACCGTTCGGTAAATCAAATGGATGCGTTAGCCTGCTATTTAATATAACTTGAATTCAATAATGTTCAAATGTAGAAATTTAACATATAAAGTCAATATGTTGATTGAAATCTCAATCATTGGTAAAGTAACGAGACAAAAAAAGAGTGGACCGAGAATTGATCCTTGAGGTACTCCGTGTATGACGTCTAAAATACGAAACTTTGAAACGGTTTTGGCTGCACTTTAGCCGCACGGATATATTCCAGAAGGATCTTACATCCTGTATATAATTCGGGGGCACAGATGTGGTGGTGGTGGCGGCGTGGCGGACGGAGGCTGCGAGATGCTGTAACTGCTGAATGCACACATTCCCACGACTCCTTCGATCGCCAGACCACATGTTGCTCTTAAAAACACACACACACATGCCTACATGAATACACATGTGAAACGATCTTCCACGCACGTCACTATCAAGAAGTGCACAAGGATGAGACGATTCAATATTGTGAGACTACGTAGCTCTTGCCTGCGGCTTCGCTCCCATGAACGTCATTTTTGTTCGCAGGTTCGCTCGCATAATTGCTTATTTGGCAGAAAACTAAGCTTGGACAGTAGGTACGCCATACTTTAAGTATAGTTAAACAGAATAATAATAATCAGACTGTTTTTTTTTTATTAATTTTACAATGTTCCGTCGAAATCTACTGGAAATGTTTAAAAATTAGATCAAAATGTATACAAAGCTATACCCTTTGAGTATTGAAGTAGAACGGAGGCAGATACGTTTGCCAACTACGCTGCAACAACGACAATTTGTTTTATTATTCCAACTCCACGAGTGAGGGATGTCGCTATGTAATTTAAGAGAAAAATAAGTTTTTTAAATTTTATAATTTATTCTCGTTTTGAGGCCTCGGTTGTTGCTATTATAATTTTTTTTTCTTTGTTGTATTTTTTTACAATTATACCAATTTTACTTCTGTAGTATGTAGTGTAAAATACTCTTTTTTTAAAACTAAGTTTATAGGTTTAAGATTTTTGAAGAAATGTTAATGAATTTAAATGTAATTGTAACACGAAAATTAATTAAAAAATAAGTACCCATTCCACAAAATATTGTCGAAATGTACTACTCCATCTCGTTTTCAATAAAAATAATGATTTTAAGTACCGACTAGTGAGTTAACATTGTGAGGAAAATACTAATAAATGTTATTTATTGAGAAATTGCAGGAATGTAAATAATCAATAAATAATTATAACTATATTTTCGTTTTGCAATCAAAATAAAGCTGTCAAAACAAAATGTCGAATATTATGAATCAATTATTATTTATTTTTGGGAAATTTAGTGCGTCATTTTCGACAAAAACTATACATTCAGCAAGCCTTTATTTGCGAAATCGCTGGGAACTTAATGTCGCCTGAAGCTTTATTTGAACCGTAGCCAACTTAAAAGACGTATCCAGTACTTTTAAGTTTGTGCACCAAGTTGATAGTGCGTCAAATTCCTTCAAAATCGGACGAACCGTTGTGGAGTAACACGATTGTTATTGAAATATTTCTTCTGTACACGGATTTTACAGAAACAAAAAAGATAGAATTGTTACCTTTATCGAAATAAAAATACATACATTGCACACGGTTCGTTGATTTTCCGTATAACTTGTAGCTATAATGATATGTATATATCTGCGATCACAAGACAAAAACATTTAGGTATCGAATATTGGTTGAAATAAGAGACTAGACTTTTCATCATCCTTTCTACCACACTAGTGTTGCAAACCACGAATCAAATGAAATTCACAAACATACATTTTAAATATATTTTTGTTTCACTGAATTGTCAGCCAGGCCTAGTTTTAATATTGGATTGAAATGTAGTAAAAATTTAATAGAGAATTTAGGCGATATAATAGAAGCAAAATATAAATATGACATTGACACAAGAGGGATAGAGTACCTACATGCAAGGTTATGTGATGTAAATGTGACCTCGTTCATGAATGACGTCTGCTGGAAGATCGTACTTATTTTTATCAACCACGCAATATCAACAGGGACAGGTTTATATCTAAACAAATTTCTAAAAATGATACGGTCTCCTCAACGTTTTAAAAATTCAGTTTTTAAAATACACGTTCGCAAATGAATTTTATTAGAGACGTCGTTCGTGCCGTCTCTATTTATTTTGCAGTGAACAATGGAGATCTGATCATTGAGTGAAGTGGACGATTAAGTTATTAATTTTCATTTAAACTGACATGAACCGTTTCGCCTTATGACCGCAGATTTGTACGACTTTATATTATTAACTAAAATGTACAATTGTAAATTATAATAAACATAAACAAGAAAAATGGCGTGTACAGCCTTGAATTTATAATATTCTTTGTTGGGTTACCTACCATGCTACTAAAGTAATAACTACATCTTACTTGCTTCAAAAAAGTCATACTAAAATACATTTTCCCGTAACGGACACACTATTTAAAATAGGTTTTTTAAAATTTTTTAATAAGCTTTTATTAAAAGAATAAATATGGAAACCGGTGTGTGCCAATCCTAAAACTTTGAAACTACTTGACCAATTGATTCCAACATCTAATCAGATCTAAATCTCAAAAACCCGGGTCGCAGTGCCAAAACCCTGCCCACAAAATAGTGTATTTGCTTATACAGGCAGTGTGGCTTTATTTTGCGAGCTTAAGTTGGTTTTTGGGCAAAATAAAAAATTTTACTCCTTAATACACCCCTTAAAGTAACATTTTTTTTCTTAATTGCAATATTATTATAAATCGAACCTCTATACCAAATTATATACAACTTTCAGTAAATAATTCACTATTTGTAAACTAGTGTTTTCATAAAATTTGTAAGTCCGGTCCTGTCGGGCCGATTTTATTTAAATTTTAGGGACACCTTTTAATTACTACTAAAGGGTTAAATGTCAATTTTGAAACGATTCTGAGAATTTTTTCGGTATTTTGGGGCCCAAAAACATTTTTCAACCCCTAAAAACTACCCTTAAAATGCCCCGATTACGCCCATTTTAAATAGGCTTCTTGCGGTGATGGATTTCAACACGTGGACCAAATTTCGTTAAAATCAATTAACTCTTTCGAAAGTTATTGCCCGCACATATATATATATATATATATACATATATATAAACATTTTCAAAAATGGTGCCAAAGTGTTTAGAAGGTTATGAAACGTCGATAAATTTTGGTCCGACCCCTAGGTCCCGCCATCCGACCAACGCCAATAGTGTATGTTGCCTTATGGCAAATACACTAATTAACCTTTTCGAATGCCGCAAACCCAATATCAATCGGTTGATTTGCCCTAAAGATATTTTATACGATAAAAATGTGTTTACATACACAAACATACGGATGTTTCCTAGGACCCCAAAACGTCGAGATCTGATGAAAACTAGTTTTTTTGAAAATCGGACCAAACCAAATAACAATCCCTTCATTTTTTTTGAAAATTTTCAGTAGCGGGAAGTTAAAAATCCAAGTCTGACAAACTATGCAAAATGAACATAATCATGGTAGACCTCCTGTTCACCAACGAGAAGGTACACACTCTCCTCACTCCCTCAGCAGAACGGAGGCATGAAAAGATTGTATTGTCATTGAAACAATGTGCATGTGCAAGGTTTAAAGTCAATCCGATATGTATAAGTGGGTCAAAATTGGACTATAAGCTTCGACCCTAATAAGTGGCGTTGATAATAAAACGCTTGTAAACATATTTTTAAAAAATTAGAATCCAACTCAAAAGACAGTGTGTCGAATCTCGGCGGAGAACTTTTTTCTACCACACTGCTACATATGATTGGTTGTTCTCAAGTCCTAAAAATGAAGTCCAAGCAAGCGAAAAATGTTTTTGGGCCCCAAAATACCGAAAAAATTCTCAGAATCATCTCAAAATTGACATTTAACCCTTTAGTAGTAATTAAAAAGTTCCCCTAAAATTTTAATAAAATCGGCTTAACAGGACCGGACTTACAAATTTTATGAAAACACTAGTTTGCAGATAGTGAATTATTTACTGAAAGTTGTATATAATTTGGTATACAGGTTCGATTGATAATAATATTGCAATTAAGAAAAAAAATGTTATTTTAAGGGGTGTATTAAGGAGTCAAATTTTTTATTTTGCCCAAAAACCAACTTAAGTTCGCATAATAAAGCCACACTGCCTGTATAAGCAAATACACTATATTGTCGGCAGGGTTTTGGCACTGCGACCCAAGTTTTTTTATTATTGAAATATATTTATTTTTAATTTATTTATCTCAATTATTTCCTTAACGGAACTAACAAGTCAACTAATTAGCGACACATAAGTTGATAAAAATTAAACAGACGTATATAGAAAATGATAACCCTATACAAATTGATATTCGAAGAATGCAAAATAGCCAACCGACAAGACGTAATCTAGGAATTCATGTTAGGTGACGCCCATTTTAAAAACTAAATTAACTCGAAGAAACTGTACGCCCTTTGAGGCAGTAGCATAACCACCCGATAACGCACCAGTACAATCTACTAATCGATTGTTTCATTAACCATTGACTGCGCCTTCTTCTTTCTTCTATAAATTTTTTGTTTTTTATTATTTTCAACGCTGGTCCTGGAGTAGAGCGAGAGGAGCAGTTGCTCTAGGCGCCAGGTGACAAGGGGTGCCAAAAAGCCAAATGCGAAAACTTTCTTAATGAAATAAGTGGAAGTATAATTAAAGCTTCTTAGTTTAATTTAAATTAAGCAAGTGCTGATGGTTGCAATAAAAGCTGTTTTTTGATTTGGGACTTATTATTTATTTAACATAAAACCGAAGTATAATTTACATGAAGTGAAAGCGTCGACCAAAGGGCGCTGAAAGACACTCTCGCTCTACCCTGATCAAAGGCTAGGGTCGGTGTTGATTATTTTAATATATCCTTTAGGTATTTTTCAGCAACATATTTAAGGAGACGTTGTAAGGTCTCTTCTTCTTAAATTTGTTTTAAGTGGATATTATATTTAAAAATTTACGAGTGGGGTACTACTAACACCCCGCTCAAGCGTCGACGTTGCTATCGCTTCCCGGAATTATTTATCAGTGAGATTAATTATGGAATTGGTGAATATTGTCGCACTAAATTCATATATTCTTTGAATTACTAATCACCCCACACGGGAACTAAAAAACAAATCTAAACGTAAACGGTTTCTTCAGGATTAATGTTTTCAACTAGTTAAAACTCAAATGTAGGAACGAGCAATAAATCTGGTTGGTCTGCATCGAGAAGTTTCAAATTTCGTACAAACTTCAAAATCACGAAACACGACAAGATGGACTATTATCTCCACAAAAATGTCTTCTGTGCCCAAGAAGAGAATAAAGGAAGACAAAAGTTGGTTGTATAGCTACCAAAATTTACGTATGTTACATCTGAAATGAAATTAGCTGATATGATTTGTTTTTCCGTTACCATATGGTAACATCGATATTGTTATGTATTTAACGCAACCGTCAAACGACCCGAACTCGTTCAAGATGTTATACTCTACGAAGATACAGAAATAATAATTTAATATGACATATTACACGACGCGCCGATAAAAACTGCTGAACAAGAAAGAAAGTCGACCTACTAGTTCATTTCCGCAGGATGTAAAAAAAACGCAATCACATCACATTGTATGTACCTTTATTACTTATAAGTTATTAATACGTCTTCCTGCAACTGCAGCGCACAATCAATTACTAACTACTTGCTGATTTCCTTTAAATTGCCAATTATAATTTTCTTGTTTTAATATTGATTCGGCTCTTACTAGTTCCATGGTGGGTTTCGGGTATGACTTTTAACGGTAAAACTACTTTTCTGAATTACCACGAAAATCATGCCAAAAGTTGTGATTGATATGTCAATAATGACTCTAGAATAATTATTGTAGGGTCGTTATTGACACATCAATCCCAATTTTCGATTGTCGTTCAACTATCTTTATTTGGGCAAGGACAAAACTGAGAAAATAAAAAGCCCTACAGAATGCCTTTATAACCCTAAGTAAATTTGTTTTTACGCAGAAATCATGAAACGTCTAAATCTGTCCAAGTAAATCTTTTGATTTTTTGGACGCTCAAAAGAAAACGTAGCAAGATTAAGAATAACACGATTGTTTTGTATTATTAATCTAAATACCTGAGATTTATTATTGAATTATGTAATAATTTTACAATTTATTTTCAACGTTTCGTTAGCTTGGTTAACTTCATCAGGGCTCTAAAAACAAAATTCATACAGAGATATTTACAATTTTTATACATGTGAGCTATATAATAGGTATGACTATAAACTTAGTTAAAACACAATAAAATTATAATTAATTCCCATTAAGGGGGTATTCTCATGTGAACGCATAAATTTTACCTCTTTTTAGGGAATTTTTTTTTAGACGACAATAACATTCAATCATTTTAATTTTTTTATGTTTTTGTTTGCATCTTTAACTGTATAAATTTTTTTCTCTTATTTTACATTTTATATATATATATATATATATATATATATATATATATATATATATATATATATATATATATATATATATATATATATATATATATATATATATATATATTTTTAATTAAATTAGACACTAAAAAAAGCAGGTCACTGGTCATGGTAATAGCGGCTGTTCAGGTTGTCTGAAATAAAAAAATCGAATGAATCATTGTTCAGTAGGGATGTCGCTATCGTCCCTACCAAAATTAATCAATTTCATTAAAAAAAAAAAATGGCGGACTGTAGAAAAAAGTTTGTTTTTTGTTAAAAATCGTTTTAAAAAAATAAGAAAATATTTTCGAAAATAAGCAATTTTGGTACGGACGATAACCATTAATGAGTAGAAGAACATATATAAATTTTAAAGCAATCGGTTGAATACTTTTTTTTAGGACCATGACAGTTTTAGAAAATGTTTCTAGATAAATGCGTTTAAAGTTTCAAGAGCCAACAAGTCGCTTATACGGCTCGTCGACGACTATGAGTTGTAATTTATTTAAAACTAAGAATTTCGGTCTCTATTTTTCACAGCATATTTGACTATTGAAATATGAAAAAAAAATCGATTTTTCGAAGTGGTCACATGAGAATACCCCCTTAATTTCTTAATATTACACCACTCGAAGGACGACAAAGATACAGCAAGATAATATTAATAATAAATGAGAAAAATGCGCGCACTACAGCTAGTCGTATTAATTATTCATTGATTATTTAATTCATTAGCATTATGCTATACAAAATGCAACACACGGTGAGGCATATTCATTGATTAAAAACAAACCAGTATGTTCTCAGTTCTCGCAGATCGCTTTGCCAGGTGTGCCCAGAGCTCGGAAGGTGGATCGGTTGATCACTGATCATTGCGCGGACGAAACTTTCACATATGCGCTTGCTACAGGGTGTCTGCCACCTGAGTACTACGTGTTCGATGTCAGATTTTCACCATGACGTCTAAAGGGGAGATGGGGCAAGTGCAACTCAAAAAATTATAAAAAAATATGTTTGCATTTCTCATAACGAGCCCTTTCATTTGATACGCTACAATTTAGATGATGAACTTGAAAAAACATATTTCTTTTTATTTTCTAATTTGTTCTCAAAATTAATTCTCCAAAACCGAAATTCGTTTATTTACGATATGCGTCCGCGATTGGGTCATCTACCTTTATATCTGTACCAAATTTCAACTTTTTTCGTCCAGTTGATTAAGAAAAGCTGTGACAGACAGGCATCAGAGTGATCCTATAAGGATTCCGTTTTTTCATCGGATGTATGGAGCCCTAAAAATGAAAAGTGTAATTTCAAATAGCTGAAACGCCACGCGATTAGCTGGAGGAGTTTTTCTTTTGGTATTTGGCAGTATAGTCGCTTGGAGCATACATAAATAACAGTAATGATTTTTGGTAGATGTAGATTTAGTAATTAAAATTATTATAACATACGATTTTTAGGCTTATAATTCTTATTCTCGTATTACAAAAACAGTAATTAATTATACCTACACAGGTTAATTATGTAGATACAATGTCTGTATCTAGGTCCGGACTTGCCACAATTTTGTTATACAGGGCAACTATACTAGACTAAATAAATATGAACTCCGAAGTTCTATGTTACTTATGCCTGCTCTATTTTCTATGGTTACATGCTAAATAGTTCAAACGCGGACTGTACAAAAGTCTACTGGACATATTAAAATGTTATTTTTGAGTTTAACAGATAATATAATAAAAAAACTAGTCAAGTGCTAGTCGGACTCGCATACGAAGGGTCCCGTACTACCATACAATATTTATTAACTTTATTTTATTGTTATTATTTGTTATTATATACACACTAAAGACGCAAACTGCCTAAACTAATAGCTTTTAAAATATTCCGTCCGATGTCGCTAGTATGCACTATTTTGACGTTTGTAGAAATAACGTTTTTTTTTGTGATGTAACTACAAATTTACGGTTTTAGAATTTTTCCCTTTACTTGTGCTATAAGACATTGATTCTTGTCAACTTTCATGATTCTAGGTCAACGGGAAGTACCCTACAGGTTTTGAATCCCTTGCGAGTGTCAAAATATACGGCATAAACGGCCGTATCTTTTGATTATGTTGACTTACAAGTTTGATTTTTCACAGCTCCAAGGGATTGCAGACCTGAGTATTTGATATCAATTTCAACTTGAAACCTACCCGCGTTTCTGAGAAAAAGAGTTTTGACAGACAGACAACGAAATTATTCTATAAGGGTTCCTTTTTTTCTTTTGAGGCACGGAACCCTAAAATATATTTTTTCTACTTAAAACTTCTTTTACAGACTCCCGGTTCCGTAAAGCACCTATTTGTCAGGTTGGACGCTTGTTCAGTCCAGGCCTGTCCGTATCCATTTTAATTAAGGTGCAGTGATGGTTGACGACATTGGTATCTCATCGTTATAATCCGGACAACGATGTCCCTAGCCTCTTATTTTAAGACGAGCAGAGTTCGTAACGCAATTGTTTTAACACGATCTGCTATAGCAATTACACCTAACGCATACTAGAAATAAGGGATTCGAAGACGTTACTATCCTTCCTACATTGTTTTATTCACACAAAAGATCGCTTAAATAATTTTACAGACAAAAAGCGAATTAATTAAAACAAAACAACAAAATTTGTTAATTTTAATAAATGAACGAGGACTTTTGATTTTTGTTATATCCGTAATATTATATTAATAATTTTAATTTTTCTTCAACGGCGTCGTCACAAAAATCAATAAATTACCAGAAGCATAACTTCGAGGCGAAGCTTTTTATGCGGCTGCCGACGGATTCGTGACCTTAATTCCAAGTAAAATTGCTTTTCCATAGTCGTGCCAAATTAATATATTTACGGTTTTGTTTTAAAAAAATATGTTATCATAGCATGACAATTTTAAAATGAAATAACACCTAGATAAAAGATCTAGATCTCCACTAATCGGTGTGGAAGTCAGCAACGCGTATATAAAACAAGTATCTAGATAAAATGTCCTAGACGTGTAAGAAACAATCAGCAGCAAATCTTCCAATACTCGAGATGGCACAACACTGGCCGCTTCAGGATAGAATCTCAGATTAACCGCGTATCGAGGTCACGGGGAGGAATAAAGCGCGTAATAGAGAGTTACACTTCTGGTTATTTATTTATTCCTGCGGCGCCATTATGTAGCTTTCTTGCTGGCAAGGTCGACATTTAAATAAACGCGGAACTTGATTCGTATATTTTGACGCTATATGAAATATGCGTCAATCTTAAAAAAGGCTATTAAAAGTCTGAAGGCAAATACTAAAAGACTAGCTTCCCGGCCCAGTTTCGTCCAGGTAGATTTGACAGCGAAATAAGAAAAATTAACCTCAATTTACTTCATCTCTTATAGTTTAGCCAACGACAACAATTTAGCTAAGAGATTGCGTACGATATCCTCGACTTGACTTACATTTTCGCTCATTGCTCGTCCCTATTTTGTTGTAACGTAATAATATATATTTCATGTCACTCGGAAAAAAGAAAACTTTCAAACAGTATAAGAATTTTTCAAATCGGTTTTGCAGTCTCTAAGACTAGCGCGGAACAAACAAACAAATAAACAAACTTTACCTATATTTATATTTATTAATATAGATTAGATAAATAACCAAGTCTTGCAAAAGTCGATATTGGAAGCAAACACTGATCGTCTGAGGGTTCCATTACAGTTTCTGATATAATAGTTTATTTATTTATTGTAGATTATTTATAGACGCTCGACAGCTTAGGTCATTGACGTCTAACAAAATCGTCAATTAAAACTAAACAACATCACAAAACATCCATGAGCGAGATTTGATTCGAGCCATCGACAACTTGATTCAAAGACCAGCGGGTTGACCATTACTAATATAAGCTGTCTTTTTGAATCTTTTTGTACGCGAAGTAATATGGAACAAAGTTTATATTACATCTTGTATAAATCGGTGCAACATTTCTACACCGACACATATAAACTCATTTGCACACAGAGACTTCTGTGAATAAAATACAAAACTACGTTTCAAAAATACATTAATAATAAATTAATTAATCTTTTCAGAGTAGTATTAGCTACAAGATCGGATCAAATAATTCGCCAATCATTTGTACTTCTAAAACCAAAATACGATAAATGCGTGTATAAAACAAAACACGTTTCCTGTAGCAAATTGAATACAAACTTCAGTTGTTTCAACAATAATTAATACAATAACCTATGATTAAAAAACCATACTTTGTGGTTTCGTAGTTTAGTAGCTGAGTAAAAACTTTAATATTTCAATTTTACCGCTCCTGCAAATATGAAAGGTAAAATTTTGTCGATAAACGCGATAAACTCGAAAACTATTCAACAGATTTTTATACGGTTTTCACGAATAGATAGTGTAAACATTTGGGAAGATACACGATACTCATTCCCGGGCAACTCCGGGTAAATATGGTCAGTAATTTACAAACTTCATGTGGAAGTGTCTTTGATAAGAACTTGCGATAGTATCTAGGAATTATTTAAAAAATGCGAGGATACCACTGTATTCACACCTTTTAACGAAATTGATGAATATGAATTCCTAGGATCAAACATGAAGTCAAAGGCGAAGGGTCAAGGACCGCAGCCTCCGCAAAGAAACAACCAAATTAAAAAAAGTCCGAGTAAAAAACGATTCAACTCGCACAACTGCCTGACGAAACGGGCTTAAATACTAGTTTCTGTAACTTTTTATAAAAAATGTGTAAACTTACAGCTTCGAATATATTATACTGTTTTTTTAATTATATGAACGTACCTCTCTCTTCGATATGACTTGAAGTAACATGACCTTGAATGTGTTGTATTCCAAACGCAAAGAAAAGTGCAAGAACTGTGAGACAATTCGTTGCTCGCGTTGAAATCCCTCGAGCCATATTAAAATATTGTGTAATAAGCACACAACACTCACATTGCACTGTAATGAAAAACCAAACACAACACAAGTTAAACTGAAGTTATAAAAAAAAGTTTAAGAAATCAACGCCACTTTGTAACCCGCAACAAATTAAACCACAATTAAAAAATACGAATCCACGAAACCACTCGACGTTTTTAAAAAACACGTTAATTACCAAAAAAAAATGGTTCGAAAATAATTTTATACTGTGAACTTTTTCAATTACTTCGTCAATTGTCCGCTCACTTATCAGCACACTATTCCACTTTACAGGTAAATAATAAATATAGATTAAATGTTAATCAAATAACAAACAAGTGACAGCCACTTGTTGATAGTGACTTAAGTCAGTTTGGACGTTTCTTCTGCAAAGGCTGACGCAAAAGTGAGATGGAGTCTACTTTAGTTCGATGAATCGCCGCTACAGAGCAGGGCTTACGACATCAGATAAACAAGGCTGTCCATTTTATACAATTTACCAAGACGGAAGCACAAAAAATAATCAAATATGGTGCACAAAGCACAACTATGGTGTTTAAAATCGGTGTTTGTAAACGTAGCGCCCGAAATAATTGCAAGTCGATTAATCCGTAAAGTAACCATGGAAACTATCAACAAATATTATATAATGCGTAGAGGAAAAATTTAATTTGACTTTTTTTTTCTTTTTTGTCCTTGGTAATTAATAAAAAAATATAAAAATAAGTGTTTACTTAAAAAGTCCTTTTTCCCGACAAATCATTTTTATAATTTAATTTAATGTTTAAAACGTTCCAATAACATATTTGTATTTATTTTTTCACATCCTGCGAGAGCCAATTTTTATCTTAGAAAACTATCGTTATTTTAGTAACATTTTTTAATCGAAACTGTGTGGCGTTTGGAATAGTTAAAAACAGATATTAAAAATATATCTACGACAAAAAAGGAACGAACACTCAAAATAAGTAAAAATAATACAAAATAAAACATGAAATGCAGAATTCAAGAAGAATCGAAAAATAGAATTTATGATTAAAGAACTATTCATAATTAGATAATACTAAGCAATAGAATAGATATAAATGTTGCAAGAGTTCAAAACATTTTTGAATAAAAAAATTAAACGTTTACGTAATAAAAACCAAACAATTATTATTAATGATCGCATGTACGCATAAGAAATACAAAAATGTTCATAGGCGTAACTAGAGAGGGTCCACCCTGAGGTAATGTTCGATCCACCCTAGAAATAAAATAAAATATGATGTTTTTTGATAAAAAAATACCATCCCCGCATTATCGCGTATTGTGAACCGCCTAAAATTTTTCACATAAAAAATATCGATCTTGTGATGTACACCCCTGGTATAGATCTCGCATTCTATTCATAATAAAATAAAAGATTTCTTAAGAAAAGAGAGAGACAACCGAACACTCTGAACTGTTAGATGAAGAGAAAGAAGAATATTCATATTGTAGAAAAATTATGTATGGACGCGAAAAGATGCTAGGTAAACTAAACTACATTAAAACATGTGTTGTTAAACATGCTAGTATCTTATTAATATTACGTTTTATTACAACGAAAATAAACGACGGTTAAAAAACAATCGCGAAATTTAATAAAACTTTTAAAAAATTGTAAAATTCCAGTAGATTATTTATTTTTATTGGTAATTATCAGTACAATAAGCCACACTCCATTGTAACAGTCCTCAAACGGTGGTTAGTGTACTGCTTAGAAATTAGAAAACATTTTGACTATTAATGGTACATTCCACTTTTTTTAGATATATCGTTATCCTTATTTGTATGACGTGTTTTATTTTTTAGTTTATTTTATAAATTTTTGAATTGCGTCATTTTAAATTTTAATTTGAATTCAAAAATGATGTGCCTAAAAATAGAGGCCAGTGATTGATAAGGATATGATTTTCAATAATCTCTAAAATAATATAAAACAAAGTCGTTATACACTTGTCTATTTGTTCGGTTAGTTCTTTTAAACTGCATAATGGATTTTGATGCGGTTTAGAGACTTTCTTCCGGAAGGTTTATGTGTATAATATATTCACTTTAAATTTAAAGATTAGTAGCGAAATCTGGATGTTTTATAATCAAGTCGTAAAAAGACGCTTTTAGGGCGTTTACATGACTGACTAAACCATAAGAGATCAAATTACTGTACTATAGAATCATCAGGGGCGTAGCTACCGCCGTATATGCCGTATCAATTATACGGGGCCCCCGGGCCACGGGGGCCCCCAACGTGCGTAAGCAAAAATTAATAAAAACTTCCCAATTTTTTTTTTTATTTCAGAAATGACAAAAGTCAAAAAAAGCAATTTCTTTTTTTCCCGCGTAAAGCGTGCGTTCAAAAGTGGGCAACACCCTACATCGGTTATCGCGGGCTGCGGGATTTCCCCGTTTAAGTCATTTACTTAAACGGGGGAAGACCCCCCCAAATAAATTTTTATACGGGGCCCCGCCAAGGCACGCTACGCTTCTGAGAATCATAGATCTTAAAAAGGCCTACAGAAAAGCGATAGCATATGTCCATATTTTCTAAGGCTGATCCACTAATTTTTTACAAAGATAAAAAATAATGAGTTATTTTCGAAACTATTTTGACCGACATGGTATTAACCCTTATTCAATTAAATATGTTAGATACCTTATTTTTTAATTTCATCTCTACACCACATCATTTAATAAATATGTTAGAAGACATCACAAATTTAAAAATTATTCGCAACAACTAATTATGATTCATTGACTAGGCGAGACTTGTGAAGAATTTTTGACAGACATATCCTTATCCAACTAAAAATGTTATCTTTAATAGGCAACCTACAAGTCCGGACAAAGCCGGAACAGAACTCTGTAGCTTATTAAAATTCAGGTAACCGCAACAGATGACGTCACTAATTCTAATGCATCTTTAGTTGCCTACATTTCATATAAGTTTGCTTTTCAACGAACTTCTTAAATACTAAGTGCTAACAAATAGCAGCCCACCCTGTTTTTGCCCGAGTAGATTATTTTTTTTTTATCTCGACTTCCTTGAGGTAACCGCGGGGTCGCATTCACTTCGTTCGTTCATTCGAGTTAGTACCTCTTTGCTCGTTCGATTTCCAATCTAAAATCTGATTTGCATTCTGACGAATCCGGGCCTATTGACCTAAACTTTTCATAAGATATACGCAATCAAATGATAAATACCGCAATCAAATCTGATGAGTATAGCGAATTCAATTCGATTTTTACTCGAACCAAAGCCAGACCGGACAGTTATTTATAGATCAACTTCCTCAAGAAATAAGAAATGGCGAATACTGCATTCAAATCCGTTCAGTAATTCTCGTGTTTTTAGAGAACACACAAAAACGAGCACATCCCATTATATTATACTAGCCGCTCCCCGCGGCTCCGCCCGCGATTTTAATAGTTAGAATTGTTTCATTACTCACTCACTCCGTTCGTTCCCTCGAATTTAAAATTAGTTGTTTCATTACTCACTCACTCCGTTCGTTCGCTCGAATTTATAATTATTTGTTTCATTACCCATTCACTCACTCCGTTTGTTCGCTCGAATTTATAGTTAATTGTTTCATTACACACTCACTCCGTTCGTTCGCTCGAATTTATAATTATTTGTTTCATTACTCAGTTTAGTTGTTTCATTCGTTCGTTCGCTCAAATTTATTAAATGGTTTTCTTTTGCACTAAAAATTAGAAAATAATTTTGATCAGAATACTTTTAAACATTAATTAAAAAATTTATAATTATTTGCAAATTATTTGACATTTTCAGTTTCAGTTTGTTGGTAATCAAGGCAACCAACAACTCGTCCATGGCCTTTTATATCATAGAATATAGCAGGCCATGGACGAAATCTCGCAGGAACCTAACGTTTTTCCGGGATAAAAAGTATCCTATTATTTAATCCAGGCAATAAACTATATGTGTGCCAAATTTCATTCAAATTCGTTCAGCCGTTTTTGCGTGATAAGGTAACAAACAAACAAACTCACATTCGCATTTATAATATTTATAGATAATTATTGGTTTAGTGTTGATGAATCAATTTTTTATTTGTAACACTTCAATTCTCGAATAAATTGTCTCTCTACAATATTACCATAGGCACACGTACGCAAGCGCACAGGAGGGCAGCTGCCCTTCTTGGATTTAAAACAATTGAATTAATTGAACTTTGGCATCTGAAAATTCCCCGAATAACATAAAGAACCCCCAATATAATTCTGTGTAGGTCCTTAAATATATCTGATAAATTAAAATAATGCATTTTTAATGTTTTAAGATAAAAAAATATGGCACTTAAAAACACATGAAAATTATAATAATGACATGATTTGTCACAAGTAGGCAACTAATCAAACACATCTGAAAGCGTGGAGCATACATGGAATGGATTAAAGTTGACGTATATAATTGTTACACGATTAATAAACAGTTTATAATTAAAGCTGTATGATAACACAAAATCGTGACCATATATGTAATCTAACATTGTTCTGTGCAAATATTTCATAATGTTGGCCAAAAATTAATATTATTTTAAGACCACAAACTGGTGTCATCCTCTAGTATCAATTTATTATTATAATTTGGAAATAAATATTGTAACGTAAACCATGGAAAACGCATATTGAGTTCCTTAAGGGTAAAATTGTTCGTTATGTTTATGTGATAAGGAATCTCTCGGGTGTAACAAACTATCGCGTTTTGATGTCAGTTTACTATGCTTTTGTTTTTTCAACCATCAAATACGGTATTATCCTATGGGGAGCCGCAAGTGATTGTAGTAGCCTATTTATTCTACAAAAAAGACTATTAGAGCATTGTTTAAACTCAGTTCACGGACCTCATGTAAACCTTTCTTTAAAAGTTACAAAATTCTAACATTTTACTCAATTTACATTTATGAAGTGTCTGTATTCGTAAAATCAAATCCAAATTATTTTAAAACCAATCTTTCATTCCAAAATAGGAATACAAGCCAAGCTAACAACCAGCGCAAGCCATTACCTATATCTTCAGTGTACCAAAAAAATGTTAATTTCAATTTAGTAGACATTTCTAACAAAATACCAAGTGACATTAAACATCTGCCTCTGCCAATGTTTAAAAGACAGTTAAAAAAATATTAAATTGACAAATGTTTGTACTCTATGGATAAATTGTAATTTTATTTGTATTTTAACCTGACTTATTTCACAGCTTTCAAGCTATTAAGGCTGTCGGAACGCTCTGAATTTAAGCCCAAAATAGTGCTTTGGCTGTCAACTAATTGTAGACTTATTCGTCAACATTCTGCAAAAATTCTTTCTCTATAAGGAAGATAAAGGACAAATCTAGGTCTCTAATGGGCTACTTTTGTAATTCATGTACGATTTACTAGAAATTAATCGGCATTAATTGTGCCAAAAAAACACACGTTTTCAATGTCACGCTACGAAAAGTTTTTTAAATCTTCAAAATATTTCCAAAAATTAGAGTAATCAATTGAGAACGGCACCCTTGCAATAGCATCTTTTAGCCTCGTAGTGTGGCACCAGCCAAAAATTGAAACGTGCGGATGATTTGAGCAAGACAGAGCTGAAGAAGGTCACACTCACAATATGTCTTTTGCCTACCTCGCCCCTTACCTCTGGACCTCAGCACAAACTGTGTGAAAATGATCCAACACTGTTAACGGAATAAATGAAGATATGATATGACATATTATAATGCATAAAAAAGTGGCGCGTATACTTATGTATGCGCGGCAGAAGTCATACTTCATTGGAACAGAGAAATGAGACGTGTTATCTATGAATACAAAGTAATACTATGTCAGCTTTATCGCCGATTTTAACCTTGCCGATACACGTAATAAATTCATATTAAATTAATAATAATTAATAATTAATTTCATGGTGTTTTATTTTCGCTGCATGCTGCGTGCGCAACTTCCGTAATAGAGACATTGCATGTTGCGTGCGTAACTTCTTACAGCTTAAAATAGAAAGCTTTGTAACCGTTCTTCCACCATATATTCCTGCACTCCCACCATGTTGAGTCTTCTGCTATAAGCTGACGTTGTTTTTAAAAGTTTTTTTTATATTATTTTTCTAATTAATACGAAGCTGCCATAAAAACTAAGTTGAATAATTAAAACATAATAATAATGATAATGCGTTTAACGTCCGTTTCTCGACTTTATGTCATAACAGACGCCATTCGCACCATTACTATTTTTTCATCTACCACTTCCCGTTATTTTCTACATTTTTTACAACTTCAACTTATGTAATAGCAATGGGCGAATGAAGGAATTATAGGAAATTAGTATAAAGTAGGTAATTTTTGAACTAGGAATTTGATAGGTAATCGGCCATGGCCTCAAATAAGGAACCATCTCGATATTTATCTGGAATTAATTGAGGGAAACCATGGAAAACCTCAATCAAGATGGCCGGTACAGGAATTACGGTTTCTTGGCGAGAGGCAGTGGGAAAAAGTCCCAGCCACATCTGCCCCCGCCGGGATTCGAACCCGGTACCTCCCGAATGCGAGTCTAGTGCTGTCACCACTACTCTACCCAGCTCGGTCGAATAATTAAAACAATTCAGTGCAATATTTAATATGACAATTTTGTTTTTCATAAAACTTGCTCCGAAAACGTTGAGCTCAAAAGCACAGTTCAATATCCCACTTGTAAATCACTCGATGCCAAAGCCTACTTGTAAATACAACAAATCCTTCCGGATGTCAAATAAAGGTCGATTCACAATACTTCTCCCGGTTCCCCATATTCCCATTATAAAATAATTATTTTATTGTTGACAAAACTGAAGGACCAAGAAATTTAAATTTGAAAATATCATTATATAATAATAATTTCATTATTTCTTGAGCAGAGATACAAAAATGAAAAAAAAATATAAATCAATGCACGCATTGACAGTTCAGCTCTAATAACAAGCATAATATTTCTGCAAAAATTTACGATACTTAATTTTATTAATGAATTATCACAATATCAATTCAACGAACGCAAATCATTGACAACTGATCAATGCTGACATCTACTGTCAACTGCAGTCAAGTGCGACAACTGACAGGCGATCAACAACGGACAATTAAATTGTTTGCGTGTTATTTGGCATCTACTTGACTACTTATTTTAAACAAATGCGCATCGTGAGGCACTATATACAAGGTGCTACATATCATTATTATTATTATTCCTTAAAAATAATCGCAAAAAACAACAGAGATCAAATTTACAGTAATAATTACCAAAAAGTTATACTTCATTGTAACAGAGAAATACAGAAGAAATACAAAAGAAATACAGAAGAAATATAAAGTAAAACTATATACTGCACCGAAGTCAGCTTTATAGACGATTTCAACTAACTTCATGGTGTCTCATTTTCGTTACATGCCGCGCGCGCAACTTCCGTAGCAGAGAAAAATTTACCTTCAATGCGCCACAAGAAGTATAACTTCAAAACACACACACATACGCCCGCGAAAGTCAGTAAGTTAAAGAAAATGTTTTTTTTTAGTTTAGAAATTGTGGGAGTCCAAAACTGTTTCTAATTTTCGAGATACCTTAAATACTCATAACTTGTAAGCTAAAAAAGATATACAAAAGTTTTCGTCTGCTTTTTAAAGCAGCGTCTATTTTTCTACAAGCATGTTTAATTTGAGTACCATTTGATGTTTCACATTTTGTCAAAAATCGGATCCCGAGGTACCTAGGTATATCAAAAAATAGCAAAAACCCGACACTTTCCAGATTATTGTCAAATTCACGTTATCAACTTGTAGAAAAAACACACTGATTTCAGTAAGCTGAAGAACACAGTATTTAAATTAGAAGCTACGACAGTTACTTTTTTTTAACTTTTGGAGTAACTTTAAATACCTGTAATTTTTAAACCAAAAGAGATACAGAAGTATGCGTGTCTTTTTCTACAAGGATTTCAAAAATTGATTTCTTTTACGAAAATGCAATATTTGACAAAAGTAAAAAATTTTCACATCGCATCGTCAAGCATTCGTTAGAGTATGAGAACTGTCTAAGTAAGTCAAGTATTTCAGGACGTATACTTACGAGAATTTTGTTTTTAATATTGCATAAACAACCCTGTTTTTGTAAGTTTAATTTACAAACACCCTGTATAGATACACATTGTAAACTATAGACATTCGACAATATGGGTCATAAGCGTCTTGAACACTCCGTACATTGTAAAACTTCTTTTTTTCAGCGAGCGGTACATAAAACCATACATCAATGTTTCAAACAGTTTAATACAGTTGCATATTCTTTCCCGCGTTTTTGAGTTTCTAGGCTGGGAAACGTAGATGCCGTTTAAAAAACACCTAATTTATAAATATGAAAATAAAAAGTGCATTTAAATTTTAAAAGTATTTTAGAGTTTAAAAGCAGTGCAATGTTTATAATCTCCGCTGTCGAGCATCTATAATTTAAAATATTTAGCAAAATTAGTGCAAGTGCTCAGAAAAAAATGTTAGTGACACTGCATATGTTTATGAAAATTAAATGAGTGGTTTCATGATTTAGAAACCACTGTAATGTGTTATAGAATAGTCTGTTAAGTGTGTCGAATCTATTACAGAGGTATTTAAAAAAAGGCTAATTCTAGTTTCTATGTATTTTAAACTACAGTCAAAGCCGTTTACGACGACATCGTTTAGAATAACATACCGGTTATATTGACCAAAATTATAGGTTCCGGCTGAATGCTATATATGATACAAAAAACACTGCTTTTTACGACATTGCTTATTGACTACATTTAAAGTAATATCTTCATATCTTCGGAGAATTATATCTGTTAGAACGACCAGTTGTATTGTAAACAAAATTCGTACGCATAGAAGTGTTCCAAACAGACTAAAATTACAGATTTTATGAATACAGAAAAATGATAAATATAACGTGAATATTATTCCTATTAATATCTATGGATTTATATGTACCTACACATTCAATAATACTACATACTTAATAAAAAATTACTTTGTACCTCGAAAACATCACAGGTTGTTACGACTACCGGTTTTTACGACCAAATATGAGTAGACCCTTCGATGACGTTATAACAGATTTTGACTGTATAACAAATAGTTACCCGACGAAGCTACTAGGTGTTGTGCGAAACAATTATTATATAAAACTTCTTGGTTTCCGGGCTTGTACACCGTGGTCCATTGGTATTTCTACCTGACGTTTCGTCTACAACTGCGGTAGACATTATCAAAGGCGATGTGGTAGCGGGCGAAGTGTCCTTCTCGGCTGCTCACAAGCAAGTGTACACTTGCTTGTGAGCAGCCTTTGATAATGTCTACCGCAGTTGTAGACGAAACGTCAGGTAGAAATACCAATGGACCATGGCGTACAAGCCCGGAAACCAAGAAGTTTTGCAACAACGCCAGCCGTGAAAGCCTACACAATTATTATATAACATAGTTCTTAAAATATGTACCTACTCGTATAATATAAATTAAAACTTTGCGTGCGTTTGTTTGTTTTTTTGTTTGTTTGTTTGTTTGCTTGTTTTTTTTTTTTTTTTATTTAGCATATATATTCATTTATTTTGGAATATCGTGTATATTGTCCAGTTTAATGTCAATTTACTTATAATTAAATAAAAATTAAGTGACCTTTAATTTGGCCAATTTTATGGTTAAACAAATATTCGCGGAATTGAAGTGTATTTTTTTTTTTGGACTTGGAAATATAATTGCTGCTCTTTGTGTCTAATGGAAATCCAATAATAATTTACGATCGTAAGTTTTTTAGTTCACAATATGAACCGAACAAAGTACAAAAATGAATTTATTAGAAATATCAACACAATGATTTATTAGAAATATCGTTTTTCCTAATAAATTCACGGATAATGATCAAAATATATTGAAGGTCACTTAATTTATTGCCATAATTAAGGTAAACATTTTTTTTCACAATATAAATTTGCGATCCTATTTTTACCGAGCCAAACTACACACAGCTGATCAAGGAGGGTAAATATAGCTGACAGTAAAATTTTGCCTAGTTTGACCAACACATCATTACCATAACAGCACAGCAGCAAAAATTTTTGGGGGAAAAAGTTGTGCGTATCGCAACTCTCGGAGGAAGTTAACTCCTCGCGCAATACTCAAAGGTTACGCAGGAAAATTTAGTTTACCTATAGCAAAGGCGTAAAGTTTGCACTACACACTGTAGAAGTAAAAATCTACATGCGTCCGGCAAACATTGATTCTGGTTGTGGTTGCAAGAGGACAAAGTTATATAGTTCGACCAGTGAAGTGGAGAAAGCGAGAAAGTCTGTAAAAATTGAGAAGAGAAATATTAGCAGCCATTCGATAATTTGAAGTCTCATTAATTCCAAGTTTTGAACCGATCCCTTCAACGAAGTTCCACTGTATTTTCGTTTCCTTGGTCACAACGTTAGTATTAAATAGTTAAACGCAAACGTTTAATGGACGGAACTCGCATATAAGAAATTAGATGTGAATAACAGAAATAAAATCATCAATTAAAAATTTTCTTAGAGAGAAACTGACTGCACTATTTCTAAACCCGGGGCACCGGAGTCCACTATCGATAATAATCGACAGTCAATAGACTAGGCTGAATTACCGATAAATTAGAGAGAAACAATGCGTGAATATTAAATTGCAATTCTATTATTTTTAAAAATAATATCATCATAAATTTTGATTAATGCTTGAATATAAACAACTGATTTACAGTTGGTGTCTAAAGTTCGATCGAATGTAAAATTACCTAGCGTAATTTACACACCTTTGCATTTGTTTGTTCAGTTTGAGTGTCATCTGTTTATTTATAAATAAACAAAAGACTATCGTAGCGTATTGTTATTTAAAACTTATCAAAGGAGTCGGGTTAAATCGTAGAAATGACGACAAACATTCTTGTTTGATAGTCGAGTGTCTAGGGATGCCGTTGTTCATACGCTCTTCCGGCATCTATAACAAGTTCCCAATTCCAAATTACAATTAAAAAACTGGTACTTCATTATTTCATTCAGTGCCTAAAAACGATTGTTGATAAGATGAACGATCGACAAAGTTATTGATCAACACACATTTCAAATCTAAATAAAATCGAAAAAAAGCCAGTAAAGTCATTCCATAACTGTTAGAGACGAGAAAGAAGGAAGCCAGTGGCTTCCTCCCCGTACCTGCGTAGGTACTCCATTCCTATAATTTCTAGATTCATGAGCCACCCGATTTTTTTTTAAGTTATAGGTATATTATACAAAACAAATTTCACAAATTATACTGACAGACAGGAGTCAGGTTCGCACTTAAGATTTATTTATGGATTATTAATAATCAGAAAAATAAATTGATACAAAAAAGATTAATTGTAACAAAAACTGACATATCACATATTACAATTTATTTATTTATTTTTATAAAGTCATGCAGTCTAGCAAAAAATCTTATCAATCAGTTAGATTATCACAATATTCGTAATGTTATTATGTCTAAGGAAAAGTGTACTGTCAGTGAAATTCCGTGTCGGTTTTGATAAGTGTTTCAGGACAAGGTTCATTACATTGTATTCATGAACTCTGTGTCCAGGAACCGTGATTTGTAATCTTCTATTTATATAATACATAATATATAGCCAATTTCTCTATGAAGACATTTTCCAGGAATGAAAATTCGCCTCAAAACTTTCTGACAATAACACTTAACAAGAGAATAGTTATCTAAGAAGATACGTCCAAGGAATAAATTTTTCTTTATACCCAGTCGAAAGTACGTACTTTCAGCTTCGATTTTAAGGCAGAAAGCTTAACATTTATGCTCTGCTGGAGTTACTCGCACGACATCTATAACAGAAGGCCGAAAGAGTTTTCTCGTGCACACTGATAAGCGAGATTGCTGCCAGTAGTATGTAGCTTACAGCTGTTATTGCGCATAACCTCAAAACTGCTCACTTGAAAATTATTAGTTCTTTTATATAATGGTGAAAGGACATACTTTCGACCAGGTATAAAGAAAAATAGTATACATCATCATGTCGCACAGTGCAGGAAGTTCAACTTTAACAACAGACAATCAATTTTCTTCAGAGTCCAATCTCTCTGTAAGACAGACACTTAAAACAAAGCAATCGGTTATTTAAGTTACAGCGATTCTCTGTCTGTTTCATAAAAAGTGATGTCAAAATTACACCTGCAAATATAGACGTAGTCCTACAAAATGTCCATGACTAAAGTCCAACAGATGCACTATGCGGTGACTCAAAAATTGCCAAAATTGTAATTATCGTTATTAATAGGGTCATTCCTCATATCAAAATTTGATAATTTTGAACAGTGCATATCATTCTTCAATATAATAATTAATTAACTGACGGACCCGCGCGAATACTTAGCACCGTTAGTGGTCAGTGACGTAATATAATAGGGTGGAAATAAATTTTATCTTATTCTATTCAGAGACTTCAGCGCCACTACGTCAATTAATATTATACCGACAACTGTTAAAATAAACAGATTGCCACCAGATGGCAACATTTGTTTTTTCTGAATGTTATTTTCTGTAATGAAATTGTTAAAATTCTTAAACTGTAATTTTTTAATGAAAACATCAATTTCAAGATATTAACTTAGTTTTCGTCATTAGAGAGAAAAATAATCTCCAAACTGGCGTATCAAACATTAATTTTGATACAGTATTAAGGGAGATATTTCATACTAACAAAAATACCTTTGAGAAATAATATATACTGATTAATTAATTAATTAATGGAACTAATTTCATCTCCGACTCGCCTATAACTTTCACTGTTGTGAAGCTACCTAAGACAAAATTAGCTCTAATATTGCATTGTAACAATATGTGTTTAACACACTTGTTTTATAATGTATTTGAAATGTAGAATACAATGAAAAAAATTAATTTTATGTAACGTCACAGATCAAAGTCCAATTAATAATAATATTGTAATTTAAATGATAAAGACATTCAATTACCAATATCTTTCTCATTGAAAAGCTATTAATTAGATAACTCTCGAAAATATCGCCACTAACGTACATTAAGAATAATATATTCTGTTTAACTTCAGTCAATTATTATCAGATCCCATTTCACGTACAATTAAATATGTCATTTAATATTGAAATACAAATTGATTTGATCGAATTGGCGTCGTTTCATATGAAGCATGCCAAACAAGAATAGATACCCTTTAAACATTATTGAAGTTCCTACAGATTTTGGCTCGCATCAAAATTTCAGATGGGGTCCGTTAGAAATTTTCGTCGAGGGCTCGATTATTAGTGGCAGCTAGTTGATACAAATTATCTAATCGTTTTAAGTTAAGCTAGACTTCAATTGTTTTATAAAGAGAATGACGAGACAGGGAGAGATTGTGCGCGTCTATAACCTACAGTTTCTCTCTCTTTCGTCACTCTCTTTATAAAAGAATACTACTATACGACATAATATCAGAGTTATTTCCCGTTAATAGTCGTTTTAAGGTAGTACCCTCGCGACAGTCATAGTAAAAAGTTTATGCTGGTTTATGCAGTACATGTAGTTAAGAGTTGTTATTAACAAGCCCAATAATTTTTGCAGATTCTGTACTAATTTCAGCCAATCCCGAGCGAGAAATCTGGCAACACTGTCGGAGCGTTAAAATATTTTATAGTACACTGTAAAAATTGAGGTCGATTACATGTATAATCCGCTGGTCCATATAATGTCAGCGATTATTCTGGTAATCGTACACACTATATGGAATGCTACACATTTTTCTGTAAATTTACATGTAAGTAGTTGTGTAATCCACAAATACAAATATGTAATATTTTAAACAAAAAAATGTAATTTTTCAAAAAATATGCGTAAAATTCCCTAACCCATACCCTACAATTTTACATATGTTAATGTAATATTTGTGTAAAATAATACCTATTTAAATGTAAAATTACATACAAGAAGATTTTTGAATATAATTTTTATACTCAGTACTAGACATTTTGTACAGTGTATGTATGCATGCTCACTTTATAACTTGTTTGACAGGTTAGATAAGTATGCGTTGTTGCCAGATCGTTTATCGTATAACCTTTCCTCCTTTAAAAAACTGGCCAATTGCGAGTCGGACTCGCACAAGAAGGGTTCTGTGCCACCGTACAATATTTATTAATATTAATTTGTTGTTACAGCGGCCATAGTAAGACACACTAAGGCGCAGAAATGCCTAAACTAATAGCTTTTAAGAGATTCCGTCCGATGTCGCTAGTATGCACTATTTTGATGTTTATAAAAAAAATATTTTTATTGTGATGTAACTATAAATTTACTATTTTCGGATTTTTCCCTTTACTTGTGCTGTAAGACATTGCTTCTTGCCAAATTTCATTATTCTAGGTTTTGATAGGTTTTGATTGCCTTGCGAGTGCCAAAACATGCGGCATAAACGGCCGTATCTTTTGATTGCGTTGACTTAGATGTTTGATTTTTGACAGTTCCAAGGGATTGCAGACCTAAATAGTGAGTAGTTGATATTAATTTCAACTTGATTCCTCCACGCGTTTCTGAGAAAAAGGGACTTGACAGACAGAAACATAGACCACCGCTTATAGAAGCCCGGAAACAGTGGCGGATTTACAAATTTGCCGCCAGTAGTCTATTAAATTTTTGCCGCCCCTACTGACCTCTGAAATTCGATACCCTAGTTCGCAATCATATTAATTACAAAAACGACGTTGTACAAAAAAAAAAATTTAAATGTTGAAACATATTACACGTTGATTCAATTGTATGAGTGGACCTAGTAACATTTAGGTAGGGTAAACGACTAGTCACTGGACATTACTAGTCATTGGACAGAGCACATTTTCATTAGCTATAATAAGAATAAGAACGATACTAAAGCAGATTTGAATGGCTCATTTTATAAGTCAATCAAATCTGCTTTAGCATCGTTCTTATTCTTATTATAGCTAATGAAAATGTGTTCTATCTAATGACTAGTAATGTCCAATGACTAGTTGTTTACCCTACATGGAGAAAAAAATTATAGTAATAAATAATGATTAATAAAGAAAAGACGAAAATTTTTGGGTCACATTTGCCGCCCCCTAAAATCTGCCGCCCTAGGCTTCAGCCTACTCAGCCTGCTGGTAAATCCGCCACTGCCCGGAAACCAAAAAGATTTGGAACCATTTTACTTGTCCGTGTTATAAAAAAATCATTATGCCACAACTTACAAAATATATCGTTATGAAGAATTTTAATAAAACGTTTTAAAAAAGACAGAAAATTCGAAACTATGTAGAATCCAGAATGATGTTGCTGTTAGAGATATTTTTAAGAAATTGAAATGATATTTTTTCATTCCAAGAATGACAATCTCGTATTAATCACAATATTTTGGATAATATTGTCAAAAATAAAAAACCCGGCTTGTTTTTCAATTATTTATTTGCGTCTTGCATACAATAAATAAAACAAGAAAAGGGGCATCTGTAAAGATTATCAAAAATTGCCAATTTACAAAATCAAATTTTTATAAATAGCGTTGTTGCACTTAAACTTTAGAAAGGTCAAACTGTTTTGTTTAAATTTAATTAATCTTCTAGTTCAAAAAATATTTTCGTGCACAATTATCAAATTTAAAGAAGGTTGTTTACCGACAAACATTTTATTATTTTTTCAAAATTTTGATGTAACCAATAACCATTGTTCATTTCCAAACAGACGTTGACTCTTATGCAAGGAATAGGGATGTTCTGCTTTGAATATAAAGTCTTGACTGATAACTTTTTATTTTTTTTTCAGTTCTCAAAAAAAAAAAAAAAAACAGTAATTATGCAAAAAAATCTAACTACTTAATTAATACTCTTTAATAAAATAAGTGTAAATTTTAGTTTCATTGCAGTAAAATTATTTTGCAACTAGTTTTAATTTCGTACAAAAATTCCGTTATATTTGGTGGTCTGTTTAGATTTTTATTTTTTACCTTTCAACCGCGAAAACGTACGTTAGTAGTAAATTCCCATCGTTGCGTCGTTCATGACGTTTGTGTAGTATTTGAATGCAATGTTAATCACTTTAAATTAGGTGCTTTCCATTTAGTGACACAAGTCGACTTGGCGTATCTCCAAAACAATGCTTTCCATTTGAGAATTGCAGCAAAATACGCGCTTAGTTGTGATTTGCAAATTACTCAAATTTAAAATCACGACTCACAAAAGCAGGTAATGTTATGAAAAAAAATCCAGTCCATTGGGCGACAGGACTATTCCAACTTTAAAAATATTCACATTTGACATATGATAAATAAAATAAAATTTCCGTTAGCGCGCGCGGTGACGCGGGTAATAACTAGTAACAAATATGTAATTTGATATTACAAAATATGGTCTCACATGTAAAAATTAATCAAAACATGCTAGTCAGCTACCTAACTAATTTATTTTTGACAGATCTTCAGAACAAACGAACAGCATTTTACCATTTAGTGGGGAATGCTACCTACTAATTTAGGTCCCCCGAATCTAAAAAACATATTTTTAGAAAAACTCTGTGCGTCTGTTAGTCTGTTAGTCTGTGAGCACGATACAGATCAAACGGATGAATGGATTGAAACCAAATTTTGGGAGGATGTTTGGTATGCAAATATGAAGAGCGCTATTTATTTTTGGGGAAAATCGGCTCATGCGCAAAAGAAATATATGCTATAACGTTGTTTTTTCTCATATAAGGATTTAAAATGATATACTAAACTGTTCGATTTATTTTTCTATGAAAGTTTTGTAGAACATTTTTTTTTCTATACTTTATAGTATCGAAAATATTTTGAAAATAAAAAAAGTTGTTCTTTTGTTCTGAAGATCTGTTAAAATTAAGATAGGTATAACTGACAAGCTTACTTTGATTAATTTTTATATATGAAATAATATTATGTAACCATGTAAACAAATATCAAACACCATATTTGTTACTAGCTGTTAACCGCGTCCCTAACGCGTTTATATAATTTTTATTTTATTTGTTATGTCCAATGTGAGTATTTTTAATCTTGGAATGGTCCTGTCGCCCAAATGGCCGTAATTTTTTTTATTTTCAAAATATATATTTTCGAAACTATGAAACTTAAAAAAAAAATTACGAATTTTTCTTGGAAAAATAAAAAGAATAATAAACCGTTATAAAAGTATACCATCATTATACAAAAAAACAACATAGCATATATTTCTTCTGCGCAAAAACAATAGGGCTCTTCATATTGCATATTATAAGTAGCCTCACAAAATTTGGATTCAATCCATTCATCCGTTTGACCTGATCGTGTTAACAGACAAACAGACGCAAAGACTTTTTCCAAAAATATAGTTTTTTGATTCAGGGAACCTCAAAACGAAAAAATATTGTAAAATTTTGAAAAGTGGAATTTGATCAAAATTAGTACTATTCCCCACTAGTGGGTTGAAATGGTAAAACTCCTAGGTAATTTATCAAGTCGTTCCATTTGGCATTGACACGAATCGACTCCAAAGAACTGGATAATAAAAAACACCTTGCTAGAGCCGTTTTTCAGTTACTGTATCATTGCAAGCATAAATGGAAACCCGAACATTATCTATATAAATGATTTCGTCGAGGTGGGGTAAGGTGGACTTGATTGCAATGAATAGCAATTATTTCATATGCATACGTCAGTAGAGTTTTCCCGATTCTATTAAACATTCAGATTACTGTGGAATGCTGTTTTATCCATTTAAATCGTTGATCAAGTGGTTTGTAGGTGACGTTTCGGTACGGTTACCTTGATTGAAATCTATCACGGATTACTATTCTCTGTCATAAAATACTTTTTTTATTCAATATCTTCACACTCAAGCAGAAATTTAAACACTTGTCCCGAGCGAAGCCGGGTAAGCAGCTAGTGATTATTAAAAGGGAAATTATAATCTACCATTATTATTATTTGAAAGCTAGGTATCGTCGCCATCGGTGAAAATGATAAACATCGCTTCTGCAAGGAAGCAACAGAAACTGGTGAGCACGTGACCAAGTCCTTTGCGTATGCTGAGCAGTTTTCTCCAAAAAAACTGCAACTCGTGATCATGTCAGTTCTAGATCCTGACGAGCACTCGGCAAGGTGGTGCATCAAGAACCTTCTACCCGATTAGGAATAAGTACTAGGGGATTCACAAAAAATATTTCAAAAGCATTGGATTATAAATAAACCCCCCACACTCTTCATCAAAAAATCCTTCCCTTCGCCTAATAACGACTACAGCTCTCCCGACGCTATTTTTTAATCTAAAAAGCGTTCGGGGAAACGCCAAATAACTGACAAAGAATTGTTTGAAAACAAGTTTCGACGACGTGTAAAATATTACGTTATTTATAATTTGTAATTATTTCTAGATTTTTTTTTCAATATTTAACCTCTAGAATCTATAGTATGATTCTTGGTACTTCATTTACCTGAGCCCTTTAGCTTTAAAAATAGCGTCGGGAGAGCTGCATTCGTTTTTAGGCGAGAGAAAAGGATTATCAATACACTTTAACTTTGGTATACCCGCGCATTGGTCTATCAGACCGACGGCTTACGTTTGCGTTATTATTATTTTTTTTAATCGCAAAGGCACTGCGTTGCCCTAACTCAGGAGTGCTCAGAATTATAGTGCCGACGATCCACTACAAAATATGTAAGCGGCAAACAATTGACTAGACAACGACAATGACATATTTACGAAAGAAAAATATGCATTACACACCTATTATTAGATAGATAGCGCTGTGATTCGTGCTTTCAAGGAAATGTAGATTGCAAATGCTTTTCCGCGATTGACTCCAACCAACCGTTTGTACACCCCTGCCCTATAACGCATCTCGTATAAATCTAATCTGATTATTTTTTATTTGTTTCAAAAAATGAAAATTAAAAAAATAAATATGTTGTTAAAACCGTTCCCGATATCCCCTAGATCGTTTTAGTTTGAACATGCCTAGTCCGTTAGGTGTATAGTTCAAAAAATATCATTCTGTTTAATAGTATTATTATTTTTTATTAGTCACAGAGCTCGCTTAATAAATATTCTTGCCGTTTTGCGATATAATTCATTGTTTTAAAAGTTTTTGTTGTGAATAATGTAATTCAAAAATTACAAAGTACCATTTTCGAAAATAGTTTAACCTCTATGATCATTCATTTCGTATTTCAAAATTAAATATCCCCTTTTTATGAGTTGGTTAATCTTTTTTTTTTCAAAAAACTTAATCATATCGGCTTTGAATCGTTTCTACGGAAACTAAATAAAAATTAAAAAAGTAGAACTAAACGACAAAAAAAATATAAAATTATAAATTAAAAAGTGTATTTGATTAACACCAAGTGTATAAAATATGTTTGAAATAACTTTTGTGTGAATTTGTCAAGTAAAATTACAAAATTAAAAGTACCTAATTCAATAATATGTCGTCTGAAAAAAAGTTTGTTGATACGTTTCCAGGAAGGTATTTACTTTCGTCGACTGCCGGAATAATAGCGGAAACAGGTAGGTAATTAAATTATGGTTTGATAACTTACGGGTGTTACTGTGATTTAGTCCCTTTTTGAGCTATAAAAATGTATTTATCAATCGTATTTTTAGTAGTCCATTTTTGAGCTATAAAAATGTATTTAACAATCGTATTTTTAGTTAATTGTTAAAAATAAAAATATAAGTATATTCGTTGTAAACACTAGGCACAGACAACCTTGACAACTGGTAACCTTATTGTTACATAATAATAATAATAATAATAATAATAATAAATGTTTATTTGTTGCGCCATTATATAAAATGGATACAAAACGTCATTATACAGTTAAAAAGAAAATGTTAAAATAATTAATCCGATAACAAGTCGTTTATGGAATATGGGACCATATTAATTATGTCATGTTTTAGCTTTTTATCAAAATCGGTAATACTTATTATACGTATTATTGTACTACTCTTGGTAGTCCTGTCATTTATAATCGTTTTCCTGCTAAGTTCCAGAAAGCTTTATTTAGTCGTTATGAATGAAGTGTCAAAAGTCCCTATCGATAGCGCAATAATTTATTGGGAGGTCAAAGGTCACGAAAATCTTAAATCAGAGTTTTGCGAACATCTCGCTTTCTAATTTCAGTTTTCACCTTACAAACAGAGAACTGGTAAAAAGTTCAATTATTATTTTTTTTTTTAGTGTATTTGCCATATGGCAACATACACTATTGGCGTCGGTCGGATGGCGGGACCTAGGGGTCGGACCAAAATTTCTCGACGTTTCATAACCTCCTAAACACATTGGCACCATTTTTAAAAATGTTTATATATATATGTATATATATATATATATATATATATATATATATATATATATATATATATATATATATGTGTGTACGCGCGATAACTTTCGAAAGAGTTAATTGATTTCAACGAAATTTGGACCACGTGTTGAAATCCATCACCGCAAGAAGCCTATTTAAAATGGGCCTAATCGGGCTATTTTAAGGGTAGTTTTTAGGGGTTGAAAAATGTTTTTGGGCCCCAAAATACCGAAAAAATTCTCCGAATCGTTTCAAAATTGAAATTTAACCCTTTGGTAGTAATTAAAAAGTGTCCCCAAAATTTTAATAAAATCGGCCCGACAGGACCGGATTTACAAATTTATGAAAACACTAGTTTGCAGATAGTGACTTATTTATTGAAGGGTGTATTTAATTCAATGTAGACGTTAGATTGATAATAATATTACAATTAAGAAAAAAAATGTTATTTTAAGGGGTGTATTAAGGGGTTAAATTTTTTATTTTGCCCAAAAACAAACTTAATTTCACATAATAAAAGTATAAAACCACATGGCCCTATACAAACAAATACACTATATTGTCGGCAGGGTTTTGGCACTGCGACCCGGGTTTTTTCATTTTGTAAAGACTGCCAACTGCTAGAATTATCTGGACCTAGTACTCACTCAAATTTTCAATGCCTTATTTTCTCCAAACAACAGTAATAAGTGTATAAATGCCTTTTTTAATTGCTAAAATGAGCTCCGTCTAAATTAAATAATTCCGTTTTTTTTGTACGGCTTCACAATACATTTTGTAAAAAAAAAGACCACACCTCTATTTTTCTTTCTGAGTGAATGACGTCACATGCACCAAATATCACAGCCTACTACAACAGCCCATATATTTAATACAAATCGTTCTAATAAACTCGACTGACTTGAGAATAACCGAGCGTGTAGCGACGCCGCAGTTTATATGGCTCATCGATTACAAGCCCCCCATTCTCAGGTAAAAGTGCCAATTGAATTTTCGATTTGATTATTAAAAACATTATAAACTGAAAATATGAAATAGTACTTGGTTCAAAATTGTAGATGGCCTTAAAAAATTATCTCTGCCATTCCCAAGTTTATTGTTAAGTAAATAATAATAATAATAAATTTAATTATTAAAACAATATTATTTATAATTAAAAAAATAATGATAAATTTAACCTATGAATCCAATAAAGCCCAGATAACGTTGATCGCTTTTAAAAATAACTAATAATATCTAACAATTAAATAGTTTTACTCCTAAATGGCATGCACCCTTCCGAAGAAAACATTTCAGATAATATTAACCATTTCTGGAAACTTTGTATATTTTAATTTTTTTTTCTTACAGTCACCTTCCCAGTCGATTTAGTAAAAACGAGATTACAAATCCAAGGAGAAGCAGCCAACAAAGAAGCTAGTAAAAATGTAAGTTCCTTCTAGAAATACAAAAGATAATTTGGAGATTATGAGAAGATTACCAACGAACCCTTTTTTGAGAGCTCGGATTTTCTGACGATCCATTTTCACCATTTAGTTTTTTTTTTGAAGTTATACTTCTTTTGGCGCATTGAGGGTAAAATTTTCTGTTGCGGAAGTTGCGCACGCAGCATGCAACGAAAATGAGACACCATGAAGTTAATTGTTAAAGTGAAAGGGCTAACTTTTAAATATATTTATCATCTCCCTAGACATCCTATTTTATTTTATCAATGTACATCTTTATCGAAAATGTGAATATCAATTATCGCGGTCACGCCAAAGAAGTATAACTTCTGCCGCACCTACATAAGTACACGCGTTTTAAGTCCTATTCTCGAGGTCATGTACATGGCGAATACAGAATCTTAAAAATGAAAGGTTTCATTAAAGAAGTTCCGAACTAATTTCAGGTTCCGTACAGAGGCATGACACGCACTTTTATTCATGTGGCAAAAAACGAAGGGGTGTTCGCACTGTGGCGCGGAATGTCCGCAGCGGCCGCTCGTCAAATGGTCTACTGCGGCTCTCGAATAATGCTTTACGAAAATTTGCGCGCGCACGTGTTCCAGCGCAACGCCGACGGGACTTTCGCGTTCTGGAAGAGCGTCATCTGCAGTTGTACTGCGGGTGCAACGGCGCAGTTCATTGCCAGTCCGACCGACCTTGTCAAAGTACAAATGATGACTGATGGTATATTTTAATAAAAAATCAAATCTATTAGAGCCTACCTGTATATAAAAGTTTTTATTTAACTTGCAATGTTCGTATGTTTGTTCGGGTCAAATCTTGCAGCTAAACCGATTGAGATGAAATTTTGCACACACCTTTCGGTCTGAAGACAATACAATATAGTTCATTGAATATTATAGTAGATCCAATATGGCCGCCACCAAAAAATGGCGGATTACTCTCTTCTTTACAACTCCCTCCACATGGGTATCAAATGAAAGGGTACGACAAATAGAATCTAATCAGCCGTGTGACTTCATTCCAAATCGAAAATGGCGGCCGACACAAAATGACGGATCATCTAACTATTTCTTTACAGTCCCCGTGATATGGGTATCAAATGAGAGAATATGACAAGTAGAATACAGTAAACTGTGTGATGTTATTTTAAATCCAATATGGCGACCAAGGGCGTAACTAAAAATATTAGAAAAAATTGTGAATGTGAACGCGGTTTTACGTGTAAATATCTTAATCAAAAATATGTGGTTGGTTCTGGTTTTGATTTGATTTTGGTTGCAGTTTAGTTTGAGTCTTGTCTTAGAGTTGGCACCGCGGTAATAGTAAAGGTTAGGTTTCACACATGGCGTGCCTGGCCCAAAATCGTGGCCGCTTCACAAATAACAATATTCGTCAAATATTCAAGGCTGGAAGGTATTGGAGGGCTTGTCGAAGAGAACGACAAATACCGATCAGGTTCCAGCCCGAGGGAAAGACAAAATTTAAAACAAATATTTGCCAATGACTATTGAACCAGCCTTGGCATGTTTGCTTTTTTCTATATTTGCCCCGCATTAATACGTTGGTGTCTCGCGTCTCATATAAGACCTTATGCATTATAAACTTCAAAAATTGTGATTACAATTTCGTCAAACTTTAAAAATATTAAATTTGTACAAGTTTCCGTATAATTATTAAATTTAAATAATCCCAACATAAAACTTTAATATTCATTTTAAATGTTTTAAATTATCGCAACAGTGCACTAATTCTCTTTAAATAAACCAAAATATCATTACGCAGGTCAGAGGCGCTCTATGGGCCTAAAGCCAAGGACAACTGGAGTGATGTCTGCGTTTAAGCAAATTTATAAACAGGGCGGGATGAGTTCATTATACAAGGGCGCAATACCAAATTCTCAGCGAGCCGCCTTAGCCAATTTAGGTGAATTAACAACTTACGATATGGTCAAACAGGCTATCCTCGCCAAGACGACATTACAAAACGGATTCACGGTTCAATTAATATCAAGCACATGCGCCGGATTTGTGTCAAGTGTTTTGAGTACTCCGGCAGATGTAATCAAAACGAGAGTTATGAATCAGCCTGTAGATGAACGTGGAAGGTAAATATATTTGTTCACTGCTGTATCATACTATAGACACGCGAGTGAGAGAGAAAGAGAAAAAGTGAATGTGGACTTGGCGCCGAGTAGTCTACCGCTACTCTAGATAGAGTATATAGCATTGGATAATGGTCCCCTGCACTCTTCAACTCAAATCCTTCACTTTTGCCTAAAACGGTTACCGTTCTCCCCACACTATTTTTAAAGACAACTGGTTCGGATCAACGCTAAATAAAGACGAAAAAATGAAAAATATTTTCCTGGAAAAACTTACAGCTTTAAAAAATAATAAATAAATTACATACTAATATTTCACGCATAACCAAAACTTGTTTTCGGAAAATTCGCTAGTAGTATGATCTGTAATGTAATTCTTGGTCCTTCATTTGGCGTTTACCCGAGCCATATAACTTTAAAAATAACATTGGGAGAGTTTTAACCCTTTTTAGGCGATGGGAAAGGACTTAAGGATTTGAGATGAAGAGAGTGTAAGGAGCATTTCCAGGTAGGAACTTAACAAATAACAGAGCTTGTGAGGATGTCGTTGTATACATGGTATTGAGAACGCTCTTATATTGCATACCCGGTTATGAATATATAGTTTATTTGCGTCAAAGTTTCTAAAAATATCTAATGTTCTTTTGTAGGGGTCTTCATTACAAAGGATCCGTAGACTGCTTAATGAAATCTATATCAAAAGAAGGATTTTTTGCGTTGTACAAAGGTTTTATTCCAAATTGGATGAGATTGGCTCCTTGGGCAGTCACGTTTTGGATTTCATTTGAACAACTAGCAAAACTCATCGGTGCCTCTAGTTTTTAAATTATGTAAATAATAAATGTAATTTATTTATTAAATATGTTTTTTTTTCATATAAAAACGCATTTTTTTATTATTAGTTCTTAATTCAGACATTTAAATTATCAATTAAGTTTTCTCGAAATATCTAACACCTACTGAAAAAGCACACTAAGTACTTGTTTTCTTCAAAAAAAATATATTAAAAATTAAATTAAACTTATATACATAGGTATATTTCTCTTGAATTTAAACTCTTTTGAACAAAACAAGCCACACATAAACTTGATAATCTTAAAAAAAAATACCTTTTAGATTTTAGTGTCGAAATGCAACCGTTGTTCATTCTTGTTCCATTGTTAGTAATAATAAACACTAAAAAATGTAGTGTCACTATAAAACAATTCATTAAATAGAACTAATTACGCTAAAATGACACTTTACACCATGACATTTTCACAGTTTGATAACATAATTTAGATAACAATTTGAGTTTATGTAAAATTAATTTGTCACAACACCGCCATTTTTAAAATATTTATACTGAATTGTAATCATTGAGTTGTAATGTATCCTCCTTGGATATTGCATTCGGTCAAAAGCATTGCAAACGCACAGCGTTATGGAACATTGAAATCTTTGACAATGGAATGTGTTTTTGAGGTTAAATATTTCACTTTTTCTTATAAGCGTTTTTAAGCATAGTTTTGAATGGTAAGTTAAATTACTTATTTCTCTAATTTTTCAACTTATTCTTATGACGTCATTTAATTATTTATTTAAATTTTGAATAGTGAAATCAGTCCTGTCATAATGACGTCGGTACAAACGAAATCATTTTCGATTTTCATATAATAAAAAAAAAAACAAACAATTTTAATCGCCGATAATTTCATTTAATAGAGCATTCTTTATGGGTACATAATTTGCTCTGAAATTTGAATTATTTTCTCAGTTGTGAAAGTCAGACATTAGGAAATGAAATACTGATTTAAATAATTTATTCTTTGCATTCGCAATTTTAAATGTCCTAAAAAAAATAAAACGATGACTTAACATTTTCAAATTTCATGCAAGCAAAAATAATAACATTGACCACTTTTTCGTCTTTGTCCTTCAAACAAAAATACCCTTACAAATATCTTTAATGGTCTATAATTATCTGCCGATCTGATCCAATGGTTCAAAGTTCATTTATTTTAAAACATACAAAAAACAATACAAGATTTCCCAAACACTAGACTTTCGCGTTGTTTACATAATCCTGTGTTTTTCTTATAATTTAATGCATTGACTTGTTTTTTAAAACTATAGCTATATATTCTAAATTGCGCAATCTGTTAAGGCCGTATATAAAAATAATCTTGCTAAAATTTTAGCGTAAACTTCGTAAGTAATAATTTAATTATTGTAATAGAAAAGTAGGCCACCAAACTTACACTGCACTAGCCAGAAAATTGGCATTTTCAAGATTTTGTACTGAAGTTAAAAATTTAATATTATTAATTTTAATGTGGTTTTTAATCTTTAATTTTTTTAATCTTCAAATATTTTTCTTTTTTAAATTATACTAATGAGTGGATAATAAATTATATTCAATGTTTTACGTTTTGGTGCATAAGTCAAGTAATCAAATAAAACAAATAATTTATTTTGACAACGACTTTTAACAAAAATAATTTAATCATTAACCCATTGGCACCCTGAAATTTGTATAAACTATTATAATTTGAAAAAAAAACTATAATAAAATCAAAGATAATTAAATGATTTTATCATTATTGAATAACGACGATAATAAAGTATCATTACTTAATAATGTGACCAAATTTTGTTTGTTTTTTATTTTATATTGTTTATAATTTCAAAGTTCTATATAAATGCATTCATTAGCTATTAAATATTGAAGTTTTAAACTTTTTTCTGTTTACAATTTTAAGTGTGGACGCTATAACCATTTATTAGTGTTTGTAAATTGATTTAGTTTCCTAATTTATTATTTAATATAAACTATAGAATAGTTTTTTAACCGATGGTTTAGAAATCCTAATGGAAATGTGACTAATTGGAGAAGATTTGGACAGCCAAAAAACTGTTTTGTGGTATTTATAATTTTCAAAGCAATATATCTAGTTAGGATATAAACAAATTCCGTTCGACACTTTAGCCCCTCTGCACATAGGTCGACTGTTTTGCAGTATCCCAATCACAATCCCAATCGATTGCAAACTGTTTGCACTATAGTCGCATCCTGAACTGGTTTGAAACTCAATTGCAAAACGCTCAAACCGTGTGCAGAGGGACTACGTCTAACGTTCGACATTTCATTCATAAATCGCGCAGTGGAAAGGTGCCTAACTTAATGTAATCATATATTTGTTTGATGCGTCAATCTATTGAAAATAAAAAAAATGTTACTATTATAATTAACACGTCCAAAGAAATAGCTCGCCGTGTTATATTTAAGAGAAATACTATATTTTTCCAACTAAAATTTATATTGTTTGGTCAACGACGACCGAACTGTAAGAACACCATCCAACAAACTGACCCCTTATCTATGAAACTGACTAAGACATGCTACTTTTTGTCCCGCGATTTTGCGATTTAGTCGCGAACGGATCTCTTCAACTTCATTTGCATATAAGACGTCTTTTCGTACGTAGTCCAACCCCCTCATTTTTACGAATAAATCGCGCGTTTTCGATATAAAAATTAGCATATACACATTAAACAAAATTCTTGAAACGTAAGTTTCGTAGATGGGTGAAATTTACAGTTCGGGTCATTGATGACCGAACTGGAACACTGTTCGAAAAAATAATGTCCGAAGCTGTTTTTTTGGGACGAAGTTCCTTATCGCAGGTTGGCGAGGGGACCTAGCCGAGAACAAATGTAACGCGTCACGAAAAAGCGTAAGACGTTTTTCGTAACGCGTTTTATATATTTGTATGTGTGGATGTATATTATGTATGTGTATTAATTATGTCAACCCTGCATACGAAAGGGACTTCGTTCCAAACGCGTGTCCCGCGACACGTTCCAAGTTTTTTTTCTCATGGCTTGTGTATTTGTTATCGTTCAGGTATAGATGTACAGCGGGCGTTGGCACTGGAAGCATGGTGCACTTGCCGCCACACAAACCCAATTTAGTGTACGCAGACACAATTCTGTGCACCTATATTCTCTCCGTTTGTGCGGCGAGTACTGCAGAAACCGGTAAGTTCGACAATTAAAATCTTATAGATAAATAAACATCGTTACTGGCACCCTTCTCCAAAAAAAACTGCTATAGAGACGTAGATTTCCACTACAATCGGACTCATGTACCGTATTTTTCGGACTATAAGACGCACCTCAAATTTATAAGATGATTTAAAAAAATATATATAGTGTCCGACCGAAAGTTCGGTTTCGGTTTCGGTCGAGTTTCGGCAAAAAAACGAGTTTCGGTTTAGTTTCGGTTTCGGCGGCAAACCTGCCGAAACTACGACCGAAACTTCATTCGGGAGTTCTCGCGCTGTGATCGGTCATGTTCGGGGCGTTAAATTCCATCCAAACAAGTAAGCGACGAAGACATTTTGCCGCGTCCATGTGTCTAATCATGTGGTGACTGGCTTGTGTTTACAGTTCGTTTTGTTTGTTGTGCGTTTTCGTGTGATTTATTTTGAATTCGGCAAGTTTTATTACGTGATATAGCATAAGAGTAGGTAGTAAACATCAAAAAATAATTCATTATAACAAATTAATACATTTAATTACAAACTAATACATATAAATACAGTTTCGGTTTCGGCCGAAACTGATAATGTTGCCAAAATTCGGTTTCGGTCGTAAAAATCAGTTTCGGTCGGACACTAAAAATATATTTTAATATTACTTCAGATCGTAATTTTTATATATTGTTAACATAACTCCTATTAGCAATATTCAATTCATCTTCACTTTGTTTCATGCGTCCTGTTGCGGTGACATCATGATTTGGCTTTGCCATTCATTTTTACCTCAAATTGAGAGGCGATTTAGAGAAAACAATATTTTAATGTTACCTTCGGACCATAAGACGCGCCCAAAATTTGAGTACATTTTTCTATTTAAAAATATGCGTCTCACAGTCCGAAAAATACGGTATTTTCAACTCATAAACTCTACACTCATGTATTTTCAACTCACAAATTCTACAACTCATGTATTTTCAATATAATCAATTTTTAAGTGATTTTACTCACGCATTTTCAAGTTTTTAGTTCCTACTTCTCACGCAAAATGTCTCCTCTCACGTTGCTCAGCCAATGGAAAAATACGTTTGATAACCTCAAATTAATAAAGGGTTTTTTCTGATTGGTCTGTGACTGCCACGAATTGAGAATGAAGGAGAAGCTGAAAATATATTCCCAACATATTGAAAATATATTATTCTACTGTATTGAGTCAGCTGTCAAAAAATATGTATTGAGGTTATGTGTAGCTATCATTGTATTCGAATCTGAATGTTTACATATCTCTGGAGAGTTTTAAAAACGTATACCTATTACTGTTAGCAAAATTAAATTGCCACGGGAAAAAACTATATCACATTGTTTCATCTCAAGGCCGTGCGAAACCGCGGGTAGCGGCTAGTATGAAAAGTATTTTTGCGAAAGCTGTTGAACGAAAATAGATAAAGTCAATTACAGTAGACTCTTGTTAAATTCGGCGCCTACGAACTGTTTGGGAAGAAAAGGCTGACATAACGAATCGTTTTTTTATTTTTTCTAAATCTAAACTAATTATACTGTGAGATATGCATGAGTGGGTATTCGTAATGGTTGGAAACAGTAAGACACAATGGGTAGGGCTAGAAGCGCTGACAACAACATAGATCAACGATTTAATGAAAAACTACTGAACCGAAGGAAAATTCCTTGTTTAATGTGTAGTTTTGTTTTTAGTTACATATCCTTTGGACTTAACTAAGACTAGATTACAAATACAAGGAGAAATTCTTAGTAAGGCAGGAACCACAGTCACAGCGCACAATGTAAGCTTAAAAAATTATCGCTTAGAAAATATTCAGATATACCTTTCGCAACGAGAAAAGATCAAAATTGTATTTCCCCAACATTCAATTGTTAGCTCTGCACGTTAATGTTCGTGGTTTATTTAGTTTAAATCTTTTCTCGTCTCCACGGGTATAAAGTCTTGACTTTTTAACACGTTTTTATTAGCTTCGCCTGTATGTTTGTTTGTTTGTAAAGGAATATTTAAACGTGAAATTCAACCACTTCAAAACGTCAGTTTAAACTGAAACTTTGCACACTTATCAAAGACCGATGACAATACAATAATTTAATAAGCTTGTCCCATTATCCTGACCAGGACCTTCAGGATAAAAAAAACTTGAAAAATTACAGCAAGCAAGCTAACACGCTGCACAGTGACGTACGTTGCGTTGTCTACCCCATAGTCAAATGCAGTATTGTGTTATTAGTCTTATAGTTAAAATTAGAGTTTAAAAAAACTAAAACAACACGCTTTTATGAACTAAAAAATGCAAAATAATTTGACAATTGATAAAATTATCTTTACTGCAAAAAGCGTAAAGTGCTTAATATCGGTAATAAAATTTTCATTTACTAGCTAATTGTAAACGTAGAGCTATTATGAAAATTTAAGTAGATAGCACTCCACGCTTTTACAATAAAGCTAATTTTGTTGCCAAATTATTTTGCATTTTTAAGTTCATAAAAGCGTGTTGTTTTAGTTTTTTTTAAACTCTAATTTTTCTATTGTAAAAATAAAACAGGCGACTATCAAAATTCTATTAATGTGACGTTGGTCGCAGATGTAAGATAGGCGGCCATCTTTAAAGGGACAGATCTAATAAAACTTTATAATTTTAAAGGTGCCCTACAGAGGCATGTTCCGCACTTTGGTGGGCATCGTCCAAGAAGAAGGTATCCTTCAGTTATGGCAAGGTATATCGCCGGCCTTGTGTCGGCACGTCGTCTATTCTGGAACTCGTATGATCGTATACGAAGGACTGCGTAACAATGTGTTCAAACGTAATCCGGACGGAACGTTCGATTTATGGAAGAGTATTATCTGCGGTGTTTCAGCCGGAGCGTTTTCTCAGTTCATTGCAAGTCCCACCGATCTCGTCAAAGTACAAATGATGATGGAAGGTGAATTATTAATGTATTTGCATAGGCATCGAGCATGTTCGTTGTTTTTTTCTTTTTGAAGATTTCTATCAAAATGGTGGAAGACTTTGCATGCGCATCTGTCATTTTTATGGAAATCTTCAAAAAGAAGAAGCCAATCAGGACACCCATTGTGTGACTGAAGAATTGATTTTATTTCTTTAAAAATAGTTATGGATCTATTTTTCTAAAAATATATATTTCAGTACAATATCAATAAACAAGATTCCAAATTTCTTTTTCCATCCTGCAGCAACATTTTTGTGTACCCAACAATTTGTTGGTTCTATTTATGTCGCATTGTCAGTGTTCTACTGTAAGAAATATTAAAAAAATACGTCCAATAGTTTCAGAAAAAATCATCTGTGACAGACGGACGAACACCGAAATGATTCCATAAGTGGTCAGTTTTGCACGAAACACTAAAAATGACCAATTATTTTAAATCGCAAAATACATTTTTAATAAAGAATATTCTGAGGCAACGCTTTGTGACCTTTTTTTAATTTTCTTTATACAATAAGACCTCGCTGAACGCTGCTCCGCTTAACGCTGTTTCAATATTACGCGGTTTCTAAAAAAAATGTTTAGCCACTATAACGTAGATTATGGATCAGTTTATACAAAATGATGCAAATGTTGATAGAAGTTCAAAGGCAAGACGAAGTGTCATTGATACAATATCTTGCTCTCAACAACAGCTTGCTGAACGAAAAAGAAAAAGGCAAACGACATTAGATGACTTTTTCACAAAAAAACAAAATATGTCAAATGAGGAACCTTCCTCATTACAAACATAACTTCGTACTCTTGATTTTTTATTTGCTTTTCATAAATGTTTTATGAAAAAAAATCAATATTAGCAAGTAACAAATCTATAATTGTGATAAAAAAGTGTTTAACAATAATTATTACAAAATTAAACAAAAAAAAAAAAAACTAACAAATTTTCTTATCCTCGGTTCTTTTTCAATTATGCCTATTTTCTATGCATTAAGATGACCTCGTTTAGCGCTGTTTCGTATAGCGCAGGAACGTATTGGAACTGTATCTGAAAAAAATTGATTACCACAATTAAAGAAAAATGAGCATATAAAATTTGTTTTCTATAGGTAAACGGAGATTAATGGGTGAAAAACCTCGAGTGAACGGTTTAAGAGATGCTTTCAAAACAATATTCCATCAGGGAGGCGTGCGCGGATTGTGGAAAGGTTCCGTTCCAAATGTTCAGAGGGCAGCACTAGTCAATCTCGGTGATCTTACAACATACGATACAGCCAAACATTTTATAATTAAGCATACATCTCTTGAAGATGGAATCCTTGCTCAATTCATGTCGAGTGCGTGCGCAGGGTTTGTTGCCACTGTAGTCGGAACGCCGGCCGATGTCGTCAAGACTAGAGTTATGAATCAAGCCACCGATGCGAGCGGAAGGTTTGTGATTACTTTTTAGTTTATTGGTTAAGCTTTATACCAATTCATATTTCCGTTTTGATTTTTTTTTTTTTTTGTTTCAAGTACCGATGATAAAAATTATAATGAGACTAGCGGACCTGGCGAACTTTGTTCCACCTTATTAAGTTCAATTTTTATTAGGATTTTAATAGTTAGGATTCCTTCATTACTCACTCACTCCGTTCGTTTGCCCGAGTTGATAATTATTTATTTCAATACTCGCTCACTCACTCTGTTCCTTCGCTCGAGTTTATAATTATTTGTTTCAATACTCGCTCACTCACTCTGTTCGTTCGCTCGAATTTATAATTATTTGTTTCATTACTCACTCACTCACTCCGTTCGTTTGCTCGAATTTATAATTATTTGTTTCATTACTCACTCACTAACTTCGTTCGTTCGCTCGAATTTATAATTATTTGTTTCATTACTCACTCACTCACTTCGTTCGTTCGCTCGAATTTATAATTATTTATATGATATATACCAGTAAAGTTGTTGTCGGGAGCTCACAACACGTGTTGATTTATATCTGATTTCTTAATCAATTAGAAGTGAAAACTGTCTTTATTAATTATTTATAAAATGTAAATAAATAATAATAGCACTGAGAAATAATGATAAATTCACTATGAGAATAAAATTAACTTGAGAGTTGCACTGAAAAATTAAAATGATACGAATAACAGTCACTGCTACGATCGAGACACAAATAAAACAAAAAAAAAAAAAATGGACGAAAACTGTATAGTGAGTGAGAGAAAGGAAGCCGGCTTCGTTCTCACCCCTACTCCATGATGTTTGTTGGTTGAAAAGTGACAACCGGAGACACCTGGCGCGGATAACTGATTGGATGATAGAACTATACTTGAAAATTATAGTATACTACAATGATTATATTCGATTGCCATTTTGTGGATCTGTGGATGGAACAGAATAATGTAAAAATCGCGATTAAAAATCAGGGGTTGATCGTATAAGGGTGAAAATTTAGAATTAAATGTATTTTTCAATGCTGAATCATGAAAGAATAAAAGCAAATAATTTTGTCCAAAAAATAAAAAAAAAATTTTGGGGTGGAGCACCCTTAAAATTTAGGGGTATGAAAAATAGATGTTGACCGATTCTCAGGCCTACCCGATAAGCACACAAAATTTTATCAAAATCGGTTCAGCCGTTTCGGAGGAGTTTGGCAACAAACACCGTGACACGAGAATTTTATATATTAAATATTGGACAAATATTAGTTACAAATGTTTATTTACTAATTCTGCAACGTTTCGTTGTCAATGACAACTTCGTCAGGCATCTAAAATGGTATCATTTTAGATGCCTGAAGAAATTGTCCAATATCTCATTATAATTTTTATCCTCCTTACTTGAAATATTTGTCCGTTTATTTGAGTTCTACGCGCTATTAAAAAAATCATCAGTTAAAAAACATCCTGTAGAGTTTCTACTGGACAGGATCCAGTAAAATAATGTTAAATTGAAAATATAAATCGAACTAGACCTTGATAACACTGCAAGTTGGAAAAATAAAATTAATAAGTTTTTTTTTTTTTTGTTCCAGAGGCCTTATCTACGCATCTTCGATTGACTGCCTTAGAAAGACAATAACAAATGAAGGTTTCCTTGCTTTATATAAGGGGTTTTTCCCAATTTGGGTAAGACTAGCTCCTTGGTCATTAACGTTTTGGTTATCATTTGAACAACTCAGAAGACTGGTTGGTGTGGAACAATTTTGATTCATTTGTCTACATAGGCTTAAAAACGATGGTATTTATAATAAATTCATTATTTAATTTTTATAAATATCAGTAAGTAGTGTAATCTGTAAAGTGATATAAACAGATACTAGAATTATTTTGTAGAATTAAAATTTCACATTTAGGTCAACGCTAAAAATGTATACAACCGTAAAAGCAAAAGTTTTCATCGAGTGATAAAATCTTTACAAGATCACCTATTATACTTTGAAATTAATAATTATTGATACGTATTTAGCTTTTACTGAAATCCAATATTCCATAAAGATTCTAGACAGTTCATGAAATAGCCGCACTTAACTATTTTCCGGAAGAACTGGCATTTAATGGAATTATCCAAAAAGTCAACTTCTTTACTTAAAGGCTCATTTAAACAGTATTTCTTGAAAGTACAGCTTTTAATGCTTGATACGGAAATCTTTCGTTGTTAATTAAATAAAAAATACTGGGAGTAGACTTTGTGAAAAGCCGTCATAACAATTTTACTTACACTTCATGAGGCATCTAGAATTTTCACAGAATGACAAATTTTGTATTAGATGTACAACTGTTTAAATTGACCAAATTGTATAATTGGGAAGGGGTCCATATGTGCCAAAAATTTGGTTTCCTATCCTATCAAAGTATACTTTCATTCAATTTAAACACAAAACAGTAGAATCGCTTGTAACAAAATTAGATTTAAAAAGAATTCAATGATTATGGTGATAGTGAAAGATTTAATTTAATAATTAATAGAGATTTTCACACTTCAATTTTTATAAGCAATTTTGTAAACAGGGTATTGTTTGTTATTATTTTCTGCTAACGTAATAATAGAAATTATTCCAAAGTAATAATTGTTGCCAGTAACTTTAGTTGGGGATGATTAATAAACAAAAACAATGGACATTCTTGATTCTTACCACCAGAGGCTTGTAATTAGATGTACCTATTTTACTTGCAATTTACTTTAATGAAATTAGTAACGTTTCAACTAAAAAATTAACAAAGATTACCTACTAATTTCATGTCGATATTTAACATATGGTTGGATAAGACCATGGACACAGGAATTACTAGATTCATGAATAAGACAAATACGGGCCTCTGTCGGGTTTTGTTTGATTGAACTTTAAAATGGTGATTATTGAAATTTGAATGTCCCACATAATATGGACTCTCATCTTCCAGTAATGCAATTAAAACTGTTAATAGCTACCTCTTCACGAATTGAGTTATACATTTGTGAATTTTCACATAAATGGTTTAAGGTTAAATGTTAAAAAATAAAAGGTGAAGGAAATTTACGATTTAAATTATTACCGGTAATGAAATAAAGAAAAATAAAATATTAACATGAAATATGGTAAGACAAGATTGTAGTTTATTGGCGATTGACATGAAATATGGTGGTGAAGCACAAATTTGTAGAAATTGGTAGTTTTTAAAACATTAATGTATTTTTCTGCAATCTGCATTTCCGCTTAGCATTTTCCTTATAGCATTCCTATTAGTCTTAGTATTTTTAAAGCAATTTAGTACTTTTATTAATTTTGTAGTAGTGTTGTATTTTGAATCCAACATTAGCGTAACTGCCATAAAATAACTGCCTTGATTTTCAAGCGATAGTTTTTTGTTTTTATTAGATGTTCTTTTGTTTCACCAAAGTAAGTAAATTTTCTTACATTGCTTCGTGCTTCACTACAGGCGTTATTTGAAGGAGTAATATTTAAACCAATAATTTTATTATTTTAAGCAAGAAGACTAGAGGACCAGGAGACTAAGCTCGATGATTAGTGGTACCTCTTTATATTTTGACGCGAGAGGCGCTGCAAGCGTTTTCGTTATCGTCGCAATGCGGTACTGCGATACACACAGACTACGGGCAACTGTTTGAAAAGATGTACAGTAAAGCATTGCGCTGATAACTAAAAAGCTCGCAATGTTTATCGCGTCGATATGTAAACTAGCAATCACAATCCCCTGGTCTTCTACTTCAAGATCTCTGCTTAAATCAGGTTCAAAATAGATCCATATTAAGAACATTGGCTTGTAGCTAAAAACAAATATTTTTCTTATTTAATACTAAAAATAATGTGCTTGATTTAAGATTATTATGTAGAAAAAAATCTAAATTTGAATCAGTTTCGACATTTTATTCTACTGTTATTAAAAAACAAAAAATATCAAAAACAATTGAAAACTATTCATGTCTTGTGATAATTTTTTAAAACAAAAGATAGATTTAAGCGCAATATTTTATTAATACATATCTCAGATAATGTGAGTTAATTAAATTCACATTAATAGAAACATGTAAATTCATTTTAATCTTTTATTTCGTTTTATTGAAATTTTACAATTATGTGCACAATTTTTAGAATTTTTGATTAGATAAAAAGTAATTAGGATTCATATACATAAATATATTTTCAAGTATTAATTTATTGTTCATGTAGATAGTGGAATAATGATATGTAAATATTATTGTTTTAATTTCAGCTGTTGAAAGAAAAAGAACTAAATAAACAATTAAAAAATATTTAACAAAGGCTTTGCCTGTATTTGCTTCGCTACCCAATCTTTCTATTTCACTTCCACGCCTCCACGAGCGTCGCTTTATTGCACTAAATTCACAATATTGTAGGTGGTACTACGCTAAACGCCGCCACTCTGCATTTGAGATATATTGCAGATTATAGACGCCCGACGACGTCTATAATCTGCAAGTTTGCGTAAATTTCAGTCGCAAAATTGAGATTTCCTACAGACGTGATCTTCAACTTAATTGGTATACATATTAGTGCTCGTTTGAGAGCCTATCAGGTTCTCATGAATTATGAATATAATTATTCTTAGATAAAGTTCCTTGTATAAGAATATTATACATGCAATTACGTTGTGGACGATGTTCTAACAGTACATAAAAAATCAATCCATAGTACTCCACGCATTGAATTGTTTGTGGGCCTTAGTTTTTTTCAATTAAATGGGAATAGAAAGTTCAGTTCGTTCGCTTATTTTCATAAGAAACGCAAAGTGAAAGCATTAGTTTTTTCGGTTTATTGTAACAAATCCATAAAATTGATTTCAAATTTTATCAGCTTGCAAATATTTTAAAAAAATAACGAATTTTGTAATGTACATTTTTGTCGATCCGCAACATTTTTTAAAAAATGGTGCATACAGTTTTGAAATGTTGGCAACACTTGAATTATACGTGTTGAACATTTGTAGCTGAGTTCCGTTTCATTCTTTCAGTAGAATTCTCCCAGTGGCATTTCACAGACGTAAGTGTAGAATTTTTATTTTTATTTATTTCCAACATCCGCAGTTTTTATCTACAAATACTTTCGTAAATCGAATTAAGCGTGTCAGTGTTACTTATAAATAAAGTCATTTTTTAAGAATATGTTTCCCTCCAGATTTTGGAATAATATTTGTTATGGTTATGTGTCATGCTTCTACAACCCTTGCAGAAACGTGTTTTTGTTATAAATAAAGCTCCATTTCATATTAATTAAACCTAAAGTATCTTAAGAAAGCTCAAACTTACATCGTAAATCGTGTTGTAAAATGTTTTAATACCGGTATTGTTTTTTCTAGGTTACGTCGTAACTCATTGATAACGTCAAGATGTCGGGAGGACTAGAAGTGCTGAGCCTCAAAGAGGACGATGTTACGAAAATGTTGGCTGCTTGTACCCACATCGGTACCGACAATGTCAATTTCCAGATGGAAACGTAAGTTCCTTATCAATACAAGTAAAAAGACGAAATAAGGAGTCATTTGTAGTCCAAAACATGTGCTCGGCTACAGAACCATAACTTTATCTTGTTTGTTTGGGAAAGAGAAATAACTTCGTTGGACGGGCAAAGTCCGAGTAGAGAAATTCGAACGTAAAAAATATGAATTACGCAATTCAATAAAGCTATAACTGTCAAATCACGTCTGTTGAACTTTGTCTATATCGACATGAGCTCAATTATAATAAGTTATTTTTCAAACTTGTTTAAGTTCTATTTGGGACTCTTAATATTTGTAGTCAGTAATTAATTTAAAAATCTAATTATAGGTACGTATACAAACGCCGACCGGAAGGCGGTTACATTATCAACCTTCGACGCACATGGGAAAAACTACTTTTGGCCGCTAGGGCGATCGTAGCTATCGAACACCCAGCCGAAGTATTCGTTATTTCGAGCCGCGCGTATGGTCAACGTGCCGTTCTGAAATTCGCATCACATACTGGCGCAACACCCATCGCCGGAAGATTCACACCTGGTAATCTTTTATAACCTTAACTAAACTTTTATACCGATTCTTTAATGCCAGGTATAAAGGACTTAAGTTAACATAGTTTTTAATCATTGATATCAAACAAAAAAAAAAAATACAATTCAGTACAAAATGAAATGTTACAATATTGATTTTTTTCTTTTTTGTCCTTGGTAATGAATATAAAAATGATTTGTCAGGAAGAAGGACTTTTTTATATTAATATAAATAACAAATAAGTGTTTACTAAAAAAGTCGTTTTTCCCGAGAAATGTTACAATTTGTTGACTTGTCCTTTATAACTGACACCAGAGAAGTTGTATGTTACATTGTCAAAAAAGCTGGGTTGGACAGTTCTTTAAGCAACCTAACAGTAGTTTGTTTTATTTGCGTTATAAGTTTAACGTAAAAGCTAACTGATCAATTCAAAAATTAAAATGATGATATACTAAGGAACCTTTGATTGTAAGTGATGCATTGTTATTCAGATCTGATTTAAAAAGAAGAAAAAATAAATAAAAATGAAAAATGCACAGCGATTTGAAAATGTAATGTTATTCTTTTGTTTTAAGGTGCGTTTACTAATCAAATTCAGGCTGCGTTCCGTGAACCGAGACTTCTAATTGTCACCGATCCAACAACTGACCATCAGCCAATCACAGAAGCCTCATATGTAAACATTCCAGTCATCGCTTTCTGCAACACGGATAGCCCACTTCGTTTTGTTGATATCGCAATCCCGTGCAACACGAAATCCCCGCATTCGATTGGTCTTATGTGGTGGTTATTGGCACGAGAGGTAATTTATCAAATTTTATAATAGAGAAAGGCGTGTCTAATGTTATGACAGCCTACGATTAATCTGCCTACTAGTTTTGGATTAATAAACAACCAATCATATGCAGACATAACACTGTTAGACACACCCTTCATGTATGTACAAAACAAAAAATAAGCACCTGAATCTTAAAATGATGATACATAATATAGTTCCTATTTTTGAAATAAGCTGTGATGCAATAATTTTCCCAACTGAGTAAGCTTCTTTGAAATTCAGTAAAATAACATTTAATTGAGATATGTTGTTAATTAATGTTAAATGTTTCAAGGTGCTCCGTCTACGTGGATCAATTCCCCGAGAAAAATGGGACGTAGTAGTAGATTTGTTCTTCTACCGCGACCCCGAAGAAGCTGAGAAAGAAGAACAGGCGAGCAAGGAACTCATTCCGGTTAAGCCTGAAGTTACTCACGATATTAGCGAATCGTGGGCCGTCGATAACGAACCTGCAATGCAGAATTGGCAAGAAGATACCGCAGCAGTTGGTGCACCAGCAGGATTACCTGGCGCAACACCTGGTCCAGCACCGACTGACGATTGGGCAACCCAAGTACCAAATGAATGGCCTGCTAATGCTCCAGCAGCTACCACCACGCAACCCAATTGGGGCTCTACTGCTAACGATTGGCATTGAAATTTATATACAATGTATATATGACTTCTTAAATAAAAAAAATTGTTAAAAAATATATTGGTTGTATTTGATTTATAACAAAGTACAAGTTTGTATCTTAAGGTAAGGCAAATGGTTTTCCATGAACTTGAAATCGGTGAATGCAAGTATAATGAGGACTTCCATAGTTGGTGTGGATGTTTAATTCGATTTGACGATACGGAAATTTTGTCAGTTCTGAATCTATGCGGAATTTTTGCTTTGCGCCGTCATTTAACTTGAAAGTGAAAGAACCTAATTCGATCAGTTCATCATCTGTGATTGCCTGAAAATGTTTCAGTCTTTTTTCATTCCATAATGTGGAAAATAACCAAAAAAATAATTCGCGTTAATACAAAAAGACAAGAAATTATACGTTTTTAAGGTTAGAACTGATAATGTAACTGCTATGATATAACTAACCATAAAATTAAGTTAATGTGACTGCAAAAGTGCCGGCCTGGGGCATCATTAAAAATGCCGCCTGATTACCTAATTCAAATATATGAAATGATTCATTTATCGTCGAAAATATTTTTACTATAGACGAGATAATTGCACAAAAAACATTCTTTTTCGTATTAAAAATCATAAATTGACAAACTAGTTGTTCATAAGTTGTGAGATATTATACTTCTTTTCAGAGGCAAACGCATTTGACTTCTTGATTTGTAAACTGGACAATTTGTGCATTTTTTAAACTAAAATAATGATCATATCAAACAAATTGTGATCGAGCTAAAAGCTTTCAAAAATGTGAATAAGAAGATACTTATTCTCTTTACTAAAAATGTGCGTAAAATTCTAAACACTAAAATTGTATTCAGTTTTTTAAATAAAACTGCAATGTTTATAATTTTAGACACATTCTTAACATAGAGAAAAATATTTTATTTATGAATGCCTTCAACAGGATCACACTTTTCGAAAAATATTCTATAACGCGAAATTATTACTCATGTTCCAAACTTTGTCGCATCTGGAAAATTGCCGCCCCTAGTGTAAATCCAGCTCTGGTTACGAGCAAATACGCAGCGCGTGAATAAAAAAAATGCTATAAATTACGATTAATGCATTTTAGAGTTTTAACTTACAATTACTGAAAAGTCTTTTGGTGCAGATGTCCTATCCAAAGTTAACTTGGAAGGAACATATTCTAAAGTGAAAGAAGTTATGTACACTGCTGAAGCTAGAGATATTTGTATTTGCGCAGAATGGCCCTGGAAATAGAAGCAACTTCCTGGTTCAGTATTCATTTGTATAATTGTTCTGGGGTTGGAGATTAATTGATATAACTTTATGTCGAATAAAGTAACCCATGGTTGAAGGTCATTATAAGGAACTGTATTCACTGTGGAAATTATGAACGCGCCAAGAGATTCCAAAGCATAATCTAAAAAAAAAATAAAGCTGATGACAATAAATGAAAGCTGAAATGATTTCATGCTTAGTTGAACTGGTACTGTGTTTATACAGCGTTTCCGTGACTCATTTTTTGAAAACCTAGATTTCTAGGTTCTCATCTAAGAATAATTGGTGGAAGTATCAATTGGATTTTCAATTATTACAGAAAACAAAACAAGCAGTGTCTAATTTATCCAATTCCTTAACAGTAGATTTCTGTTATGAAATTTGAAGCTGTAAGAATGGATTTACTAATTTTTGTCAATAACAGATCTTAAGAAATAGCTTGTACCAGTTTCTTGTACAAATAAAACTTCATTTATGGCTTGTTTCAAATCTTCATCGGTGTAATTGGTATTATTGTGACAGATATCTCGCTGTATTTCTAAATCTTCTATTTTCTGTATTTTCTTTTGCAAAAACCTGTTTTCTCGTTTTAAGTCGTCCAAATCCATTAATAATTTTTGGTACAAATGAAACTGTTTTGTTTCTAGCAAAGACATGTTTAACATAAATCTTGGCGTTTCTGTAACGCCTATATTATTTCTAACTCCGTCAACCCTAAATAAAGTTTGTGGTATATCTCTTACACTGGAACAGTTCAATGAAAAATCTGTAAAAATGTTTTTTTGTTAAAATTTCTTTCACAGTAAGATCATTGTTTAAACAAAAATGCGTTTAACTTACGAAGCAAGTATGTAATAATAATTCCCAACATTATTAAAAATGCTCTAAACATCCAAATATCTATCAATAAATGCCTGCGTTCAACTAGAAATAAACACGAAAATTAATTTAAAAGGTTCTTTAAAAGTCATTTAGAATAGAAGTTCCCAATGAAATGATCTCACAGTTATTATTTAGAAGTCGATTTGGACGCAACATGTCTGCTGGAGGTTCCACATTTTCATGATTGTAAATGCCAGGATTTTCTCGAGGTGTCATTGCTGAATATGATAAATCCATTAAAAACTGACGTATCGTATTTTTATTAACGCAACATTAACATGGTATTAATAATCATTAACTTACTAGTAAACCTGCTTCTGCCGTTTGCTCGTACTGTCATTTTCAAAAACTGAATCAATTTACTTATACAATACAGATGATAACTTAAATATCAGAAGAATATAATAACTTCGACACTTTACAAAAAATCTAACCATATAAATTTAAACCGCCTTTTAGTGTTGCCAAAATTATAAATTACTACGGATAATTGCAAATATTTTAAAACAGACATTCACTTTTTATGTACTTGGCAACATTGTTCATTTCTATGCTTTCATAAAAACTAGTTCCGTTTTTATTTAATTTCTTTAAATGTATCAAACATATATTTTTATGTTTTCATTAAACACAAATTATAACTTAGTACTTCGTTTCTGAGGAGCTACAAATATTCTGAATCATATATAAATAAAATGTCAATACATTTTCAAATAGTATTACTCCGCGTTCTGCAGATAGTACTCAAGTTTCTAAAAAATACAGACTTGAATGATTTATAAATATCTACAGAAAATAAAAATATTCAACTGTTGCACTCACATAGTATTGTTAAATAAATGATCGTTTACTTTCTTCAAAAGAAGAAAATTTGGACATGAAATGTTAACAATGAAAGTTTGATAACTGTGAAATTATAAGTTTAACAATATAAAATGTTGGATATTTTAGTTATAGGAAAAACTTCAACAATCAATTCTATTTTAAGATGCCAACAATGATTCTTCTGTTAGATATATAAATTTTGACAAAGAAACGTCCACCACCACTTATATTTTGGTTGGTATGATGATAAAGCAAACTTAATACATTATGCATCAAGCAATCAAATATGCTTATTTTTAAGAACTTCAGTATGACGATATTCATGAGTCGGACTGAAATAGTGGGAGTGTGAGGAAACACCAAAGAGGAATAGGAATCACTTTTTATCCGAAATTATTTATACATTTTAAAAGAAAATGTGTAATAAATTGTGCCAATAACTGTGAATTTAAAAAAAAATATTTTATTAATAGGTTCTTGCCAAGTGAATTAGTTTAAATGGAGATACTTGAAATACTTTAAAAAGTGTGACGAAAACAAAAATCCAAAATTCTTTGTGGTGTTAAAAGTGACATTTCCTTCTAGAAAAAGTGATATTAGTGTGATAAGTTCTTTTTTTTAAAATGGAAGCGATAGCAAAACATGATTTTAATGCGACGGCCGAAGATGAATTGAGTTTTAGAAAAGGACAAGTTTTAAAGGTAAAATGATACCATAGCAAAATGTGATCCCTGGATCTGTGATTTTGCTGTACTTTTGGAATGTTACATGACCCAAAATAGTTTCAGTGACCTATAAATTGACCTTTAATGCTTGTCCCAGTGATTGTTAAATCCGATTTTCAAATTTTTCTGTTTAGATTCTAAATATGGAAGATGACATGAATTGGTACCGAGCAGAACTGGATGGAAAAGAAGGCCTTATTCCTAGTAATTATATAGAAATGAAAAACCATGAGTACGTATATTCATTAAGCGTTTTAATAGTATTTTAAGTAATTTTGTGCCAAAATGGTCATCAGGAGATATAACTGATAAATAACACATAATGTAACAGATTTGACCTTGTTCCATAAAAAATTGTCTGAACACAGAATTGTATTCAGAATTCAAATTGGATAATACCGGTCATGTGACTGAAAAAACATGCAATTGCAAATTTATGCATCGCTAAAAAATAGACCTAAATAAAATTAAGTTAAAAATACCATTAATATGACAACATTGAAGCACATGTGTTCCATTTCTATTTTGTTAGAAGGTAGTCAATTTATGTCAAACCGACTAAATTTTATTGTTTTATGATTTTCAGTAGATGTTCAGATGTTTACACTATTGGCAAACGTTATACAATTGTTTCGAATATTTTTTTTATAAATGATAGGGAAAATATCCAGTGTTAGTAAATGCTAAGAAATTACTTAAATTGTTTAGAATATAAAATTAAAATGCTGATGCAAAATTAACACTTATTAAGGCTTCATTTTTAATCTCTAATATTAGCGTACAATCGGTGTTTGTTAGAGCCTGATTGTCCAGCGATACAAACATCCATTAGCTCGGATGAATTTTTGAGCCGATAGTAATCGAGTCCAAATTACAATATTCCTAAAATGTAAATTTATTTTTTTGTAGTTGGTATTATGGAAGAATAACAAGAGCAGATGCCGAAAAGTTATTGCTCAATAAACATGAGGGAGGTTTTTTGATAAGAATTAGTGAATCTTCGCCTGGAGATTTCTCTTTGTCAGTAAAGTAAGTACAGTTCCTAATAAAACTATGATCACTTGAGATGAAACTTCAAAGAAATCGATTGAAATATCAAAATAAATCATGCAGACTTTTTGTTCTGTTTTTCAAATACTGATAAGAAGTATTTAAAAGTATTTTAATACTGAGAATATTGTTAAGTAATTAATTTGATAAAGTTTTAATTAATGGGTTTTTTAGTTGATCAGTATAAATGTTCAATATTTATAATTGCAATAATGTTTGTTGTTTTGTTTATTTTACTGATAAAAATCAATCAGTTAATTGATATCTGTTTTATTTTTGTAAAATATAAATGCATGCAGTCATTTGTTTAACGGTATTGAGCTGCCAAGATTACTAGAATACTAGAAGGTTGGGCGAAAGCGGCTATAAACATGGTCACATTTGTGATTGCTTGAGTTGATTGCTTACGTCAACAATGCCCATGGCTTGGTTATTCAAGTATGTTTATCCCAACTGTTTGGGAAGAGACTCCACAAGCCTACTTCCCCCGTCCTCTCGCGTCTCGCCAAGTCACAGCTTCACCAATGCTAACGTCCAACCTTAGTTTTTAGTAATCTTGTTGAGTTGCTATATGCTAATTCAGATGATCATTGCTTTGTAGGGACACCGTTGTATACATGTCGTTTCCACGGTTCATCAATTACAAACTACCAATTTCCCAGATTCTAATCTAAGAACTAATACATTTATTAACTGAATTTTGTCATTAAAAATAATTACTTGAAAATAATTGGTACCAGGCCCCATTAATCGTGACAGTTGTTGACTTTAATATCAAAGGAAACTGAAAGACGCGTTTGAATTTGTTTCAGATGTTCAGACGGTGTACAGCATTTCAAAGTATTGAGAGACGCACAGGGTAAATTCTTTTTATGGGTAGTAAAGTTCAATTCACTAAACGAACTTGTCGAGTATCATCGTACGGCTAGCGTATCACGTTCACAGGATGTCAAATTGAGGGACATGGTGCCTGAAGAGGTAACTAACTCTACAAACACTCGTCTTAGAGGTAAAATTAGAGAAACCAGTGATAAAATGTGTCGTACCGATAACAGTATTAATATTAACAAATTATTAGGTTTGTGTTGCACTTTCTGTATTAAGAGACAATATTACTGGTTTAAGTATAGATAGAAATTAACTTTGCAAAAATAAAACAACTAACAGTGGTTACTTAATCCAGTCACTCTCACCAGGGCTGGCCTTACCATAAGGTGAATGAAACAGCTTATCCCAGGAGGCGCCTCAGTGGTAAAGAAAAAGGAAAAAAAATTTTTTTTCGCTTTTCAATATTTTGAATGTAGTATATTATTCTCAATATTATTCACGTCCATTATAATTAATAAGTTTTTTTGAATTTCTTAACGGGAAATTGGACAATTCAAATATAGTTAAACTAAATTTAAAAAAAAAGTATATTATGTTAGGGCAAATAAAGGTGGCGCTATAATTGGATCTCGCTCCATCTTAAAACTTGCCACGTGCCGGCACTGGCTCTTATCTAGTTGTTCATTGATTTTTCTGTCACCAGATGTCGTGAAAATAAGTTGATTCACTCTCTTACCAAATATAAGTCAACTTCGCGATAACATACCTGACACTCGCAGATACTTGCAGAAGTGGGATATTAAGATTTATTAAAATCTGTTCCCCTACCGTCCCACCGCAGGATTTATAAGGAATGTCGACTATATCCCTAAAACTATTATAAAAATGTTCTTGAATTTCTGTTTTTTCCTTTTGGAAGCCATAGCGAGTTTGTTCTGTGTAATAAAAATTTTACTAACACGCGGTGCGTTTGTGTTTGCAATTCTATAATTCAGTATTGTTTTTATTAATATACCAAATTCTCTTTTCTTAGTTCAGAAAGTGCATTCAAAAAGGAAATATAAAAAATGGTTGTGATAGCTGCTTAGCAAGAAAACTAAATTGTGATACAGTGATGATAAAATGTTTGAGCCCTCTGGTGGGTGCGTGGGTTTATTTTTTGTCGCAAGGGAAAGACAACGCTTCTAATCACATTTTTTGAAGGACTGTGATAAGCTGGCAAAAAGGAGTCACATCAATAACGAGTCGAACGAAATTCAACCAACAATGTACATTTTAATTCTTTGCGTTAAAGTTTATTGTCCACAGAATTTTTTGATAGAGTTAAATTGGATGACATTTGATAAACCTTTATTTGGAAGAATTAATGACATTCATTTAACAATATGTATTTTAATTGTTGCACTAGAGGTCATTGAACATTGAAAATTCAACTGATTTTTTTTCGCTTGAGTTACATCACTTCAAAACAAACAATTGACATTACAAAAATGGATGACGATAAATTGTTGTTTTGATGCGCTGGAATAATTAATATCCACCAACGATGCTATGAGACTTTTTTGGAAAGAAATCAATTTATCTGTGTCGGGAGTTACCAACCCTATTTATTTAAACGTTAGCATTTTTGTCCTCACTGTATTATAAGATTTTTGTAAGCTTAATTAACTGGCATAGGTCGTTATCTACTAATATTTCTTGCTGAGTGTTCCTTCGTTTTTGTTTTGTTCAGCTTTTTAGATTTTTTTATATTCAAAAACATAAAAAATTCATGAATACGAGTGACAGTGTATACGTGATAAATTATTTTTGATAGCGAAATTTAACACTGGTTTTTTTACTCATTTATCTCTAAGATTTTTTAAAAATTTTAGTGCAATTCGATTGGCTATAAGTTAATGTTTAAAAAAAATCCTAATTTTGAATGAATATTTTTACATGGTGCATGTTAAAGTGAAAATATTTGTTTAATATTTTGAAAGTCAAATTTTCTTCTTTGTGCCATAATTATCTTTTGTGTGGTTGAAACATTATCATTCATTTAGACTAGGAAGGGTTAATTAATATTAATCAACAGAAAATAATTAATTATTTTTATACGCATGATCAAGTCCGCCACGTTGAAAATAGTTTTACTGTCAATACATAGCGTCGCATGAATATCATTTTCGATGGGATGGCAGAATTAATTCATTACTCTCAGAATAACCACAAATAGAAAATATCATACAGCAAACTAGCCGCGTGCTCAAGTGACAGAGCGACGTACTAAATAATAGCAGTCTAACTCAAAACAACATTATTAGCTGTGATTAAACATCGAGCTTCACAAAAATTGACTTGCCGCTTAAACATTTCAAAAAACATATTTTTGCTCTAAAAATTGAATGAAAAAACGTGATATTCGTCAATGTTTCTTTACAACTCGTAATTTCAAATTACCGAAAGACAAATTATGATTTTGAAGCCTTTTCTTTACAAACTTATTTTAAAAATATCGACAAATTTTACTGGCTCAATGATTTTTTTCAAATTTTTTTTTCTGTACAAAAATTTGTGTAAAACTTACGCCAAATTTCTTGTTTTTATCTGATTTTAAATCGTTTATTTAGATCAAATAAACTGTAAAAATCTGGCTAAAAATCATATGGAAAGAATGGTACATATTTCTAATTTATTTTGGAGTATTAACATCTAAGATTGAATAAGATTTTTCATAGAAATTAGAAATTTGCGAAACGTAAGTGCATTTTACACCCATTCAATTGCTTGTATAAGCTATGCGGGTGAAAAAGGGAGCATATTGAACGGCTAATAAACAATCACCTTAATAAATGAGGTAGCCGAGGTGTTTCTCATTGACAAATATGCGACCTACAATCTATAGGATCTCTTTAAGTAAACTCACGGTAATAGAAAACATGCAGCGGGATTTTACTGTTGATAAATAAATCAAAGTGAATAATTATACTAGTAATGAAAATCTCACTTTGCAATTTTACCACAATGATAATGTTAGAAAAACCGCCACCACAATTTATCTACTATTTTATTTTGATACAATTAATTGCAAAAAATTTATATTATGTATGTTGATGTGTCATTGACAGAGGTAAGTTAAATGTTTTTGTTCTAAAATTATTGTCGGCAAGTCAGAATTTTATAGCGAAATTACTTGGCCACAATAGAAAAAAGCGCGGGAAAAATTACGTTCTATACTATAAATGCAAAATTTAAATAATAAGTCATACTCTTATTATTTCACAATGTAATATAAACGGCATAGTTTTTATGCATGGATATGCTTTACATTGGTTCATGCGGCTCTATTAAGGAAAGCCTGGGAAAATCAAGAATTTTTCTTAGATATTTGTGTGGACCAATTGTTATTTTTTGACAAGACTCAATTTTGATATTTCGCTACTTATTTGAAATCACATAACCTCAAAATATTTATATTTTTAAGATAATGATTCTCATTTATTGTTATTTTTGAAGGAAGAATTCGAAACCTAATTGATGCAATCTTTAAAACACTTGTAGATAAAGACAAATCAATGCGCGAATATTTTTCATCGATGTCAAAATATTTATATTAAAAATTTCTTGTCGATTGTTGCAGTGTTTAGTACAAGCACTGTATGATTTTACACCACAAGAGGCAGGGGAGTTAGAGTTTAGACGAGGAGACGTTATCACCGTAACAGACCGTACGGATCAACACTGGTGGCGTGGCGAGATCGGACCACGCAGAGGACTATTTCCTGCCACGTACGTAACGCCGTATCATTCGTAAACTTGGCTCAAACTCCCTCGACCGACTCTTGTATTATACATACAACTCATCGTTGAACATTGCAAATATTTCTTTCATAACACCAGCAAGTAAATTGACTCTGCTAATTAAATATCAACACATTATTTTGAAAGTATTTAGCGTTTTTGACAAGATTATTCACATTCTGATATACTGTGTCAATAATTAAAAAAAAAAAACATTTTTCAATTGTTCATGTGAAGAAGTGTGATGTTTTTGTTTCAAAACAACCGAATGATAAATTTTATAATTCGTTTGAAAACTGCTTCTTCTCTTTAAAAATCGCTCATTATATGCCTGCATAGACCAGTAAACTCTGGTCGTGAAGATACCCAAACTAGCGCACAGTAGACCACCAGAGCAAATCGTGTTGGTCGGAGTACAACTCTGACTTGCAAATTCTATGTCTGGCCGTGCTGGACCAAACTGCATACGCCCATATTGTATACTCACTACTTGAAAATTGCAAAATGTCTGCTGCACATGGAACTTGCACTCAGAGTTGCTGATAAGTGTGAGAAGTCGTGCAGGTCGGCGCTGTGCTGGTCCGTGCAGGTCTAGTGTGCGCGATCTTTTAAAAAGAGTATCTTACCACCAATCATGTAGAGAAATGTTTTATGACCATTTTGTTTTCGGTTATTTATGTTAGTATTAAATGTTAACCTCAAACTATATTTCTCTGCATTAGTATGCTACTGAAACAATGTTTCGTAGTGCAATATGGCGGCCATTTATTAAATAAACATGGCCGATCAGTAGTGTAACAATACGATTACAGTGAAACAAAAATCTTAATACTTCACATAAAAAACTAGTCAGTAATTTGATTAAAGTGAAATATAAACCAATCATATTTTCAACAAAAACGCAATGAAATTTGAAAAGTTAGTACATATCCAAGCAGTTTTAAAATAGGTGCCATATAAAATGTACATAATATGATCTAAAAAAGTAGTACTAGTATAGGTATTATATTATTTATTTTTCTATGTATAAAAGATATCAGCTTTCAATTGCCCCTTTGATTCAATTGTTATTTTATCCCTTAAAGTAAACGATCCTTTTTGATGTGTAGGAAAGTAATAAATATCTTTACAAAATACAGAAAACTTAGTTCTTAAAATACACGGGAATCAACATTGTATTTTTATATTTACAAAAAGAAATAGTTAGAATTTAAATGCATGTGTCCTTGAACAGGATTTGGTTTAATTAGTTTGTTTCTTTTAATAGCAATACAAAAAATCTAGGTTATAATATCATGGTTATGTCATTGATTAACTATAATGGACTTTTTTTTACTGAATGTTTAGTTAAAATATTTCCCTGGAGTAAAGTAAACTTGTATAAATAAAAATAGTCCCGAGCGGTGTAGTGGTGAGAGCACTGGACTCGCATTCGGGAGGTACTGGTTTCGAATCCCGGCGCAGGCAGATGTGACTGGGACTTTTTCCTACTGCCTCTTGCCGAGAAACATTAATTTCTGTACCGGCTCTTTTGTTGAGGTTTTCAATGTTTTCCCTCAATCCCAGATAAAAATATCGAGATTTTTCCTTATTCGAGGCCATGTCCGATTACCTATCAAACTCCTAGTTCAAAAATTGCCTACCTTATTCTAATTTCCTATAATTCCTTCATTCGCTATTAAGTTGAAGTTTTAAAAATGTATAAAATAACGGGAAGTAGTAAATGGAAAATAATAATGGTGCGGATGGCGTCCGTTATGACATAAAGTCGAGAAACATACGTTAAACGCATTATTATTAATATTATTAAATACAAATAGTCCACTCTCCTACGCACAAGTTTCTCTTTTTGATACAAAAATACTCAGAGTTTATTACTGTTTGAAAATACTATTTCATCATTATTAAATACTAACGATATTATTTCTTCAAGAGTTACAAAAACGGTTTTATATATATAATATACATATTGTTTATTCAATTTTGTGTTGATATTTGGTTAGCGATCGATTTAGATCAATATTTTAAATAAAACTGCAATTAAAATTAATATGCTGAGCTCAAAATATTGTTTTTGTTCCTTTCGATCATCACGAGTGTATAAAATAACTTGAAAATTTCATTTTTCCAAATCTTGACAGTTTTAAACGGTGCCCCCTTTTTTTTATTGCTTACACTATTGACCAACGATAAAACAATTACAAATAGATCTGATTTCATAAGCAGCTTGTATAATATGCACCGTTTAATAGCACCTTTCAAATTCATCATTGCCCGTTGAAATGTTTTTATAACAGATATAGTGTGTTTATTTGGAAGTTGATATTAGTTTGGAGGTCATTTTTAAATAGACTCAACTAGAACATTGTGGATCTATGACGTGTGGAAAATAGATTTTATATTAACAAATGATTAAGTTCTATGCGTACATGGATCATTAGCTGTTAATATGGCAGATGTTTTCATTAATACTTATGGTATTCTGCGCATGCGCAGATCGTCGATTGTTAGTATAGCAGATGTTTTCATTCACAAACGCAATCCTTGAGTATGATTGTCAACTGTCGGTATGGTAATGCTACATAGTCAAATTATAATGTCCTTCCTCGAGCAACGAATGCCCTGGAGTCCGGATTTGAACAAACAATACAAATTAAAAAAAAAGCAACGAAATGAACAAAAGCAAATAAATAGTTTATCAATTATTACAGTAGGGAGTTCATTATTATGTTTAATATAAAACAAAAATGTATAAAGTACTGAAAAATAATATAGTGAAATAAATAATAATCAATATTATATTAATAAACAACTGAGTCCAGGCATAAAGTAAAATTATAAATATTACTTATAACGTGCAGGGTGTAGAATTTTTTTGCATAGAGGAAAATTGAACAAGTTACTGATTTTTCTAAATATTCTTTCATCTTAAAAATACTTAGGGTGTTTCGAATGTTTTTTTTTTATTCAGTATAAATTTCTTCCAATACTTGAAGCCTAAAATATTTAGAAATAATATTTACAAAAAAAAAACTTGTTTTTCCAGCCAAAAAATCTACACCGTGTACATAGTTCTGAATGTTGAAAAAACGAAATATAACTTTTTACGCCTAAATAAATATGATATTTTTTATTTAGTGTTTAATTTTTTCGAAATTGCAGTATTCTGTGTATGTTTTTTGAATGTTCTATGACCGTTGAATGGTAGAAAATAAATGTATACATTATTGAGTTTGAACATGAGAAATTTAATATGAATTTAAACTTTTATGGACCATTTTGATCATAGGACAGTGCAGTAATTTCGCCTATTTAGCTTTGTTCAGTAAAAAATTAAACTGTACGACGCGAGCGCAACGATTGGAAGTTTGCAGTCACATTTAAATTTGTAGGTTAGTTTTTGTATCTCGTAAGTAATTCATTTGTTATTTTCTAACAGTGTTGAACTGTCAGATTAAGTAAGTTGTCATTTACAAAAAGTATAATTGTTTATATCCGTTTTACAATTTGTTTACATGTGACGTACAGTTGATAGGTTTTTTTACTGACGCTAGAAACTTAGTCAATTTTCTATTATAAAAAAAAACGAACAATGAAGTTATCGGTAAGTTAAGTGTAGCTTCTTAAATGCTATCTAAATCAGTGCTTTTTTGTCTATTTGTTATTTCTGTTTGATTTGATAAAAAGATGCACTATGTAAGAAATCAAAATAATTTAACAAACGTTTATTTCGAAATTTTTGTTATTTAAATAATTATCTTGACGATTTTTTACCACATTTTAAAAATGTATATCTATGAAAAGTGTCCACTTTACAAATACTCAAAAAATAGTAGGTCGCAAGTAAATATTCTATTTCTTCACGCTAGCCTTGGGCGAGTCAGGGAGTTTATAAATCAGAAATGGTGTTTTATTACATGATTTTATAATGAGGTTAATCAGTTAATAATGAGGCTAGGCATGCCCTAAATTCTTTAATGAGCATATAATTATCGGCCATTGTATTTTAATTTATGAGTAAATATAATGTAAGCTTCTGTGTTACATGCATAGATATTAAAATATTATAAACCAGACAGCACTAGTTTTTGTAACACACAAAAAAATGTAATTCGAAAAATATTCACTTTACTAGGTTTTTTTCTGATAAAAACCAGTTAAGCGCTCGATAGTTTTAGGCCTAGTACTTTCAAAACGCGTAAACTTGGCAGTATAACATTCCGAATTGTCGGGAATTTTTTAAATTTCAAAAACAGATAAAACTGAGTGACTTCGAGAAAACTTTTTTAACGCCATTTTGTTGTTTTTTTTTTTTTAGAAATTTGATACAATTTTTTTTTTGACGTTATGGAATATTTGGTATTGTGGTAAAGAATCGGTAACTTGTTTGGGTCTGCCGTTGACAAAAAACGATGTTATACTGTGTCGGCTGATATTGGAGCCAAAAAACTGAATACAACATATTGTTTTATACGGTTATTAAAAATAGTACTACAACAAATTGTTTTTTGGCTTCGCTAGCGGCAGAACGGTACAGCTTGTATTGAACGTCAGACTTTTATGTAATATATGCTGCAGACATGATAAAAATACATTTTTCAAACAATACGTAACAATACTTTTATTGATTTGATTGTTGGGAATTGCTGAAACGGTTTATTTTTTTGTGTCTTAAGCTGCATTAAATATTTTTTTTTTTAAATAAAGATGAACACTATACATTTTATATTTTATGTGAAATATATATATTTTTAGTCACAAATTATTTTAATGGTAATGTTACTTGTTCAGACACAAAAATGAGACAAATATTTTTCTTATTACCTTAAATCTAGGAATCGTATACTGAAAAAAACTACTTCGATCTAGTTTCGATTTTTTTAATTGTTGTTTTAGTATGGCTTATGCGAGTGATTTTAAAAAAAATGTTTTTTAATTTTAGCAAATATATCTTACATTTTGCATTTATTGATAAGAAATAGTGGTTTGTCAGATATGTAAATAATATACTATAGTATACACTCAATGTAATTTTTTATATAATTATTTTCATGAAATGCGTTTTTTAAGTCAGAACATAACATTTTTTTTTAAATATCGAGATACAGTTTTTAAATTTAGCTCCATTTTTTTACCGTGATTGTCGGTTGTTTTTGAGTACAGCAAATGAATTTTTATAAACCTATGCAATTTTTTTTCTTGTAGGCTTTTGTAGTGCCTTCTTTTTAAAAAAAGTGAATAAATACTATGCAAAAAAATGTGTTGTCTTGTATGGCATTTGAATTGTTTTGTGTATCGAGGTAATACGAAATCATGTTATATTTTTCATTATTGTGTCAATATTATAATATTTTGTTGTATGATGTATAATATTTCTTTTTTACTAATAATTATAGCTAAATAAATAATTATTATGTAACTGAAAATGTATCTTTTTCTTTAGCAAACTTATCGATATCCTAGAACACAGCAGCAAATTCAATATAACTGCTTTTGTGAGGTTATAGTGGCCGTGATTCTTCAGTTATTTTAATTGTGAAAGTATTTATTCATTTGCTTATTAGGCGAAGAATATTAAGATTAGCAGGCCTAGAAATAGTTGTATAAAACTGCATCTTACACTTAAAATAGTGAAGCAAATTCAAAGTTACTGTTTTTGTGAGGTTATGGTAGCCGTGATACCTCAGTTGGTATTTATCTAATAAAATATGACCAACAGTAGTCAAATAAAACAGCGTCGCACTACGTTAAACACTGCTACAAATTCAAAATGACAATTTATGCTAAGTTATTATGATACAGATGTCTAATTTGTTTAATTATTAATATGTGATTAGCAGGTCTAGCCATGTATAAAAAAGACTATTAAAAATATGCGCACAACACTTATGTCGACGTAAATTTTTGAGAAATCTATATGTAAATTAACAAACAAAAGATAAGATAAAATGTAATAGTGAAAAGTTAAAAATAGTAAACAAGGTCAATTTAAGTTAACATCCTATAATCAATATAATTAAGTAATTTTGTTCTTCCTAAATTGGTCTCTTACAATTTCTGTGTCTTAAATTTTTATGCTGGGTTGCAGAAAGCATTGTAAAGAAATTTGATTTGACAATCACCTTAGTTTGCGATCGTAAAATTATAGTTTTTATACATGCAGGAGCAGTCTAATGTCATTAAGTAACTCCCTGTCGTATAAAACACGATTGTACTTACACAAAAACAAATGATTGATCTACATAGAAAAAATTGCTTTACATACTAAATTTTTATCAAAATGCGTGGAAAATTGTTGTCAAGTGGAAATTATACAAAAAAAAATTATGTTAAATACATGTACACACCGTTTTAAAAAAATATCGTTTCACTCGATCAATTATTTTTCGAGCAAGATTGATCTAAAATTCTACTCTGCTTTTCTTATGGAGAAATATCAAATATGTGTAGTCACAATCTAAAGCCATTGTCAAATTAAATTTTCTGACAATGCTTTCTACAACTCAGCACTAAGCTCATTGTCCACTATGAATGAAGATGTGCTCGACCGGAAACAAATGAATTTATGTATATAATTACAAATGGTTTGCCGATTCCTCTAGCGGAGGCATGTAATTTCATCGTTCCTATTATACCATTGCAGTTCCACAGGTGCTATAGACGCTGATGACCTCAGCAGTTAAGCGTCTATAATCTACAATCTCTTTCTCTACAAGTGGGGAACGGCACTAATTTAGGTCAAAATTCACTTTTCTGAATTTTACAATATTTTTGGAAAAAATCTGTGCCTCTGTTTGTTTGTGAAAACGATACAGGTCAAACAGATTGAAACCAAATTTTGGGAGAATGTTTGATATGCAAACATGAAGAGTCCTACTGTTTTTGAGAAAAATCGGCGCAAGCGCAGAAGACACATGCGCTATAATGTTATTCTTCCTCTTATACTTAAATTATTCAATTTATTTTTCCAAGAAATTTTTCTTAAAAATTTTTTTTGCCAAACTTTAGTTTTGGAAATATTTTGAAAATAAAAAAAAATCACCTGTTCTTTTGTTCTGAAGATCTGTTAAAAAGAAGGTAGTTAGGTAGCTGACAAACATGTTTTGATTAATTTTTACATGTGAAACCATATTATGTGACTATGGAAACGAATAGCAAATATATTTGTTACTAGCCATTACCCGCGTCAGCGCACGCGTTAACAGAAATTTTATTTCCTTTATTGTATGTTGAATATGAATATTTTTAAAGTAGGAATTGTCCTGTTGCCCAATTCACTGGATTTTTTTTATTAATCTAAATCAGTTTACGAGTGGTGTGAATTTCATTGGGTTCCGTTTGAATAAATAGAAGCTTTAAAGAGTTACTGAAGTCAAGATAACTAAAAATAATAAACAGTACCATAATAATTATCGTTCATCTATTTTTGTCTCATTTTTAATGACGTATAAACTTTTTTTAATTACTTCTTTATCTGTTACTTAATATATGCATTTTTAAAATCCATTTTTACCTTATTTACTATTTTTCAGTTTAAGTAAATATATTACACATATTTACTTGATAACTGTTGAGATGTCTTGTAAAAACATTGTTTTTTTTTTTTGAAAAATATAATTGTTTTTGACTTCGATTTTTTTAATAGTGCTGTCTAAAAAGTTACCTCGTGAAAGAAGAATACGATGTTTGTTTTTTTTTTATCCGACTAAAGCCAAAATAAAAGGAGGGTATATTATGATTTTAACCGGTGTTCCCGCATATCTTCCAAACTACTTATCATAATTTGACAAATGAGGTATCGTTAAAGCCAATTCAGACTAGCCGTTCTCGGTTACGATTCACCGGTCCGGTTGGAAGCTCGACCAATCAGGGCGTAGTCGTTCCCGATTGCGGTTCGGTTCGAGTGTTTAGGTTCAGCTCTAATTTCAACCGGACCGTTCGCAATCGTAGCCAATGAGAACGCTTGCTGGAGTCACCTGACTAGCCAGCTGTTTTTGTTGACGTTTAACTACACATCAAACGTCAAATCATATTTCAAAATTGCGCATGCGCACCGAGAATAATCGTAGAACCGAATCGGGATAGTGTGAGCAGCCTATATTAATCGAAAACCGAACCGGACCGGTGAATCGTAACCGAGAACGGCTAGTCTGAATTGGCTTTTAGAAGCGTCTTGATCGTCCGCTGATTAAAGGCTATGTGACGTCGCACTAAATTCAATATGGCGCCCTCTATAGGATATAAGGTTCAGTATTATTATTTGTTTTAATGTGCCGTGTTGGGTATCAAATGAAAGGTCTTAATCAACACATTTCATATAACTAGCTGTTTCCCGCGAAAATAACATCCCGAAATAATTTAAACAAAAATATAAAGCCTTAAAATATTAAAACCCAACTACGGCAAAAATCGTGCTTTGAAAAGTACGAAACAAGAAAATATTCTTGTCCCTGGTCGCATGTTTATACTTAACAATGCATTTTAGGGTATTATTGAGGTATTAGGGTCAGGGGGCATGCGACCATGGACAAAATATTTTCTTGTTGTTGGGTTTTATTTTTTAGGCTTCCTCTATATTAAAACCCAGTTAAAAAGACGCATTTGTGGAAACTTTGTTTGCACGTGCATTGAGTCTAATATTATTTTATTTCAATAAATATTTGCATGCAAACGAAAGTAGCTTTTAATCGCGCCAAAGAAGTATAACTTCCAACGCGCGTACATAATTACAAGCACCCACTTTTTTCGTATATAGCCTTGCAACGTTAATGCCAACATTGCCGTTTGGAAACTAATTCCCAAATTAAAGTCAATTCGTTTGTGGGAAAGGGTTTTCATAATTTATTATCATAAACTCCATTTACTAATAGTCAAGATTTATGATATAAAGCGTTACCTAAGATAAAAATTAGCTCTCGCATGATGTTAATTTACTGTTACAATTTGTTTTATTATGAGAAAGATTAATATGTAACTGATAACTCATGCTGCCGCGAAAGTGGAAAGTTTCGGATTTAAGTCCCGAGGATGACAGTGTTTAAAAATATTTTTTTCTAATATTGCATTGTAACAATGGGTATTTCTTAACAATGGTAGCAAAACTGAAGCTATCCTACTATGATAAAAAGCAAGGTACTTCGTCTTGGGTATTAACAAAGAATCACCTATAAGCAGTTCAAACAATGTTACTGATAAAGTGCTTACACCCATGGAAAGTTAGAAGATTGCTACTGTTATTGTGTTTTAAGTAAATAATTGCATATTTATAATCCAGCTTTTAAAGCGGCAGCAATCAAAATAATCTTCACAATAGGTCTGTCAGTGGCAGTGATAATGTAGTAATGACACCAGCAGCTAACAATCAATCTAATATTAATTTGATAACGTAATAATATAATTTTGTAACGTGCAAAAGTATGAGTGAACAATTTTTCATCGAAACATATTCTTGAATCGACAAAAGTGAGATTCAACAGTGACAGGTAACGGTAGAAGGTTTACCGAATGTACAATTGATTGAATTAATTCTAATTACAATAATTTTCAGTTAAAACAAACTCTCTATAAAAGTGAGTAAACTACTGTTAAGAAAATATTAGTGAAGATTGCACGTTAATTTAAAAGTGATAAAGTAAAAGGGGAGCAAATTGAACGTGCATTATGTTTAATAAAATGTGAAATGATTAAGAGCATGTCATTTGTTTTTAAATAAATGAGGTGTAGATATGGAGTGCTAGCCTCAAAATTACTAGAGAGTAGAGACTAAGGTTGGGCGTTAGCATTGTTGAAGCTGTGACTTGACGAAACGCGAGAGAGGGCGGGGGAAGTAGGCTTGTGGAGTCCTTTTCCAAACAGTTGAATAACCAAGCCAAGAGGTTCGGTGACGTAAGCCTTCCACTCAACCAATCACAAACGTGACCATGTTTATAGCCTCTTACGCCCAAAAATATTTTAGTAATCTTATGCTAGTCTGGACTTCGCGAGCAAAGTGATAGAAAAATATAGCGATAATTGCGGTAGCCATTCCATTTTTTTAACAACATGCAACAAGGCGAGCCAGAAAAAGACGTGCAAATGCCGTGTTTATCGTTTTCTCTTTCCTGTCGATTAGTACTCCATATCTACAACTCAATGTTCCATTCACTTGAAAACAAACGGCATTCTTAAATCTAGATTTAAAGCTCTGAAAGTCGTATCAAAAATCGGCATTAGACTGTCCTTGTTATTAAAACATTTGATGTTAGTTTCACGACAAAAAGGCGTTAACCAGTATTACAAAATATGTATATTTTGTCACTTTCCACCGGAACAATTTTCATGTTTTGTTTTATTAAAGTAACAGTTTCATTTGTTAAAAAAATCCAACGAATGTACTTCAAGATCCTCATCTCATAGGAGGAGCGATTTTTAAATTTCTTCAATTATTGTAACAAAACGTGACGTAACGAATTTAAAAGTTTTTTTTTGTTGACTATTTTTGCAATCAGTTTTAAATAAATACTGATTTATCTTCCTTTCCTTCCACAGGTACTTGAGACGCAGGTTTTATCATAGCATTTCTTTAAATAATAATCTAATTATGTCACGGACTAATTACCTACTTCAAAAGTAATCAAAGTTAAAAGCAAACAATAAATAAATCTATATAAATAAAATCGCAGTTTTGTCTGCCTGTTCCGACGTCAAGTAAAATTACCTGAAATTTGAGTATCACTTGATAATGTACCAAATTTCATCGAAATCGGTTGAGCCGTTCTTGCGAACGAATAACAAATAAAAAATTCTCTCGTCTAGATATAAAATTGAGCACGCAATTACAGACAAAGGTCCCATTACAGTTTTATATATTAGTATACTGATATTGTAAAAAATATGTTTAATTTAACAGATCTCAAAATGTTACTGATTTTCTCTTACAGTGTCTGAAAATAAACAAGCAAAAGTAAAAAAGTTTGTATATTCAAAAGTACCGATTTTACGATGGTTTCCGAATTACCAGAAAGTCGACAGTGTAGGAGATCTGATAGCCGGTATTACTATTGGTTTAACAATGATGCCTCAATCAATAGCGTACGCGGCTCTCGCGGGACTTACCGCACAGTACGGACTGTATTCATCGTTCATTGGCTCATTCATTTACGTCATATTCGGAACTATTCGGGAAGTGTCGATTGGGCCGACTAGTTTAATGGCACTACTTAGTGTCGAGTACACTAGAGATTTGCCAGTTGAATTTATGATTCTTCTTTGTTTTTTGGCCGGTTGTATGGAACTATTAATGGGTATTTTGAAATTAGGTAAATATATATTTTAACTAACTCGCAAATCGTCATAGGATTTCTCGACAAAAAACCTAAGCAAGTGCTTTTTTAAGAAGTTTTTTCAGAGGTTGCGATAGGTCATCCAGCGATCTATTTTTCATTTGATGGAAAAAATAGCACTGCACGCTCGTCATAAACGATGCCTCAAACACCATTTAATTTAAATTGAATTGGTGTACCCTGTGACAGGATCACCCCGTTTTTGCGAGTTTATTTCAATTTAAAATGCACTAGTGAAGAATGTTCTTTGGCGAAAAAGGGCGTAAAACAAAGGATACCGACCCGGTTGAGAGTTGCCCGTAGTTTTTATTTTACTTGATCATTCTACTCATATATCTAATAGTTAATACTGTCTATATTGCAATCGCCCGTAAGTGCAAGTGTCACGGAGTAAGTGAGACAGCAAACGATTACTTCTATCTCTTTTTAGACTACTCGACCCACTTGGCCTGGAGATTCGCTTGCTAAAATCAGTCTAAAATTCTAGTATAAGATGACCGAACCATTATTTTATTTTTCATTTATAAATAAATAAGTTCAATTTTGGTGTTTGTTTTAGGTTTCTTGATAGATTTTATATCAGTGCCGGTAATATCAGGATTTCAGTCAGCCATGTCAATAATTATTATCGTATCTCAACTGAAAACGTTATTCGGAATCCGATTCAGATCCAAAGGATTCGTAGATAATATTCGACAATTGATTACCCATTTTCCTGAAATTCAGCTGGGAGATACACTTTTGGGAATATTCTGTATTGTGTTTCTGTTGTCATTGAGGGTACGTCATTTGTTTGATAAGTTTAATAATTTATACGACGCATGCGTATAACAGTTTTATTAAATGCGCATCTGCCGTGCAGTTTGGCAGTTAATATTTTTTTTAAATTAACGTTTAAAATATGATTTACAGAAATTAAAAGACGTGAAAATAAGTAAAAATCGATCAGTGAATAGAGTTTTATGGTTCATTTCAATTAGTAGGAATGCTTTAGCTGTCCTAATCTGTGCAACGTTAGCTTTTGTTTATGAAAACAACACCGGTACTACTCCGTTTAGATTGTCAGGTATGCTTTTTCATAATTATTACATAAATAAATACAAATGTACTTCCAACATTACCAGTAAAAAATACTTGCTTTGGGATTAGCAAAATTCGAAATCAATAAATGCTAACGACCTCAGCTGTTGAGCGTCTATAATCTACAATCTTCTTTTTCTTCAAACGACAATGCTTGCACAAAAAGACACTCTGATTCCAATGAACACAAACAAACGTCTGTATTTCTTCAAATTTAAAAATTGTCATTTAAAGTTTCACAAAATTTACACATAAAATTTCGAACGCTGTAACTTCTAAACCAAAAGTGATACAGAAACGGTACATACTAACATTATAGTATTGACTATAGAATATAAATGATTAGATTACTTTATTTTTCATAACTTTGTAAAACAATTACAGGAAATGTTGAACCCGGTTTACCGTCTTTCCAACCTCCTAAGTTTTCTTCACAACTGGGAAATGAAACATACACTTTTCCAGAGATGTGCGCAAAACTCGGATCGGGGATCATTGTTGTGCCTCTATTTTCGGTCATAGCTAACGTCGCAATTGCAAAAGTTTTTTGTAAGTTTCATGATAAAAAACATAAATACTGTACACAACAGGTTCTAAGATTTTTGGCGCTTAAGCTCCCGTGGTGGCGATGCCATCGTAGATTAAAGCTAATGGAGTTAGTTACCATGTTTAATAATTTTAATATTGTCAAAGGAAATACGTAAACAAGACAAGATATAATCAAAATGCATCTTACAGAATATAATTAGGTAGTTTAGGTCTAATAATATATTTCGACTGTTGACGCGATTTGAATATTACCCACTTTAATCGCATAACTATAAAAATCACTTGCCCTTTACCATGCAGTACCCTGATTCTTTGAGTAACGATTCTAAATTCCTCTAATTTTTATATAAGTAATAAGTTTATAAAATAAAATTATTTTTAATAACAGCTTCGGGTAAATCCGTCGATGCGACTCAAGAAATGATCACATTGGGACTATGCAATATTTTTGGATCGTTCGTAAAATCTATGCCAACTTGCGGAGCTTTTACGCGTTCAGCTGTTAGCAATGCTAGTGGAGTACGAACACCTTTAGCCGGATTATATTCGGGTAACTTCTTTTAACCGCATAATAATAAATAAATTTATTCCTCGAAAAAAAAACAGAATTCAAAATTAGAAAATAGAAAATAAATTACATTGCGTGTACAGAATAAATGTAATTTTCCAACCCAACTTGGCTATTGCCAGTTCCAGGGCGGGAAAGTGAGGTATCTGTCATATATTTAATAATTACTATATCAAGCGCATTGTCTATTTACTCCATGTGTGGTGAGTGAAGTGAACGCATCAAAGCATATCGAATATATATTTGCTTCTCTTTTTTTGAGGTAATTCCCTGATTTCTCCGATGGTGGGATTGGTTGATGTACGTGCATTTAATCTGAACTAAACGTTGAAATAAAAGCAGTAATTACCATATATTTAATACTCCTATATTGCTAGTAGGGGTATGAAGAAAGACGAAACCATTACGGTGCGCCTATCTCTCTCGTAACTAGTTCGAATCCTACGCGCATGTCCTAAAACTAGACTTTAAGCTTCGAGGGAAGGGGGCTTGCCCCCCACACTGGCCAATTACCCCATCAGATTCATGACGCTGGCGCACAACGGGTAGAGTAGTCTAAAAAGATATAGAAGTAGTCGTTTGCTGTCTCACTTACTCCGTGACACTCCTACTTACGGGCGATAGCAATATAAGAGTAAATTAGATATATGGTCAAAACTATCTCTCTTTCAAAAACTTTGTCTTTATCTATGATAGTCTCCAATTAGAACCAACAAAAAAGGACAGAAATATACCCTTTCACTTTAATTATTCGATTATGATTTTCGTAGTCTCCGCTGTATAGAGTAAAAGTACCTGCTGTCAGTGATGTTTATTTGATACCTCATTTGCCACTAGCGCCATCTGATGAATAAAAAAATGGTAGCCCTGATTCTTTCTTCACGGACCACACGTAGAAGAAGTACTGAAAGCTCTCTGTGAGAATACTTATTTGTTAAGAAACTTATTTCGGTTCCAGATCGTCGTTCTTAGAGAAATTCGACTGTGTTGCAAATTGTTTACTTGATCAGATAGCTTTGTTCATAGTGGACGGTAGACTTTATTCAAATAATTAGTTGTGGGTTAGATAATGTTTTTAAATGTTTTTGTAGGAATATTGATACTTTTGGCTCTGACATTTTTAACACCGTATTTCTATTATATTCCAAAATCGACGCTTTCGGCAATATTGATTTGCGCTGTCATGTTTATGATTGACTGGAAAATTTTGAAACCATTATGGAAATTCAATAGTAAGTATGATGCTGTTGTTTTTTGAGGCAAATAAAGGAGCGTCTCACATTTTTTTTACAATGGATTATGTAACATTTTTTTTATTAAAAGTTATCGGAAATGTTCTTTTCATTGAAATTTTAAACATCAATTCGAATACTGGCTGAAGGTAAAGCCAGGGCCAACAAAACAGTTAAAAAAAAATTAAACAGAGTAATGTCTTTGCAGAAATGACATGGATAAAATTCAGTCTGTGTTTGACTTACAGATTTACTGTTTAATTAGTTTAAAAATGTTTGTTTTAAATGACTAACTAAAATTGTAATTCGCTTTCAGAATTTGATTTCTTCGTAACGGCCAGCACCTTTTTCGTAATTCTGATACACAGTATGGGAATGGGTCTGTTAGTCGGTGTCTTAATCAATTTTGCCAATTTAGTGAGATTGTGGGCAAGACCCAAAATTAATTCGGAAAGCTGTAAGGTAAGCAATTTCAACCATATTTAATTAAATATAAAAAAACGTAGTTCGGCCTGTCAGTTTCGAGTTGGCCTAAAAATGACTGATGCACAGGAACAATTTCTGGTTAGGACATGCACTTTGTTTCATCTCAATCCGTTAATCCTTTTGCTTTTGAACTGTATTTGAATTTTTTTACGTAAACGCAATTTTTACTATTTTCCACAGCACTGCTGCCATCAGTACGATTATACAGTAACTATAGTATAAAGTTGTCCGTAAACAGTTGCCAGGATTATTTAATTTAATTCATACTTGGAAAGAGAGATTGTAGATTAGAATTTGATAACCATCAAAACACCCGCTGAACACAGATTGCTTCAAGCAGTAGAATATTTTCTGTTGAGATGCTACAACGATATCGACCAATCACAAGCCTTCTTTTATTCATGTCTTACTTTTTTCACGTCTCTAAGATAGCGTGTTAAAAATAAAAATTATTTGTTTGCAGAACGAAATCGGACAAGAATATTTACTTATAACGCCTAATTTAGGTTTACTGTTTCCGGCTGTAGATTTTCTCCGCAGTGAGATATCTAAAATCGCTATATTAAAAGAAAATGAACACAAGCCGGTCGTTATTGACTGCCGATATTTTTTAAATTTCGATTATTCAGCTGCAAAAGTACGTATAACAATTATTCGTTGATAATACTGAACAAATAATTTTTATTTTCCTAAATTTTTTCAGGGCTTAGAAGCCATAAATCGAGATTTTGAAGTACGGTATCAGCAACTTATATTTTTGAATGTCAATACAAATATTAAACAAAACATCGATTGCAATATAGATAGCAAAAAAATTAAGTATTGCGACAGTATGATCGAACTAAGCGAATACTTGAATAACGAAAAAACTGATATTTCGAGAGATGCGACGTATCCTTTATTAACCGATAAAAATGATTCTGAAATGTATCAAATTAAAATCAAATCCGTCGATGGCAAAATCGCTATCGAAGAAGAAGACGATTTCGAGGAACGGTTAGACGATGAAATCGAAGAAGAAATATGTATTCGTCCTGATCGTCGATATAGCGCCGATCGTCGATGTAGTATCGATAGGCGATGTAGTGTCCCAAAATGAAAATAATTAATTTTAATTTATTTTTAAAGTATTTCTCGTAATTTTCTAGGTATTTTAAGAAGTATTATGTCTTTATTATATATTTCTGTGGTTAAACGGCAAAACCGCCTATGTTGAACACAAGATTACTAGAATACATACTAGAACAGTGGTTCTTAACCTTTTTGGAGGTACTGAACCCCACCAGTTTCATATGCGAATTCACTGAACCCTTCTTAATTTGAAAAATAAAATATGATTTATTCAAAATGATGGACAAGCGGGGCGTGTCATCACGAATCATATGAATTGGGTGTGTGTCTTGACCTCCGCCGAACCCACGAGATTGACTCACCGAACCCCTGGTGTTCGATCGAACACAGGTTAAGAACCGCTGTACTAGACGGTTGGGCGTAAGAGGCTATATTGCTATAAACATGGTCACGTCTGTGATTGCTTATGTCACCGATGACCATGGCTTGGTTATTCAAGTATGTTTATCCCAACTGTTTGGAAAAAGACTTCACAAGCCTACTTCCCGCGTCTCGTCACCTCACAGCTTCAACAATGCTAACGCCCAACCTTAGTTTCTAGTAATCTTGGAACTCACAAACATTTTTCTGTTTTTTTTAATTTTATAACAATGCGTAAAAATGCTTCGTGTAATGATTAAATTGCCACTAATCTTATTTTACTAAAAATATATATATTTATATATATATATATATATATATATATATATATATATATATATATATATATATATATATATATATAAGCTGTTTTGCCTTTCGGTCACAGGTTTTTATCCAGGTATTATTTGTGAAAACAATGTTAAATAAAGTGATTAATTCAAGCTTATAACGACTGTGATATTTTTGTTTTAGATATTCTTAATTAAAAAACATAAAAATTGGTTGTTTAAATTTATTTTAGTTTCCAGTATGTAAGGTCAATTTTTTATCAATTTATAGAATCGCAATATTAATTCTTGTGACGTTTGCGTAGAACTTAAAAAAATGTTGTGTATTGCTGTGGTTTAACGAACTAATACAGGGATTCTTAACTTTTTTATGCTTTCAATCAACGCAGAAATTTCGTTTCTTAGTAATCTAAAAAATAGACTTCGATATCTTTCGCATTTCCCCTAGGAGGTAGGTACACCTGTCCGGCTTAAAAGCACTGCGTAATTAGTGAATCATGGCCGGTTTGACTGAATGCAATTTATCTTTGGAATTTTTTTTGTTTCCAGGAAATTTTATTGATTATATCTCCGATTGTCAACGTAGATAAACAACTAACCTAACATAATATAATTATTAAAAATTGACAAGGAAAATGAAATTCCGAAAAATGTGATTATCTTATTTGCCATATCTCCGTTTTTATTTATTTGAATTAGTATATAAATGATTTAAATTTCGTTACCTATTATTGTGATGATGATTAGAAGAATATTATATTTTATTGTAACAACGGGTACGTGTAATTTTAATTTTGAATAATGAATAAAAAAAGTAACCAAATTCTCGATGTTCATCCATTAACTGCTGACCCTACAGTCGCTTGGAAGAAATTAGCCAAAAATCAATTAGTAATCGCAGTAAATTTAAATCCACCAAATGAAGTAAGCAACGACAAAATTCGAGTAGTTTGTATGAGCGACACCCATTCAATATCTCGATATCAATTTACTATTCCAAATGGCGATATTTTTATCCATGCTGGAGATTTTACGCGCTATGGAGATACAAGTGAAATAATTGCTTTCAACGATTGGATAGGTACGTTATTAATAAATTGTTAAAAATTGTACTATTCATACGTTAAGCAGTCGAAGTTGTCAAATTACACACAATCGAGTATAGTGTGCAATCTCAGAGTGCAGACGCAATTTAATCATTTTGAACGCATCAATTATGGTCCGAACCGATTTCTAGACATATTTTGATAGCAAATAAAACATTTTGTGTTATAATCAAATTATACTAAATGCGTACGCGAGAAAATTCATAGATATCTATTAATGGAGTAGTATGTGTATTTAAACTCACAGCTTTGATATTAAAACGCATAATACACTTTAATAATTCGAAAATAATCATTATTAAAATTTAAAAAAAACGTCTAAACGAAATTCATAAAAAAAACACTTACCAAAACCAGGTGTTAATGTCGAACCGATTTCTTCAGTTACTTGAAATTTTTCATCGCTCTTGTTATGCTGAACGAAATTATGTATACGTCAATTTGAACAAAACTCTAATTAACCAAAAAACCTATGTGTACTTATATTTTATAGGCATAAGTATCCTTATTTCACTAGATATTTATTAAAACAGGTACACTTCCACATAAACACAAAATAGTTATAGCTGGAAATCACGAATTATCTTTCGATCCAAAATTTGCGGATTTAAATGGCAAACAACCACCTGATGCCAAAAAAGCGAAGGATTATCTTACTAACTGCACGTATTTAGAAGATTCGTTTATTGAATTGTTTGGATTAAAAATATACGGATCACCTTGGTATGTTTCACTTTAATATTCTAATTTCACAACGCACACCAAAAACAAACAACATTTTAAATTGACATCGTAACTGCAGTTTATAACAACGTTCTAACAACTTAAAAAAAAAAAACATTGGTGGGTTTTATTTTTACATTTTCTGACGTGAATGGACACCATTAAAACAAAAAAGCGTCTTTTTTAAAAGATTATTATACCCATGAATATATTAGTACCTTTTTCCTTTGCAATATACAAATATTTTCACTACACGATAATGATTTTAAAATTTAAACCCGGAAACAGAAAAATAACGACGAATTATTAACGGTCATCGAAAGGAGTGCGTTCAAACGTAGATCAGGGAGGCTGAAAATTTCAACCAATCCGAAACTACATACTGTTTTGTTTTAGCTGATCGTGTTGTTTTCTTTGATCTTAATTAGACTACTAAAATGAGCTTACCAAATTACATCAGATATAATACGTACAAAAACTGAAAAATACATTTTTTTCTTATCAATATTCTTATAGGTAGAGTGCACTTTCCAAAAACTGTTATTTCAAGGCGGTAAATTCTGAATCTGTTCGATAAAAAAAATGTTCTATTCTAGGCAACCCGAATTTCGCAACTGGGCTTTCAATTTACCGAGAGGCAAAGAATGTTTATCGAAATGGAACATGATCCCAGATGATACCGATATTCTCGTAACTCACGGACCACCAATCGGACACGGAGACTTATGCCATACCGGTCTTCGGGCTGGCTGCGTAGATCTTCTGACAACAATTCAGCAACGCGTACAACCAAAGTATCATATCTTCGGTCACATCCATGAAGGTTATAGACTTTTATAATTGTTTTCAACAAATTATTTTCAGGTATATTAAATTGTATTTTATCTTTCAAACTTACCGTATTTTAGGGTACGGAATCACCTCCGACGGAAGCACTACTTATATCAATGCGGCGACGTGCAACCAAAGATATGAAGCTGTTAATTTACCAATCGTATTCGATATAGATCTCCCAACTGGCGTTAAAAAAACTTAACATTTGACACCATGAAGTAGTACTCGACAGAATTATTAATTTTAAATGAAACATATTTTTTTATTGAAAAATTATTTTTGTTAACATTAACAAAATAATGTTTATTTTAAAGCATAGACTATTTATCAGTAATCGCAAAAACAGTAATAACTTGCATAATTGTTTTATTTTCGAAATACGTAACAGAAAATATTACAAAGTAATATTATGATCAAACAAGCATGACACCGAAGACGCTGTTTGATTTCTTTTAATGGCTTCGGAGAAAATTGACGACACATCGATACACTGTAAAATTTTTAAGCATTAAAACAATAAAAACAGCATTCGCCTCTCTTATAAGCACCACTTACAATTTATTCAACTTTTCAGTTTAAGTACTTGCTTAGTTAAATATTTGTCAACGGTTGGCAGCACGGCAATGATTTAAGGAATTAATATAATTTAAGTTTCAAACAATTGATTAGTAGAATACCTGAAGTTTCGAGCATCGACGTAAATGTTCTTGTTGAGGTATTGTATTAGTTACTACCACTACTTCGAAGTTACTCTTATTTATTTTATCAATAGCGCCTCCAGAAAAAATACCATGGGTCACAATGGCATAAATTTTCGCAGCTCCAGCTTCGTACAGTTTTTGAGCAGCAAAACATATTGTCCCGCATGTATCTAATAAAAAAAAGAATATTCTACTTATCTTCAAGCAGAAGTACATACTGACCAAGCTCATTAAATGACTTTGCGTACTGAGTATCTTTAATCCAAGTGTAGGCTTTCATGGTTGGCGTAGTTGTAAAACTTCGTGGTTTCCGAGCTCGTGGTCCATTGGTATTTCTACCTGACGTTTCGTCTACAACTGCGGTAGACATTATCAAAGGCGATGTGGTAGCGGGCGAAGTGTCTTTCTAGACTGCCTAGAAGGTAGAAATACCAATAGACCACAGCGTACAAGCCCGGAAACCAAGAAGTTTGACTATCTTTTGTTAACAAATACCTGCCATATCATCGACAACAATTGCAACTCGATTTTTCACATCTCCAACTAATACCATAGAAGCGACTTCGTTATCTTTCTGTCTTTCTTTATGAATCAACGCGAAATCGATTTTCAATTTATCTGCAATCGATACAATTCTCTTAGTGCCTCCGGCATCGGGCGAAATAACAATACTATTTTGCCAGTCGGGCACATTTTCTTTAATCCATTTGTCTATAGCTGGTTCGGCGAATAAATTGTCAACAGGTATGTCAAAAAAACCCTGTATCTGCGAAGCATGCAAGTCCATGGTGATAATGTGGTTGGCGCCAGCGACGGACAACATATTTGCTAATAATTTGGCACTTATAGGCGACCGGCTCTACAAATAATTTCGTGAATTTATACAATGTTAAAAAGAAAGGAGTTTTGAAAACAAAAGATAATACTCTATCTCTTTTATCTTGTCGGGCGTATGGAAAACACGGTATTACTGCCGTGATACTTTTAGCTGAAGCGATTTTACAAGCATTCATCATTATTAACAGTTCCATTATGTTATCATTTATATCCCCGCAACCGGACTGTACAATATACACGTCCAAGCCTCTCACCGATTCTTGTATTTTGATTCTAAAAAATAACAAATACTAAGAACTATTGAAGAAATTTCTTAGGATAAACCTAGGTGGCACAGGATCGAAGAAAGCAAATACTGAATTATGTAAATTGCATTTATTCTAACGTTTCGGCAAGCTTTTTGCCATCTTCCGAGAGTCAATGCTGTCCAATTGTTCAGTATTGTGAGAAGATGAAATAAAATAAAGTGAAAATCTAACATCACGAATAATAAAAATGTTGTAATTATTAAATTTATTTTACTAAATTTTTTTTATAAGTGTTACCAGTTAAAAGCTAAAAAGTAATATGTCATATTACTTTTTAGCTTTTAACTGTTAACACTTTAAACAAATTTTAGTAAAATAAATTTAATAATTACTACATTTTTATTATTTGTGATAGATTTTCACTTTATTTTATTTCATCTTCTCACAATAATACTGAACAATTGGACAGCATTGACTCTCTGAAGATGGCAAAAAGCTTCCCGAAACGTTAAAATAAATGCAATTTACATAATTCAGTATTTGCTTTCTTCGATCCTGTGCCACCTAGGTTTATCCTAAGAAATTTCTTCAATCTACTTTCAAGGATCATCATCACTCGAAGTTTTTAGAACTATTTTCGCACTAAGAACTATATTATAATGTTAAACCAAAGAGAGATAATAGTGTTATCGATCGTCTATAATTCCCAATAATTCATTTGAGAGGATAGGTGGGAAATGTCACCTAAGTCAGTAAGTGCTTTTACTAGAGCCCCAGATCTACGATTTTTCCGAACCGGGTCAAAAACTTGATAGTGGCGCCCCCTCTCACCAGCGTTTGAGATAAAAATATATAATGGGTGGCATTTTTTGTGATCAAGAGGGGAGAATAAGAATTCTTTATTAATTTTTTTTCAAACATATATTATGATTTTGGCGCCCCCTGAAACTGCCGCCCGGGTCAGTCCCCCCTGCCCTCTAGATCCAGGGCTGCTTTTACAGCTATGCTATCTTGCGACTGGTCCACACCCACTGAATTGAATTGAATCGACTGAGCACGGCAGTGTATACGCAAACCGGATGTTGCGGAGTCGATCCGAGCCGACTAGTGTGTGCGAACTCATTTAACTTCATGTATCCCAAAACTGCTGATCGTGTCAGCCAATCCGACTCAGTCGAAACCAAATAAATCGAGACATATTTTAAAGACATTACACTTTTCATGACCACTTCCTAAAGATTTGATCATATTTTGCACGTGAATTTTGTGTATCTCCTGTCTTGTTATTTGCTTCTTTCTTTGCTAATTCTCCATAATTTTTAAATGTGATAGCTGACCTAACTGCGTTTAAACTACAACAGCGTCATCAGTTCATTTAACAATAAACTAGATACAACATTAATTTTTGTCTCCTCTTCTTGTTGTTCCATGTTTCTAACTAAATATATATATTTAATAATTTTTTTTACCGAGTTTCCTTGTTGCTAAATTTGCCAGTTTCAACTTTTCCGGGCTGAATATTTAAACGATCGATTAACTCTTTACTGAATTCGGGATTCGATGATCCGTTGAACACCACAATATTATTCGACATTTCGTTTGGTTGGAACATTTTAAATTATTCCTTTTACTTCAATATTTTTATAAACGTTTCTCACAGCTGCGGTCGAAAGTATTTTGAATCTTGTAAAAATTGAATAAAAAATATTCGTTAACATTGTTATAAAATTACATAGAATGTCTGGCAGATACAATGACCACAATAATTAGAGATAAAAAGAAGATTCCAGCTAATACTACTTTAACCATTGTGAAAAAATTTTGACTAGGCGTTATAGCTTCTTCAGTCGTTAAAACATCGACAACAACAAAAGAGGAAGATGAACTGCTGCTACTAATTTCCTGGCCTCGATTTTTAGGAGGCATATCGCAGAAAATATTAAAATTGAATTATCCTTTAAAAAAATATAAACACAATAATTTGTGTAACAACAAATCCACTGAGCTAAATCAGACTCTACTTTTGATAGCTGATTTTTTTCAAAAATACGTCTCATCTGTCAAAAATTACTTGAAGAAAGAAAATTTTGCGACAAATCTCATTTTGGTCCAAGCTTACTTGAATGTAACCAAATTTTTAGAAATTAGCTGTCAACTTTTGGTTATTATATTGTAGCAATTTTTTTACAAGAAAATATTCAACAAACTTTTTTTAACTATTCTGCAAATTCCATTTATACTATTTATTAGTCACTTGTACAATTAAATTCACTCTAATTAACAATAAACAGATTTACTTGTTTTAGCCATTTCAAAGTTAACTCGATCGGAAATTACTTATCAGACAAATACCATAGAATAAACCATAATACAACTTATCACAAGACAACATTGTGTAAATAAATAGTGTCATATTTATGTAACATAACACCACGAGTATGTTTTGAAATACCTATCCAGTTTATTTTACATCAAAATAATCTATTATTGTGGTGCTTAATCCCTGTCTGCGTCATTTCTACAGAAGTCATTGTTTAAAAATAGTTTTGTGTGTGGTATGCGGGGGACACCCCTAAAGTCATTTAGTTAAAAAAAAAAAAAAAAAAAACTCGGATCGCAGTACCAAAACCCTGCCGACAATATAGTGTATTTGCTAATACAGGCATTGTGGCTTTATTATGTTAACTTAAATTTGTTTTTAGACCAAAAAAAATTAATTCCTTAATACACCCTTTAAAATTGCAACATTATTGTTAATCGAACATCTGCACCAAATTAAATATACCCTTCAATATGCAAATCTATATCCTCAAATCAGTGTTTTCATAAAATTTCTAAGTCCGGCTCTGTCGGGCCGATTTTATTGAAATTTTAGCAGCACATTTTCATGTTTAAATTTTAATTTTGAATCGATCCTGACAATATTTCCGCCACTTAATTTAAGAGAAGCATGTTTTTAGGAGCGCCTTGAGAACTAGTCGTTCATTAAATTTGGAATCAGATCAATAAAACTACACAATTTCTAGAGACTTGAAAAAGATTGACAATCAAGAAGGTTATTAGAGGTGACCCCGTACATGAATGACGTCTGCTGGAAAACCGTTCACATTTTTATCAGCCACGTAATATCAATAGACTGTCTGCCGGATGACGTCATCCTCCCACTTCTATACAACAGAACAAGATCACTCCTGTATCTAAAAGCCTTGGACAATCATATGAACTTCATTTGAAGATGCGTTAGTATTTTGTTTATTTGGAATTTGTGACATTTTTGTCATTTTGAATGAAAATTTAAAACGATAAAAAAAATTACAGAGCAAATAGAATCTAGTAATAAATTTATTTAAACATTTAGATACAATATTTTCATAGCTGTTTTGTTTTACTTATAATCGGCACTAAAAATCTTTACAATTCAATAAAAAATAAAGTAAACACGGATCTAGTGATTTTTCTATTTAAAATTTAATCTGAATGTCACAGCGAATAAAAATGAAATAACGATCAATTGTTTTAAAGCCATAATAATTCATTTTAATAATACAACAAAATTTCTGCTGTAACAACTAAACGGTATAAAAAATATTTACAGTAAAATGGATTCATTGTTCGGTTTTACATTTTGTATAATAATACAAAATTAGGAGATTCTTTAGCATTTATTAATTTGTAAATAATATTACCTACTAGAAAAAATTCACGACGATAAATTCCTTACTGTTTATTCATTTCCTCATAACATTCAATAATTATAACATTTCAATTAAATGTAAATAAAATACTAGAAAAATATGTCAAAAATGCGTTTTGAAGTACAAGCTGTTATTAGTATAATATTTTTTAAAAGTTACGGGCATTAATCGTTCAGAAAAGATTATTCATTATAATATAAAAATAAAATAAAAAGTGAATATTTAACACCAGAATATTTTTACAAAATCCATAAAATTTATTTATATAGAATTTTATTCCTTCATAAATCGAAATAATATGCTTATATATTTTTGTTCCAATAATTGACAATTAATAGCTTTGTACAATACTGGTTTCCAACTCAAAAATCTGAGAGCAAAATATAGGAAAGTCTAAATTTACAGTAAATGTTAAATACAAATTTAGGGTTCCGACATTCAGATTACAATGTATAAAATATTTCATTTAAGGGAGATAACTTAAAGTATCAATCTATTAGGCTAAAAATATTTATAACGAAAAATTGATATAAAAATATACTTTCTAATAAGGTACATTCGAAAATAGATACGATACTGATTCACCGTTGTGAGTCCGCCTTACAGCTTCGGCAAACATCATGGACACGTCGATACACTACCAGAGAGAAAAAAAATCATTAAAATGAGTTAATTGCGATTTTATATTTTTTACTGTTTCTCGGTCATCACCTCATCAGTTTAGCAGCATTTATGAGCACAGAACATGCATCTATAGAATGGTTTACTCCCGTGCAAACTTTTGAGCCTCCTACTTTAGGAATGTATGACGTCACGGCAGTCACGTGACAAGTATTGGCGTTTTGGAGCGAAATTTGAAACGGAATTTAAAATACATGATTTTTAAGACTTGAGTCGTATTTAAATAAAAATAATAAAGATTTGTGGCTTTATTAGGTACTTATGCACGATTTAAAACACTTTCCCAAAAATAGTCAACATCCCTATTGACGTATTAATAAAAGTAGAAGAGAGTTTCGTTTAAAAAGCATAACATAATTCGATATATTGATATTTTTATTGATAAATCAAAAAAGTGTCCGGCCCTAGCCATGGCAAATTTTTGAAAAAATGTTCTTACCTGTATTTTGGGGCATTCTTTCATGTGTCCATCTTGGGGTATAGTATTTGTTACGACGACAGCTTCGAAGTTTGCGTTATTGATTCGTTGAATGGCCGGTCCCGAGAAAATACCGTGAGTGAGAATAGCGTAGACTTTGGTGGCGCCGGCGTCGACCAATTTCTCAGCGGCATGACATATCGTTCCACAAGTGTCGGCCATATCGTCGACGAGGATAGCTACGCGATCTTTAACGTCTCCGACTAAAACCATCGAAGCTACTTCGTTTGCCTTCTTACGCTCTTTGTGAATTAAAGCAAATTCGACATTGAGCCTGTCAGCGATCGAGGTAACTCTTTTGGCGCCACCCGCGTCCGGAGAAACGATTATGCTATTTCTCCACTCGACGATATTTTCCTTTATCCACTTTAAAACTGCCGGTTCGGCGTACAAATTATCGACCGGTATATCGAAGAAGCCCTGGATTTGAGACGCGTGCAAGTCCATCGTGATTATGTGGTCCGCTCCGGCAACGGACAACATGTTGGCGACAAGTTTAGCAGAGATCGGTGCCCGACTCTAAAGAAATCACAAATATTGTGTTAGGATGGTTTTTACTTGCAACGGGGTTATTTCATGCCGACCTTGACTGACCCACCAGCTGCGGCCCATTTGCAACGCTAGAAATGTTTACAATTCGACAAAATACATTATAATCAGTTCCTATATACTAACGTAGCATTTTTTTTATATAAAGACAAAAACTTAGTTAATATTCTTACCACCAGAGGCACTTAATTCGTATATCATTTGGAAACTTACATTAAATTAGCAACGTTCATCAATTTGACCCTTAAATGTTTGTAATTTCATTTCCAAGAAGACTAGAATAATAAGGAGAGTGAACTGCGATGGGACAAATCCTGGCCGCTGTTAGTATATACGTGAGTGGCGTAATGCATTACTACGCAGATAATGTTTGTGTTAGTGAGAATCTATGTAGATCGACCGTAGCCTCACTTTGAAGTTGACATGTCATTTGACAGCGAAATGAGGTTACGGTCCTTCGACACAGATTGTCACTAACAGATATCATCTGCGCAGTAGTGCATTGCGCCGTTTACAGATGTGTTCGCAGCGCTGCCTAACGACGGCCAGAATTCGTCTCGCTTGCGGCACGCGTGTTCTATCTCCTTACAATCTAGCCTTCTTGTTCATTTCACTACCTGGAAGCTGAATCAAATGTCTCTGGCGGCGAAAATATTAATCAGACTTCTGTGAAACACAGAACTCATATTGTTGTTTTATATAAAAGGTAGCATTTTGCCTTTTTTTGCTGCCAAACGACCAAAATTGCTATGATATTCATATGTTATTTTTTATAATTTATAGTTTCCCCAGTTTGACTTTTACTACATCATATGTCACAATTTGTTGTAACCTGAAACTATTAATTTTGAATCATCTATTGTAACACAAGATGCCATCTGTCGACTTTTTTGCATGCTTATTTCGCTTTTATAACTCAGTTATGACACCACAACAGCTAACAACTGAGAATCGCTCTAATTTTTTGAAAAACAAAATTGAGATTCGATTATCTTCTTCAATTGTCCGCGCGATCGCTATTTTGTTTTTAGAAAAAACATGCTATAAAGCCCCGATGCATAGAAATATCTCAACAGATTTGGTCGACAAATATAAATACCTAACAGAAGGGGTGCAAAATATTAAATAGAAACAAAATTAATTTAAAAAAAAGTGAAAACAAATGCTAGCTATACACGATGTTGCAAATGCACCCTAGTTAGCGGATCATCGGTATAAGTGGAAGCAAAACACCCAGACGGACTAACACAAAAAAATAATAATTACAAAAAAATTAGTCACATTACACAAAAAAGAAAAAAACAATCACATTTTTCCCATTTATATTCAGTAGTCTAATCTAAAGTGCAAAAATTCAAGAAAATAAATAAGTAAATTAAAATTATTATGAAATAAAAATGATACCATTATTTACAACATATATTTTTTAATTCCGTAAAACTAAAAACAAATTATTGCAAAAAAATCACGATTTTTGTAAATAGTTAATATAGACAAAACAAGCACATCCATTTTTCCAGCGCGTTCAAAATTATTCATTTCAATTTGTAAACACGCGACTTTTCAAAAAGATATTTGAAAGAAAAAAAAATGTCACTGCTGAAAAATTTACTTTTCTTCATACCATGTCGAAAGTACGTACTTTCTGCTTCGATTTTAAAGCAGAAAGTCTAACATTTATGCACTGCTGGAATTACTCGCACATCATCAGTATAGGCGGGCCTAAACAGTTTTGTCACGCGTACTGATACGTGAAACTGCCGTTTGTCAGCACAGAACACGTGTTCGCAGTATACGCAGCGTTTTGTGATACAGTAGCAGAGATAGCCAACTGCTGTTATTACGTATAACGTCAACATTGCTCACTTGAAAGTAATTAGTCTTTTTATATATTGGTGAAAGTACGTATTTTCGACCCGGTATGAAGAAAAATAGTATACACCACGTGGGCAGAAAGCTGAAAGTCACATGATGTCCTCGACTTCGCCTCGGGCATCATGACGCACAGTGCAGAAAATTCAACTTTCTGCTCTTGTGGTGTAATATACTATTTGAGATAGCATCATGCTACAGTAACAAAAGTAGAGTGATTAATTTTTTCCTAATAAACAACATTTTTGTGAAGTTGGCATTATCTGAACTGATGGTATGAATGGTAAAATGATTGCATCTACATAATCAATGAAAACAGAACACGTTTTTAAAAAATGGTTAAAATATTTTGCATATCAAATTCCAAGTAAATAATAAAGAAAGTAACAGGATCTTAGAAAATCAAGAAGGTATTTATATAGCAATTTTTAATACGTTTCGATACCGCGAAAACAATTAGTTTTCGATCGATCGTTTTCTTGACTCGAAGTTTTGTTACAAAATTATAAAATAGTAAACAATATTGGTAAAAACATAATCAGATTTCATACAAAATTATTTTAATCACAACTTTTTTTTCGATTACGGTTTATACTATTACTAGCCTGTTGTATATTTATGAATCGATGAACAAAAATATTAATAATAACTCCTACATAAACAAAAAAAAAATCATGCAAGCTGATTATTTTATGGCTGTATCCATTCCTTCACGAAATCAAACTAAAATTTCTTTTACATATTCATTTTTAATAAAGTCCTTCAGTGCGTTAAGGCTGTCGGAACGCTTTGAATTTAAGTCAAAAATAGAGCTTCGGCTGTCAACTGATTGTAGACTTATTCGTCAACATTCTGCAAAAATTCTTTCTCTGTAAGGAAGATAAAGGACAAATCTAGGTCTCTAATGGACTACTTTTGTAATTTATGTACGATTTACTAGAAAAAATTAGCATTAATTGTGCCAAAAAAATACACGTTTTCAATGTCACACTACGACCTTATTCGTACTTATTTCACAAAACTGTTCCATCACAAACCTAAAGTGACTCTTCCTTTTTCGGAAAAGTTTTTTAAATCTTCAAAATATTTCCAAAAATTAGAGTAATCGGTTGACAGCGGCACCCTTGCAATAACATTTTTTAGCCTCGTAGTTGGCACCAGCTAAAAATTGAAACGTGCGGATGATTTGAGCGAGACAGAACTAAAGAAAGTCACACCCACAATATGTCTTTTGCCTACCTCGCCGCTTACCGCTGGGTCTCAGCACAAACAAAATTCAGAGCGTTCCGACAGCCTTAAGCTGAAAATATGGAGTGCTAATGTACTACTGCGCTTACAAACTAACAGGAAAGAGAAGGCGATAAACACGGTTTTCTTTTGCCTGTCTTGTTGCATGTTGTTGTACAAAAATGGAACGGCTACCGCAATTATCGCTATCTCTTTCGCGCAGCCTAGACTGGCACTCCATATCTAAATTGAAATAAGGTGCATTAGAGTTGGGCCCTTACACGCTAAAAGAGACACTCACAGGTACGTATGTGTGTTCGATACATTGGAAATTTAATGATGGGCTCTTCGTCTAACACACCTGGAAAGAATATGAATGAAAAAGTTGTTGGAAATGCATACGGCCATATTTACGCATGCATGTCAAAGTATAAGAATTATACCGTGTTAAATATAGTTATTTTCTCTAAAAAAATCAATATAGCTAAATTAGTCAGTGAAAATATGTTGAAAAGATAATTTGTTAGTAGGTGCATTAACAACAGCATCGTAGAATTTGGTCCTAATTTTAGCTCAAAATATAAATATTAAAATCAAAATTGAATTAATATTTTGACCCCATTCTCAAAAAAAAAAAAAAGAAAAAATAAAATTATCATTATTCAAAGATATCTGCAAATCCTAGTTAGCAAAAATAAAGAATTTTTCGAATGTGGATGCATAAATACAAAAAAAAGGGTGTTTTATGATTACGATGTTAGTATTACCAGAATGGCCAACTGTAAAAAAACACATTATTATAAAAATGAGAATATATACAGTATGAACAAAACTTTTTATATAAAATAATCATCGTCTTTCAGAAAGTTCAGACAAAAAAAATTACTGGACGAAATAACAGATCCGTTACCAAAACTATGCCGTTAAAAATAGCAGGTCAGCTAACAGATTGTTTTCAAAAAAATAACACCTGATATTAAAAATAACAGGTTTGCTCATCCTTACTTCACCACGGCATACAAAAACAAACAGCAGAATAACAACACTATTGGCACTTTTATGTGCGCGAAACAGGTCTTATTTTACTGTTGTTTCTTTAAGCTGTGTTGTCTTCGTCAAAACTTAAAAATGCATTGAAGATCGATAAAGAATCAAATCAAAGTCTAGTCTAGTTATTTTTAACCTAAATAATGTCAAAACCATTGCCTAAAAAGTTTTGTTCAAACAATAATTTTATTATTACATAGCAAAATTATATGTTGAAAGGTAAAATGGTATAGTGACTAAGCGCATGGCTGCTTGAACTAAATGACTTCACATTTTGTGATCCAAACAGCCATGGTATCCAGAATACATTTAACCGCATGGATAGCATCCATCGACATAATATAGAATCACTCAACGAACCCTATTTAAACAGTGTTACAAAATGCAGTGCACAAAAACGAGGGAGATAGAATGTGAAGAAGTCAATCTTCTACCTTTTTTGTTTATGACAAAAAAAAAACGATCAAGTGCGAGCCGAACTCGCGTGAAGAGGGTTCTGTACCATTCCGTTTTTTGCGAGAACTTTAAGACTTAGAATTTTCGTTTAAGTTTTCCTGTACACTATGGTTGAGGTCCTCCTCTATCCCCTATTTTTTTTCAAAATTTCAGGCTCAGTAGTTTCGTAGATAAGGGGAGAGATGCTCAATTTTCGTATATTTTCTTTAATCAGTCTTATGCTATGCATTACAAAGCGTGTATTTCTCATAATCAGCCCTTTCATTAATTGATATATCACATGATACACTTGAAAAATATACTGTCTAATTTGGCCCCCCAAAATTAGCCCCTAGAATCGGAATTCATTTATTTGCGCTATGCGTGCGCCATTGGGTCATCTATATATGTACCAGTATCTATATATGTCCAGTAGATTCGGAGAAACGCTGTGACAAACGAACACAGACATGAGAGTGATTCTATAAAGGTTTTGTTTTTTCATCGGATGTACGGAACCCTATAAACACATGTAGAAAAAGATATTGATTATCTTCGCATTTTATCTCTCTCATTTCAGTAAAGCACATTTCCACTTCCGATCAACGTCGGTTCTGACTGGAACCCAATTTTACCCTGAACGTAAATCTTACCAGCCATTTTCGGTAAAAAAGTTCTTTCAAGTATTATACAAAAACTCTGCATCAAGCCGAAATTACATAAAGATGTTCCAGAGTTTATTTTTTATAAGTATTGATGTCATTCAGCAAAGCTGCCCAGAAAAAACCAAATAATTTTTTTAATGTAGCGGACAAATGTTACGGTATCCACACTAATAAATGTATTCCATACACGAATAAACACATTGTCCGTAGAAAGTACACACAGCAAGGTTTAAGGAATCAAAAGAAACCATTTTTTAACATTGAATTTCTTTCATTTGTGCAACTTTTACGACGATTCTATTATTTGAATATGTTTTGATTATGTTATTGTTCGCTGAACGTCTAAATATTACGGGTAATGTATTTGTCTGGCTATAGTCACTATTAATAAGCAGCGTTCATTTTACCATAAGTCATAAAAAAACTATTTACTGGTGCCAACTGAATCTGGCTATTGAATTTTGACATACACTGGACAGCAAATAAACCGGGCCACCCGCCAACTTGGAACTCTAAGCCAATTTCCAAGAACGGTATAAAACTTACACCTACAGAAAGAGCGTTAAATGACGATTAAAATGACTATAAATTTAATCTAAAATATTGCCAACTCACGTTGTAATCAAGCAACAAACACAATGCTAACGATTTTGTTTTGACTAGAGTTCGCTCTTAGCATTCTTTTCTTCTACACTGATAGTAATCGGATATTTCTTATTATTTTTTCAGTTTTTGTCCATCGTTTGCTCCGACGCGTGTATTTTTGCTACTTTTTTCGGTCAAGAATGGATATCACACCTCAGGAAGCAGCTTAAGCTGTAGCACTACTTCAAGCAGGCCTTGGGCAACGTGAAATCGCTCGAAGACTGAATCAGCAGATCTTCGGTGCAACGATTTTACAGACGATACTCAGAGACTGGAGCAATCGATCGCCGTCCGGGTAGGGGCAGACCTAGGGCTACATCAGTAGCAGATGATCATTATACCCAACTTACTGTTCTGCGAAATCGCCGCCTCTACGCAGTTCAAGTCCAATAAAGTCTGCGTGACGAACGCCAAGTGGTCATAAGTTCAGATACCGTCAGAAGGAATCTTGCTGAATGGAACCTGACTCCAAAGACAGCTGCAACAAGCCCAGCATTAACGGTAGCCCACCGTCGTGCACGACTTGAATTTGCTCAAGAGCATAGGAATTAGACGTTAGAGTTTCCTTGATGCAACACAAAGAATAACATTCTCCAGGGCGACGATATACTCTCTGACGTCGATCATTTCTATGTAAACTCAACCTGATCTCATCAATGAAGAGTACATTATCCCACTGCTCTAACGTCCAATCCCTATGCTCTCGAACAAATTCAAGTCGTGCTCGACGGTGGGCTACCGTTAATGCTGGGCCTTTTGCGGCTCTTTTTGAAGTCAGGCTCCGTTCAGCAAGTCTCCCTCTGACGATATCTGAGCTTATGATCACTTGGCGTTCGTCACGCAGACTTTGTTGGACTTGAACTGCGTTGAGGCGACGATTTCGCAGAACAATAAGTTGGATATAACGATCATCTGCTGCTGATGAAGCCCTAGGTCTGCCCGCATCCGGACGGCGATCGATTGCTCCAGTCTCTAAGTATCGTCTGTAAACTCATTGCACCGAAGATCTGCTGATTCGAAGTCTTTAAGCGACCTCACATTGTCCAAGGCCTGCTGGAAGTAATGCTACAGCTTGAGCTGCTTCCTGAGGTGTCGTATCCATTATTAACCGAAAAAAGTAGCAAAAATATACGCGTCGGAGAAAACGATGGACAAAATCTAAAGAAATGATAAGAAATATCCGACTATCCTCACTGCAGAAGAAAAGAACGCTAAGCGCGAACTCTAGTTAAAACAGAGCAAATCGTTAGCATTGTGTTTGTTGCTTGATTACACTGTGAGTTAACAATATTTTAGATCAAATTCATAGTCATTTTAAGCGTCATTAAATGCTCTTTCTGTACGTATAAGTTTGTTAGGTGTAAGTTTTATACCGTTCGAGGATATCGGCTAGAGTTCCAAGGTGGCGGGTGGCCTGGTTTATTTGCTATCCAGTGTAGATGTGAGCGGAGTTTTGGCCAAATGTAATGTCGAATCCGAAATTTTTCATATAATACTGACAGCTATAAAATGCAATGTGCTTATGGATCAAATTTCTGTTACCAGATGTAGTATCGTTTTATGTCACATCTAACTAAAATGCTTCTATTGATGATTTACATCTAGGGTAGACCAAGATGCTGAAACGGACATTTTTACTGGATCCAGCAGAAAGGGCGTTTTTAACGTTGTGTGACAACGATCTGATCAGTTGAGTTAGAGTTACAAGAATGAAAAAATAGATTTCCAGAGCAAATTTGATTTGCCAGAAAATTTCCGGTCTTTCCTATTTCTTTCATGGAACTATCATATAAAACAGCAAAAGTCCGGACATTTTCTGGTAAATTAAATTAGTTCTTACTCCTAATGCAATATATAATTTGAAAGAAACTTCTTGTGGAAATGTTTGTAAGATATTTTGCGCCGAGCAAGCTGTTGTATTTCTACGTGACATTTGGCAAAATGAACGCGGTTATTTATCAGGTAAAAGTATTATACGATTGTAGCAGGGGAATATCAAAAGACCAAAACTATTACAGGGACAAACTTTTAAATCACTCGCGTTCCCGATACAATGCGTCTTTTATTTTATGTACTCACTGTAGTTAAGTCTGGTACGAAATCCTGAAAATGTTTACGTTACAATATTACAAAATGTCATTTGAAAAATTCATTTCACAACATCTTAAATTTTAACATCCTAAATTCATATTTAATTGATGAGTTCCATTTTTGATAAGTGATGCACAAATAGGTACCTATAACGCATGCTTTTGAAATTTTAAAAATAATAGTTACACTGTAAAATTGATTTTGTTCCACTCTGTACTAAAATGTTTGATGTCGAATTTTCCTTCCACACTTTCAATCATAGCTTATAGACGTTCGACGGGTTAGGTTATTAGCGTCTATCAATTGTTCTTTATAAACTCAAACGATATTCCAGTAATTTTCGTCGCTAAAGTCATTTTTATTTTGGTAATTATTTATTGAAAATAGTTAACCCTCCCTATAACGTAAAATTCTCCAAAACAGATCTAATAAGAAATTTTGAAACTTTTTGCCCATGGGGTCGAGATGGATGTTAATTGATTTGGTGTTTTGTGGTAACTTTTAATATTCAACTTAAACGTCAAGGGTTTCGTCACTCTACAAGAACGAAATTCATTGATGTCAATTTAATATTTTAAATCCAGTCCCCTAATCCAACAAAGTCTAGTTCCCTAATCCAACAGTCGTTCATATCTCTTCTAAATATCACAGTATAAATTCCCTGTGGTAATATTAACAAATTATTATTTTATGTAAATCTACCGCACGTAATTAAAAGTGAAAAATCAATGCACAAAGGTTCCACAAGATTGTTTTGTCATTGAGGTTAAGATCTTTCAAAAATTATCCACTGGAAGTTTAACTGTATTCTAATAAACCGACTAACCCAAAATGATTACATGATTATGGATCAATATTACGCAGATAATCCAAAAACTAAACAATCTCTATACTATTAAAAATACTGTAAAGGTCCCAATTTTATTTACAGATTGAAATATTTATAACATGATGAAATCTTTTTACAATAACATGTTTGTTCGTAAACTCTTCATTTTGTTTGTAGGGGGCATTTTCCATTTTGTTATTTGTTGACCTCTGGATGATACAGGTCAAACTAATATTGATTAAAACTGTTATATCACGGTTCATTTGTTCAACGTAAACAACAAATAACTGATAACCATTTTATTGTTCCCGTGTTTGGTTTTACTCATGCCATTACATAAAATTATCTTTCAAATAAAAGAGGTAGGCATTCAAAAACAAAACAGAGCTATCATCATAAAAATAAAAGAATGTCTTGCGAATTCAAGAAACGAAAAATTATCTTGATAAGTATAAGCAATCAAGTATGAATATCTGCTCTTATCACAATAATGATTAATAAAGACAATTTATAAATGAAAACTACGTCACTATTTCGAAAACTAATACATTGGCATACATAATATTTTTCTGTTTATACACTGTCCCTAAATAAACCGTCATACGTCAACCATTTGAATAAAAAAATGTACGCGTGGCAGAAGTTATACGTCTTTGGCCTGGTCGCAATAATCGATATTCGCGTTTTTGTTAAAGATTTACATTGATAAAATAAAATAGGATGTCTAGGGAAGTGATAAATATAGTTAAAAGTTATGTTCACTTTAACAACTCTGTGTCTCATTTTCGTTGCATGCTGCGTGCGCAACTTCCGTAACGGAGAAAATTTCACCCTCAATGCGCCAAAAGAAGTATAACTTCAAAAAGTCCTATTTGCTCCAGTTTACAAGATGTCAACAAAGTATGCCGACTTAGTGATTTGCTGCGGTTTAGAAAATGTGTGAGTAAAGTATCTCATGCATTATTTAACTTTTACATTTTTTTCTCAGCACTGTTTTTTTTTTTATCTATTGTATGTAAGATCTTTACTTCAGAATACCCTGTAAATGAATGCAAATAAAACTTACGTCAAATAGCAATTTATCATCTGAAGTGATTACTGAAAGATCGTATTCGAAAGATAAATTAATAATGTAGTTTCAATAAAAAATGGTAATGAATTTTTAAAAATTTTAGAGTCGGTATATTAAAATATAGTTGAATTTTAATGATAAATATTAATTTTTGTGTACATTAGACATTAAACTTATCAAATGTTTTTTTTAATGATTTCACCAAAACATATATTTCTCCCAGACATGCTAATTTTTAGTATTCCCCCGTTTGTATTCTAATTTTTCAGATTAATTATTAAATACCATTCAGGCGATTAAATTTTGTAATACATTTCCCATTTTTGCAATGGATATAGGTTTACAGGGCCGGATTTATCCATAAGCAAAATAAGCAGTTCCTTAGGGCTCCAGTTTAGTGGGGGCTCCCGATTCATCAAAACCTTGCGAATTTTGTATCTAAATTCGGACTAACTTTTTAATTTAAAGCTTTGTGATTTGTGTTCATTGTCCATACTTTAAAAAATCAATACCTCGAAAAATATTTTTTGCAGAATTATTTCATTCTCCGATTTTAGCATTTGCTTAGTTTAGGTTAGGTTGCATTATTTCTGTAGTTAAGGGCCTCTATGTTCACTGCTTAGAGCCTCCAAATATAAATCCGGCCCTGGTAGTCCATGATGATACTTCGTACATTTATATATAAATTGTCATCATTAAGTTTTATAATAAAAATCGATTTCATTTTCCAGTTACTCGTTTTTGCATTTGATTTCAACGGACATTATTTATTTTTTAAATATCTCCATTTGATTTACATTGAATTCAAATTATATCAAATAGTAGGCTCAGTTCATAAAAGCTGTGGCAACGTTATTTTTGACAGTAAATAATATTACAAAAACAATCGACTTTTTCAATCTAACAACTTTAAAACCGTTACCATGCTTTTGGGCGAATTCAGAGTTCGCTTAATGTTTTATTAAACTTGAATACAATGCAATGGAGATATTTAATATGTGAAGTTTGAATCTAATGCATTTCTTTGGCATAGTTATCTCTATCGTTCGAGTATTTATCATTAACATAGTTCCATCTGTAATAAAACACGACAATTTTATGTACATCATCACGGCCAGCTGTCTATAGGGATGTATCAAAAATATATACCCATTTTAATGTGCAAAACATAAAAAGCAAGTAATGTTTATCATCAAAGCATTCCGATCCGTTTTTACCCGCAGCCAATTCGATCTTACCAAATTATACTAAAAACATTTTAAGTTTACCCTGAATTTCCACTCGTTTGATTTGATCTTCATCTGATGGGCCAGCTGGCGGACATTATCGCCATTATCCCCGTTTTCGCCTTTCAGCTACGAGAATTTTTACATAATTTCATTTATTTTCCAATAAAACTAGTCTTAACGAGTCTGTACACGACTTTTTTTCTAAATCGTTGGAATAAGCTTCGTCGAACTTAAATAATGCAGTTGAATTTTTTTTTAAACGGCCATTTTTTAAATAGACCACATATTCATTGTTACTTTCAACCGACTGACGTCATTTACGCCCAACATCATTGCCCACTAGTATAACCCATAATACAGTATCTATCTCATTTTGGCCATGCGCATGTACAGGGACGATAGGCGGTTGGTTTTATAGGAGTACAAAATATTTGCAGAGAAATATTTTTCAATCTGTTTTTAGGGAGCCATTTCTTCAATATTAGAGCTAGGATTGATTTTGCGATTTCGCTTCGAGGTATGACCATCCTAAACACGCATGCAAAATTTGAGCAAATTCGATCCAGTGGTTTGACCAAAGGCTGACGAAAAACAATACATTTTTAAGCCTAAAACTCAGAACCGAAGTCAAGATTTATCCTATATAGATACTGCTTCGTATATGCTTATACGACGGAACTATAAAAATACTTTTTCAAAAATATTTTGTTGTAAAGCTGATTTCATTAGTTATTCATTTTGTTCCTCCAAAATTTAAAATACTCTGAGAAAAAGTTTATCTTTAATAATAAATTTTAAGGGTGATTTATTTGGTCAACATTTTATCTGCTTTTCAATCTAAATATTGTATTGGGATGGGTCAAGAGTTTTAGCAGGTAATAGAATTGAAACGTGCCTACTACCTAGATACCTTTATAGTTTCAAAATTTCAAGTAAATGCGTAACATTATTTAAAATGCAATTCATTTCGTTTCATAGAATCTTTAAACTAAATTATGATGTTCTCTAGTTCTGGAATTTGTTGAATGTTATTTGACGTTTCTTTTTTATTTATTGCTCATTTCATAAAAAAATAAACGTAAAAGTAGACCCAAAAGTGAGGCACAATATTTAAGAAAACAAAAGAACAAGAAAAAGCGGTCAATGCACCAAATGATTAAGTTATTCAATAATGAATACAGAGTCAGATTAAGTGAAAATTAAGAAAGAATATCTCAAATGTCAGGAGTAGACTATGTCCTATTTAAATATACATAAATATAATTAATAATCGTATGCCGGTTACTATACATATGAAAACACATTCTTGCGAAAATGCTATCAAATAAATAATACTATCAGATTAAAAGGTTCTACTGTATCATTTAACCCATAACTAAAACTATATCTAATAGCTACCTACTTTAAATATAGCAAATATATAATATTTTTTTTCTACTGTCAATTGACAATTCATTGGAATACTATACTGAGTAATTCTAGCTTAAAAACGTACTTGGAAGCCCAATTACGCAATTAAAATAGAGCAAATAGCAGGGCCGTCTTAAGCCATCTGGGAGTTCATGGCACTTTAGGGTAAATGGTGCCCCTAACAGAAATAAACAAGATATTATAGTTATTATTGTTAATTTGTCGCAGGGGCCAGCGGGCCTTGCGCGGTCCTGGACTCAAGTCCAGCAATCCCATGCGTAAAAATAGGCCTGGCAAATACAACAGTTTTTACTTAATTTAAAAAAAACGACTACAGAATTTCAACTGAATCAGATCCTGCAGCCAGACGTTCGTTGTTACAAATTCAATTTGGTATAGTTGTCGACCTTGGTAAATTATACCATTAATAAGTTAACTAACTAGTCAAGCATCATGAAATTATTACATTTATCAATTGATCGAACGGTTTGGAATAAAACATGAGACAAATTCAATTTATAAAGTGTCTATCAAAATCATTAGTCAAATGTTTTACTACTTCTTTTATTTAACAAAAAAATTTGAACATCAAAAAGTGTATTACGTTCAAGTGATAGTACCTATTCGGTTTCAAAGAAGGCAACTCTGATTAAAATTTGTCAAGTTTGCTTTTTTGCACACCTTAGTTTAGTGTATCATTTTTGTCTACATCTGAAATAACTCGCTATCAAAATGAAATGGAATGCGTAGCGTAATAATAAACAAGTCACTATCAAAATAAATGACAATAAGATAGAAAAACATTTGAATATCGCGTAACAAAATATCCTTTAGATTGATAAACTGCGAAGATTTATTAAACAAAACTTACTTTATCCTTCTTGTCTTGTCTCGCATAAGGAAAACAGGGTATTACAGCTGTAACTCGGCTTGCTGATGCGATTTTGCATGCATTTATCATAATTAGAAGTTCCATTAAGTTGTCATTTACTTCCCCGCTACCTGACTGAACAATATACACGTCTTCTCCTCGAACTGATTCGCCAATTTCGACGCTGAAATAAAGAAAAAAAACATTTTTACTGTCTGCACAAACGGATCAAATCAATACATTTTTAAGGATTTTTTTTAAGTCAAATATTTTAAATCGCTAGGTTAAGTATCTGCCATGTGATTTGAAATGTAAACACGATGCCAAAAGAATAAAGACATTCTATTGGTGAATACTTGAAACCACGTTACGTTATGTGAATACATACCATGTTTCTAAATTGCTGAATTTTTTCGTGACAACTTTTCCGAGATCTATACCCAACCGGTCAACAATTCTTTGTGCAAGGTCCGGATGGGACGTCCCACTGAACACTTTGATGTTCGGCATTCTGCTGTGAATTAAAACTGTTGGCTTTTCAATGTTCGCTGTTAGCAAACTCTTTGCACGCACAGGTTCCGATAACACAGGCATTACTGTAAATGGGAAAACAATTTACCAATCATAATGGAGCAAATCGATAACAACACTGCTGCCAACCCACTGGCGCGCGCTTGGAGGGGGAAAATTTAAAAACAAATGAAGTTCACGATAATTATTGCCGGCAAAATGATAATACCGTTAATTTAGAGTGAAAAATAAATTATTATAACATAAAAAATTAGTCTGTAGTCACCATTTTAATAAGCCAAATTAAACTTATGTGTATAAGTTACGTAGGTATTACCGAATTACAGTTTGTTTAATTCATCAATGCCTAATTTCGGTTTAATTAATCAAATAGTTACTAAAAATACGTTAATCTTTTATAAAAATGGCTAATTTATGTTAGATATTTTGTGTCTAATAATAAACGGATCTAAATATTAATTTAAGCTGAAAAGGTACATTTAACAATTCGCAAATTTTTGCCGTTAAACAAAAAGAAAAACGTCTATAAAAATAATTTAACATACCGACATTTCGATTATTATCCATTTTTTGGAACGTTTGGATGTGAAAAAATATTCGAAGTGTTTTGAATATTTTATTATTCTTTTGCTTATTTTTAACAATACGATTATCAGTTGACCTATAGATAACAAAATTTAACTGCTTTGCAATAAATATTATTGCGTCATATATTTATCATTCATTTTGAATTTTTGATTTGATTTAACATTTTATAGCATATACTGATAATACCAAAAGAAAAAACATTTGTTACAAGGACAAATATGTAAAATTTTTTGTAAGAAGTGCTAGAATAAATAGGTAAAAAATCTTACTTAACAAGATTTCGGGTAATCAGATCAGTTTTATTAAAAAATAAGTTAATTATTTTATTAATTATAATACATTATCTACATCTGCTATTTTCGAATATAAAATATCAATATAATCATGCGGAAGTTTATAAAAATCCATAATTTCTTCTACATATCTGACAGCATGTTGATCTTGTAATAGCGTCCGAAGTTGAGGATTTTCTACAGAAAGGCTGAAAAATCGTACAAATATTAAAGTAATCAAATGCTTGATTGATCGATTAGGTATAAAAGATTCATAAATAGTTGCTTACAATTTTATGACCATAAGACATAACAAATGCGAATGAATGGGTTTGAATAAAATATTTTTTGAAGTTAAACAAAACGTGTTTATCATTTTCCGAACATCATTTCCGAGGTCACTACCACTCCATCCTAACGAATTGAGAGTCTGAGGTAACCTAAAAAAATAGAACACGTCACACAGAACACACTTGGAAGAAATTGTTATTTCCTAATTTTGACGTTAGGCACATTTATCTATCAATTATTTAAAATTTTAAGGTTAACAACTTCTAGGTATATTTTGGTTTAGTCATAAATCCTAATTTCGATTTAATGTATATATTTATCAATTGCAACCTGCTTCGCAATCATCCTTTTTTTTACATTGCAATTTTAAGAGCTCGAGCGAGAGCACTAGATCAATTGGACTCGTAGTCACAAGGTACTCGGTTCGAATAATTCATATTGAGATGATCGAGGCAATCGCTAATTATTTGCTAAACACCAATGCTTAAAAAGTTGTTTATTTTATTTTAATTTTCTTTAATGCCCCTGCTCGCATATTGCTCTAAGGTCGAATTTAAAAAATGTGGAACGTGGCTAATTGGTGACAGTAATGGTGGTAATTTTGAAAATATAAAACAACTCACGTCTTATTTATATGATTCGATAATATTTTTCTTCGGAGAGTATTGTGAGAATTACTATCAACAGGTGGTAGGACTGGTCCGTCGTCATCGCTTTCCGCATCTTCAGGTCCGCATTCATTATTTATTTCGTATACGGTTTTACCCGCAAAGAACGATCGAATTTTTAAATCCATTTTCAGACTTTCTTCTTTTAACGTTTTGAAATCTGGAACCGGTTGAAGTTTGCATTCCACATTTGAACTATTGAAATGTTCTTCTTCCAATTCCATTACATCCAGTTTTTTACACAGTTCCTGATATTTTACGTCATTTTCAAGAGATTTTACTGTAATTTTTTGCATAAACTGTTCTTTGAAATCTCCACTTTTATTTTGTAACATTTCTTGAACTTTCGGTTCGCCATATATCAACATAAGAGTATCCGCCGTAATCCATTCCTTAAAACATTGTTCAACGTGTCTTACGATTTTTTCACTCTCGGTCAATTTCTTTTTCAATATTTCTGGTTTTGCTTTTACCTCTACGAGTGGTTGTGGCTCGATGCATATTGTTTTTCTCACAGACGTATTTTTCTCGATTTTTTCTTTTATTAATTTTAGATTTGAAGACATTAAAGATTTTCCTTTCTTCGCATTAACTTTTCCGCCGATTTTCAATTTTCTCATTTTACAATTCAATTGCGATTCTATATTTTCTGATTGTGATTTATTTAAGTCAATTAAATAATCGGTAACTGAATTTGAAATATTTTCGGAGCAATTTTTATTTTCTAAATTATTTTTTGATTCTCTTACAACAATATTTTCATTATTTGTTTTAATATCCTGAACCAGCATTTCAGTAGATTCTTTTGTACCTTTGTTTTGAAATAAATTACTTGAAATCCCTGAAGGATTTTTAGTTTCTAAATTTTCGCTCCATTTTTCTACAGATTCTATATTTGCATTCGAAACGTCAGAACTTTTATTTTCTTCTAATTTAGTGTTATTGTTTTCATTTACAGATTGTTTTGATGTAGAAGGTTCATTTATTTTAACGTCGTTTTCATTGATAGAAGCTAAACTTTGATCATTTATTTTAAACTGATTTTTAGTTCTTGTGTTTTTATTTTTTGAACCAAAACCGTTAACGTTCCAATAATCGAAATGACTGAAATCTTCAGGTACATTGGTTAAAGAATCTTCCGTGAAATCAGCTACGGACAAAAATTTATCTTCGTCTTTTATTTTCTGTAACCCGAAATCGACTTCCATTCCTATTGCGCCCCTGAAAAGAAATCACTAGATTTAGTAATATATAAATATAAATTCAAGAAGGGAAACAAATGAAGAATGTTTCAAGCTTACTCTGTTTGCCATGGTAACAGTTTGAAATCCGGGATTTCTTCTTGATCCCGTAGCCAAAGTGGACCTGTTAGCATTTGTTCTTTTATAAATATCGCTGCTTTATAGCATTGATTACTGCAGAAATTCTACAAAAAATACTAACCATTAAAACAAAACAATAACCACAAATTAAATTATGGTTGTTCGTCATTACACAACATTTGGCAACATCTATTTTTTAATTAAGATCTGAAATCATGAAAAAAACTGTCGCATATGAAAACTGCTCATAGTCAACGTCATATGTAATTTCAAAATCGTTAAAAAATGCGAAACTAGATTATTGTGTATGACTTTCCACTCAAGTTAGTGTTTAAAAATTTGTGGCATACGAGCTATACAACACCATTCAAAACGACTCAAGAATACGACTTTGGCTTTTGCATGTGAGATCTCATCAGGTCATTAAGTTCCGTCCGAAGTCGCTAGTATAACCTATGTTGTTTTATGAAATAACTATTTTGACGTTATCAGAAAAAATGAGACGCATCATGCATGAATACAAAGTAAAACTATACTGCATCGAAGTCAGCTTTGTCGACGATATCAACCTTGCAGTTACACGTAGTACATGGTGTCTCATGTTTGCTGCATGCCGCATTCGAAACTTCCGTAACAGAGAAATTTTACCCTCAATGCACCAAAAGAAGTATAACTTCAAAAGATATTCGTTTAGCTCTATAACTCGACACTTCCGGTTATTCCATGATAAAATTGAAACTTTTGTATTACCTTGCGTTCGGATAAATCGTAAACTTTATTTCGCTTAATAGAAATACAGTACTGCTGTTTCGGAATATTGCCGAGCGCATTAATACAAATTGGATATCCACATAGCTTTGCAATTGCTCTTTCTTCGATAACGTCCTCCAAGTGAGTTTTGTTTATATATTTCAACTAGAAACATAATTTCAGTTGCAAAAAAAAAACATAATATACACTTCGAACAAGATATCCAAAATTAAGTTTCTATGGCTCAAAAATACTTACACAGTACACAAACCAATTAATTGGAACTGGATTTTCTATCAAACGATTCACTATTAGTAAAGCACGCGTGTCGCATTCTTTTTTCTTAATTAGCGCGTTTTTTAGCTGTTCGTTGCTGAAAATTTAAACATTATCAATGAAATTTATACTACGAATATCAGTGAAACTATTTGATGACAATATCTAACCTCATATTTTTTACTTTTGGAAATTCCTGACAACGTTTCTTTTTAGGCACATCCATTATTAGATATACTGACTGAAAAATAGTTTGTAATACAAAACAAAATATTTACTGATTGTTCATTAAATGTCAAAGCAGATACATATGTCAGTCGGTGACAGTGACATATTAGTCTACTTGTGTTTTGTGGTCTAGTGTCTTCTACGTCATAGACACAAAGCACCGTGTTCTGTGGTCATAGAGTTATAATTCCGTGTCGGGCGAAGGTCTTCAGCTGGTCTGTAGCCTTTTTTGCTCAAATTTTATCTTCGTTATTTACATATTTAATGACGTAATAATAAATTGTCAGATCATTAAACATCATTCTGATTCAGCATTTATTAACTAAATCCAATCATTAAATTCTGTGTATAATGTATATTATTGTATTCTCTACACAGAACACACACCTTTAGTGTTATGTGATTCTCTGATTGTGTACGTGTTGCATCATTTGGTTGTAAGATAAATATAAAATAGAATATGTATATTAATACAATATAGTAAAATATATTAATTGTTAAAAATGAATATTCCTAAGCTAATCTTAAAACATCGACGAAGTGAATTGTGTAACGTATTACTGAATTTTAAAAATTATTCAACAAAGCGCCAAGTAGAAGAAATTCAAATTCCAGTACCGTGGGGTTATTTAGCGGGTAAATGGTGGGGACCACAAAATAGAAGACCGATTTTGGGTCTTCATGGATGGCAGGCAAGTTTTTTTGTATTATTTTATTTATTGATGTAATATTTATGACTCATTGTTTTTATTCTATTTGTTTAGGATAATTGTGGAACGTTTGATAGACTAGCACCATTGTTGCCTGATCACATAGGGTTTTTGGCTATCGATTGTCCAGGGCATGGATTATCGTCTAAAATACCAGCAGGATTTTATTATTACGAATATAATTATGTAATCGTCTTAAGGCGTATAATGGAATATTTCAAATGGCAAAAAATGTCGTTAATTGGCCATTCAATGGGAAGCATAATTAGTTTTTTGTATTCATCGCTGTATTCAAACCATGTTGACATGTTGATTGGTATTGATTTATTAAAACCTGTGAGTCATTTGCCAGGTGGGCAAAATACAGTCTTATCAGAAAATATCAATAGATTTTTAAAATATGATCGAATGATTCAAGAAAATGTAGAACCGCCGTCGTACACTTACGAAGAAATGATAAATAAATATTATGAAGGAACGCATGGTTCGGTTTCAAAAGAATACGCTCATCATTTATTAGATCGTTCAATAGCACCTTCAAAAAATAATCCGAATAAGTATTATTTTACGCGTGATCCTAGATTAAAAAGTGGTCTTTTGCCTGGATTTATACATGATGAAATTGTTACTTTCGCCGAAAAAATAACCTGTCCAATTATGAACATTAAAGCTAAGGATAGTCCTTTCTTTGAGGATAAGAAATATTATTTTGAGGTTTTGGAAATTTTGAAAAAGGCCAGCAGGGATTGCCAACAAATTCAAGTCGCCGGGACACACCATTTGCATTTGTTAACTCCTGAAAGGATAATTGAACCGATTAATGCTTTTATCTTAAAACACCATACGAAAGATGATCCTGTTGAAGATTTACAAGGTTATGAAAGTTGACATCTTGCTTAGTTTATTTAAATATAATAAAATATATTTAATTGTTTAAACTGTTTTATTTCACTTTATTCTCTGTACCTTCTCTGCAATGGCGCACCTAACTCATTTTTTAGATGAATCTTCTAAAAAATGTCAATTTATTTGGGACTTATCCCAAACTGAGAATCTGGTACAGGTGTCTTTATTTTAATATTTTTTAAGTAATATGATATAGATTCATTTTTTTCTAGATCACTTAAAATATTCTTATTAGTTTTTCTTTCTTTTTTGTCCTTGGTAATTAATATTTCCCGATAAATCATTTTTATATTCTTATCAGTGTTTGAATTTCAATGTTTTTGTTTATTTTTATGAAATTTTAATAACAACTTGTTTGGTAAGAATTCAACAATGCTGTTTATTAATTTTTCCTTTGTCCTTTTCTAACAAGTTTAACATCATATACGTTAGAGTGAGGCAGAATCATAACAGCTCCGTTAATTTTAAATATTGACCATATAGAAAAATGCCATTGATCTTTTAACGCCAAGTTTAGTGTGTTTCATAATAAAAATTCATTTCATTTTTATAAAAGTGATACAGAAAATTTTCATATTTTTCCTCTCATTAGGATCAAAAGACGTTGTATGATAGTCAAGCCAGATGGGTCACCAACGAAAAACAATTTTTTGCGCTAATCGTTAATGCCATATACTGTTAAAATTTCAGCGTTAGTGCCGAAAAATTGTGGAAAATATAGAGGTTTTCTTGTTCCATCTAGCTTGACCTCAAACTGGAAGTTTGAAGAATAATTCTCACACAGTTCTCTGCTGTCGGTAAGCATTGAAAACAAGGAATTTATTTGCCAAGTCGAGGGTTAAGGATGAATCTGCTATGGAACTAAGATATTTATACCCTGATTTGTTTCATTTTTTATTTCGTGTTGATATGAAAACAAACCCATTTATTACAAAAATAAAGTTTCAAAAACGTGAGTGCAATAATTACGACACGTATTAAATTCGAATGACATTGGTTTTAGGACGCTATCTAGTAACAATTTTGAGAACTATTCATTATCGGTACGCGTTACAGAAGTGTAGGGTTGAGGGAGTTGTGATTTGTCAATTTCCGTTCTTACGAAACATTTTTGTTAACAGTCAAAATGTCCACTAAAAACAGTAAAAATTCTAGTGAATCAGAAAATGCTTGTGTAGTTTGTTTTAAAAACTGTAATATATATTCGATAGGCGATTGTGATCATCCGGTCTGTTATGAATGTTCGACTCGCATGAGGGTGCTGTGTCGTCAAAACGAATGTCCCATATGCAGGCGTGATATGCCCAAGGTTTGCATTTTATTTATCATTTTGTTGTAGAAGTCTCTCCGTTTTTATTATCTCTGTAAATTTGTGCAGGCCAAATGCCAACAAATATTTCATAACTGCACGTGTGACCTTGTAAATTGACTTACATAATTTTACCTGTCATAGGAAGTATGATGCAGATAAAAAAGTACTTCAAAAGTAATTATCGTTTTCTCTAATTAACGAGTAGTTTTATGTGAATTTTTTTTATTTGGAAATTCGAGAAATTTTACTTGTCATCCCAAAATTATCTTCGTTCTGTGAAGTTTATTACGTACTGTCAAAATACCATGAGTGACATTTTCATTTTGGCTGTTTTTTTAAATAAATTTTTATTATGTCATCTTAAGAAGTCATACTTGTATTGTTCAAAATAATATTATTGTAAAAAAAATCAAAATATCAATAATTATTTGTCATCAGTTTTATTATTTTGTTTCAATTTACTGTTTGAATTCATAGTTGATGCATCAGTGCATGGATTAATTTCGTTGTTCATTCATTGTTGTAAATTTGTTTAAAAAGTAGTTTTGGTGAATTAATTTTGTTTGACGCGTTATTCACGATGTTCGTGCATTCTATGAAGTTTGAATGATTTGCAATATTATTTTTGCGACAGGTTATTTTTTGCTATGAAATCCAGCCATTTCATCAGTTCAAATCTAAAGTGACATCCTTAAACCTTTTCGAACGAAAACATGGCATATATTTCATGTCGGACGACATTCAGCAAGCTTATTATCATCTCATCGAACACCGATGTCCCAAGTGTAACGATAATCGGGAGCCATTCCGAAGTTTTTATTCGTTGAAGGAACATGTGAGACGAACTCACGAATTATTTTATTGCGATCTGTGCGCCGACAACTTGACAATATTCACCCACGAGAGACGCTGTTACAACAGGGCTAACCTCGCTTTGCACAGACGGAAGGGTGATCCCGATGATAAATCTCACAAGTAAGTGGTCATCCAAATTAATTTTCCCTACAGTCCTGTAATCGCACTATCAGAGTGTGTGAACTATTTTTATAAAATATATTAGCTAACACAATACTACATTAAATAATAAGTTAAAATTAAAGTTTAAAAAAACTAAAACAACACGCATTTATGAACTAAAAAATGCAAAATAATTTGATAACAAAATTAGCTTTACTGTAAAAAGCACGGTGTAGTATCTACTTAAATTTTCATAATAGCTCTACGTTTACAATTAGCTAGTTAATTTATTACCGATATTAAGCACTCCACGTTTTTTACAGTAAAGCTAATTTTGTTGTCAAATTATTTAACATTTTTTAGTTCATAAAACCGCGTTGTTTTAGTTTTTTTAAAACTCTAATTTTAATTATAAGACTAAAAAATAATATTGCATTTGACTATGGGGTAGGTAGTGTACTTCACTGTATAGCGTGTTAGCTTGCTTGCTATAATTCCTCAAGCTTTTTTGTCCTGAAGATCCTGGTCAGGATAATAGGACAAACTTATTAAATTATTGTATTGTCATTGGTCCTTGATCAGTATGCAAAGTTTCAGTTTAATCTGACGTTTTGAAGTGGGTGAATTTCACGTTCAAAGATTCCGTTACAAACAAACACACATACAAGGGAAGCTAATAAAAGCGTTTTAAAAAAAATACTTTAGTATACGACATTTTGGTGTCACAAAATCTAACTGAAGTTAAACATTTCTTAATGCTATTGTATAAAATCTATTGTGTTATTTTTTTTTTGTTGTCAGAGGGCACCCGTTATGCGAATTCTGTGAGGTGAGGTACATGGACAACGATGAACTCTATCGTCATCTGAGGAGAGACCATCTTTATTGTCACTTTTGCGATGCGGACGGCATGCATCACTATTATAACTCGTACGACTACTTGCGTGAACATTTTCAGTCCGAACATTTCCTCTGTGAAGAAGGAGACTGTGTAAACGAACAATTCACATCTGTCTTCAGAACTGAAATCGACTTTAAAGGTATTTGAACGTTATTTGAGTAATTAAGGTGATTAATCCCTCCGATTGTAAAATATACTCTTGGGAAAATTCGAATTGTCGCAAAATTACTGTTTTTATTAGCTGTGATTAACCATTAAGCTTCGTAAAATTTGACTTGCTGCTTAAAAATTAAAAAAAAAAAAAAATTGTGCCCTAAAATTTGAATGAAAAGACGTGATGTTCGTCAATACAGCACGTCAAGAGATTTCGAATTATGGGAAGGCAAATTAACATTTTTTTCTTTACAAACTTACGTTAAAAGTACTGACAAATTTGACTTGCCCAATAATTTTTTTCAAATTTAATTTTTCCTGTACAAAAATTTGTATAAAACTTACGCTAATTTTCTCATTTTTATCTGATTTTAAATCGTTTATTTAGATCAAATTAGCTATAAAAACTTGGCTAAAAATTATATAGGAAGAATTGTAGAAATTTCTGGTTGATTTTGAAGCATTCACATCAACGATTGAATAAGATTTTTCATAGAAATTAGAAATTTCCGAAACGTGACTAAGTCTATTTTACATGCGCAAACACGTCCAACTGCTTGTAAGATAGAGTTACGAAAAAGGAAGCATATTGAACAGCTGATACTCATTAACCTTAAAGTTTGTGTAATTATTCAATATTATTTTTACAGCTCATAAGGCTTCGGTTCATGGAAAGCAACTGGGAAAGGCAGGCACCAAACAGGCTCGTACGCTTGAATTAGAATTTACTTTGGCTCCTCGGCCGAGGAACGATAATACGGGAATGCAGTCGGGACGAGGGGCTTCTCAACGATATGGCGGTAGAGATAGTAGGAGTCGAAACACAACTGAAGAATGGTAAAAACTTATTAATATGATGTTTTTCTCTATTGTTGATTTTTAGTCAGGAGCTTGTATTACCCCCTACAACTTTGTTGTTTTATGAAATAACTATTTTGACGTTATCAGAAACAACTTCCGCAACATATTCGTTGCATGCTGCCTGTGCAACTTCCGTAACAGAGAAAATTTTACTTTCACGGCGCCAAAAGAAGCATAACTTCAAAATATGAATTGATTTGATTTTAGTCCCAACTGATAACTGTCTAGCAGTTAGAGAAAAAATAAAATTTAACAAGCATACAAATTTGTAATGTCAAAATGATTTAATATAGGTCTGAAGAGGAAGGTGCGGTTGGTTTTAATAATTTCTACACAGATTCCGGGGGCGGCGGTGGCGGCGTACAAGTTGAACAACAATTGCAGCAACACAGGCCACCTCCGAATACGTTTGATCCGGAAGCGTTTCCGTCGCTCGGTGGCAAAGGATCGCCGCAAGCGACCGGCACTTTGGCCGCACAGCCTATGATGCGCAGTGGAGGCGGCGGTTTGACTATTCGTCATACATACGGAAAACAGTCGCTAGCGCGTACCGAGGAAAACTTTCCCGCGCTCGCCTCGGACAATGTATCTGGCTCCGTTAGAGTTAGCTTCAAGTGAGTGGAAACTACATATTATTTGAAGTTGATCATTTATTACTTTATTCTTTTCGAAGTTTAACTTCTTTAGCGACGTATCTGTTTGAAAAACGTAAGAAATCGAGGGGAAGTAAAATGAAACAAATAGAGGGGAAGTTAGTTTGTCTCCTAAATTACGTGAAACTGACAAGGACAGAAGTTTATAGTGCGTTGCATTTTGATTCGCAAAATAGTAAGACAAGGATGAACATACAAAGTCAGTGCTTGAGAATCTGACGTTTGAAAATTATGAAGAATTTAAGTACAAAATAATTTCTGTAATTTGACGTTCATGTAAATTCAAAAAGGAAAATATTAAATATTATATTCTCTGTTTTCAGATATCAGAACAATTTTCGGATTAAACATTTTTTAAATACAAGTATATGCTGAAACGTCACATAATGTGAGGTTATGATATTGATATACTACAGACATTTCATATTAAAAATGTTTTTCTGTAGATTATAATATGTAAATAAAACTATGGTATGAATGTGACGATCAGTCCATGTGAGAATTTTCACATGACAAACATCAAAGTGCCCTCTTAAAATGTGTAATGATTTCGTTGTAATTATAATATTAAAAACTAAAGAAGTTAAACTTCTTATGTGAGCTTATGAGGGTGAGGCTCATGATAATTTTTTTTTTATTGCATTTATATAACCTAATTGAATTTTTCTTTTACAGTCCACCAACAGCGTCCGCAACACATGCCCGCGATAATCTTGCACCGAGTCGACCCGTTCTTAGATTGGCGCCGAACAAAGCTCCGAACGTATCGATTCAAGTTACGAGCAACTCGAACGGAGTCGTTACGACACACATAAGTCAAAACAGTAAGTCGGGCACAGTTCGCGTCAAACCTCCGAGTATCATCGAGGCTTTCCCGGCTCTCGGTTCATCTAGAATGGAAGCCGAACCTCCTGCACCGGCACAATGGGTCAGTCAAAAAACGAAAGAACAGAAACCTAAACAAAGCAAAGTCGCTCCGGCACCCGTGTTGCCCCAAACACCAAAGAATTTGAATAGCGAGAGTGATTTTCCGAGCCTGAACAAAGGGAAGAAACCGGAGAAGAAAACGTCTTCGGTTACCGTGCCGATGAGCAGTTGTTGGCTGACGAGCGACGAACAGAAATCTTCGGGTAGCGAATCAAAGTCGACTGCCGAGGTGAAATCGAAAAATAAAAAGAAAAAATCTAAAAACACAAACGGTACTAACGGTAGTGAAACTAGTTCTTCGAATAAGAAATGTATTGTAAATAATAATAACGATAATACCTTAAGTGCCTATGAACAAAATAATAATACAAACAATAGTAATCCAAAAAAGAAGAATCAGAAATCGTCTTCTGAAAGTAGCTCCGCGGTTTCATCGCCAAAGAAATCTTCTGAATCGAAAAAGCCATCGGTAGTGACGAATGGCTCGACGGAAAGAAAACGCTCCGAATTAAAAATAGAACCGCTGCTCAATGGCCACGATGACTTTCCCGCATTGGGTAGCAGTATTAGAAAACCGCCGGGCTTTTCGGATCCGCCAAAGAAGGCACCGCCCGGTTTTAAACAACCTCCACCTCCGGGATTCAACTCTTTTGCTCAAAGTTCGAACGATTTGACATTTACAAACAGTAGCGGGCAAAGTTTTCCGATATTGCCGAATACGGACGGAAGTTTTCATTATCCACCGCAGTTTAGCCAACGTAACAAAGAGTTAATCCAAAATATCATGGCTACGCTGGACGATAAAGAATTCGGCGAATTTAAAGAGTTTTCACGTTTATTCCGTAACGGTTCGTATACGGCCGAAGGTTATTACGAATATTGTCGTACCGCATTAGGTCCTAAATTCAGTACTGTATTTTCCGAATTGCTAGTTCTGTTACCGGATATAGATAAACAAAGTGAACTTTACGAGGTTCATAGAAGACAAAAACAGAACGCGAAGGTAATTAAAGGGCTCGAAATCTGTGCTAACTGCAGACAGGTCGTGTTGGCTAGGGATTTGAAATTTCATGCTAGCAGTCACACACTTGAAAATCATTTTCCAGCTCTTTCAAATAATATACAAGATGTTCCATCAGCTTGGCGTAAATAGCACTTGTTTGGGTGGTAAATTTGGACTTTTACCAATTATTTAACTGAGGTGGGTATAAATTATCCATTTGCGTATTACCTGGCGTAGAGAGTTTTTATAAGCGATTTTTGATAAATTGTGTATCAAACGAAAGAAGTTTATTTTTTCTTTTTATCTCAATGGTTTTTTTGTAACTACAATTCACTACTCGAGGTTTGATGTCATTTTGATAAATTTTTCGTTCATCCTAACGAAATATGACGTGATATACAGTAATCGAAAAATGTTTGGTTGTGTTGCTAGAGAATTTTTTTATATGTAAATTCACGTATTTTGTTAAAAAATCATTGATTCACTTTTGAAATTTTATAGTTCCGAATGGCTTTCAAATGCCCTTTTCAGTTGTTTTATCTGTTTTTTTGTTTTTGTTTAAATACTTCAGCCTGTGTTGAACAGAAAACATACGTAATATCAGTTAAACGCATTGATAGCACAACCGATTTGCCTTCCAAAATAAATACATTCTTTCTAAAAGTTCGACTGTAAAGATTATTCCACATTTTTCAACTCGAAACAACTGACGGTTACGGTTCTGTTTTGTCGGTCGAGTTAATCTGTAGAATTTTAGTGTCAAACTACAGTGATTTTAGTTCATTTACGATTTATTTATTTTTTACTAAACAAATTAATTTTTTTAATGTGGTATTTGCTAATTTGATTGTTAGAGCGACATTCGGCTATTTTGAAAGAAATACTTACAATAATTTTACTTCAGCGGTTCTTTTAAAAAAATTTGAAATTTAGATGAATTTTGATAGTTTAATGGTATTTTAGCAGTCTATTTTCAGTTTTGTGCAGTAATTTTTTTTTTTTATTTTGGCTATCATTTTTGCATAATCAACACTATCATTAAATTGAAAACGTAAGTATTTCAGACTGAAAAGTTATGGCTGGAAGTTGTACGTAATTTTTATAACTATCTTGGTGCAAAGATGATTTTTTTGCTGACTAATATTACATTACGAAGTTATTATGCTTCAGTGAGTTAATAATTTTGTATGGTTAATATGGCAAGAGTAGCGATGAAAGGCTGAGGAGCCCCGAAGATGCACGGTTGCACCAACATACTCTGCGGCGTTTTTTAAGGAACTCCTTGTACACCCCTGTTCCCTACACCTCTCAACAGATACCATCTCGCACCGACACCCCGTCGCAGGAAAACTCCCTACGAAATGTTTGTCCGTCTTGAGGTCTCCTCCTCACCCTTTGATCGCTAGACGATTCTGTTAATATGCAATAAACAATATTTCTGAAGAAAATGTAAATAAATACAATAATTATTTTGTATCTTCTAAAAGTGTTGCGTTTCAATTGTTTCCTAAAATTCAACCTTTTTTTATTTACATTAAAACCAAAATTATCATAAGTCTATACTAATATTATAAAGAGGACGATTTGATTGTTTATTTGTTCCGGATAAACTCCTAAACTACTGAACCGATTTTGAACATTCTTTCACCAATAGAAAGCTATATTATTAACGAGTAATATAGGCTATATTTTAGGGTTATTTTGGACTCCACTTGTTGATATTGAGTGGAGCGCAGCCACATGAGGTAAGATAGTAATACGGTAGAGCCGAACGCTCCAGTACTGTTGCGGACAAGTTAAACAGTGGAACCTAAGACTCCACTACTGTTGTCGCTGCCGAGTTTCGTTTCAATCGCGTGCGAAGCCGTGGATAGTGGTTAGTAAATAATATAATTCAAATTAAAGAGAATAGTCTGAATATTTGTTAAAAAAATCTTACATTATAAAATAACTGAAAAAAGTCGTTATCAAAGTTGGATCATAAATAGTATTCTTTAATCTTTGCGAGCTAAATTCAAATTTAGTTGTTATGCGTGTAACGGCTATTCATTTCTAGCACATAGGCGTATCGTCAAGATTTTTTTACAATATAAAATTAATGCACGATGTGTTAGTCAGTACTCTTCATAAAAAGTACGTACCCAGTTCAATAATTAGACAGATTATATTCTTATTTTAAAAGCTAAAATAAACTTAGTAGTCACAATAAAACGACTTTTTAGGTTGCGTATTGTGCAACACAACTTTCCAACATGTTGATACGTCTATGTTATGTGATTGGTCCAGCTGTTTCAGGGATTGTGTTTTGTTTGAAGTAGTGGCCGCCTTTGCTTGCAAAGTCGCAACCCGCAGTTGGTGGTAGGCCGGTGTGCGGAGAGTGTTGTTTGTGTTAAAATTGTGCAAAAATCAAAACAATGCTCTTTGTAAATAAAAATATAGAGTATTATGATTGATCATTTGAATATTCGTGATATATGTGAGAAAAACACATGCTTTAATTTATCAATCGTGTTGATTAGTGATCTTAACGAACTGATTGTGGTGAATAAATTGGATAATTAAATTCCTAAAATTGGATATATTTAATTAAGTGGTAAGTCTAACATCTATGAAAACTATTTATAATTTATATATTTAGAATAGTGGTTTAGTTTTTAAAAATAAATAGTCGTTTTTTATAGACTATACATTTTTTAAGATAAGTATATTGACGTTCCTTTGTTCTTGAAAAATTCTTGTATTGTCCATCCAAACATGTTTAGTGGTTTGATGTCAGTAGCAGCAATGGTGATGTTACGTTTTTAGCATATCGTAGCAGTTTGAAAGATAAAATTACATAGATAAAAAAGTCATCAGTGATTTTATAAAATAAAATGCCTTAATAAATATATAATGTTTTACAGCAAATAAAAATAAGCTTTTCTTTTTTTTTTAATAATTTAAGTATGTATTATCAAACATTAATTCCTAAAAGGCATGGTCTGGATTATTAATAAAAAGTTACTTTTTTCAGTAGGTATATTGCAGATTTTGTAAAATAAATAGCTCTGAAAAAAACTTATTGTAAATCAATGAAAGTACATTTGTTAGTTTCAACAAAAAATAATTTAATGACTAAAATATAAAAACGAATAAAACAAAATTTACAGATTTTAACTAAAAGAATTTGTTCTTAATTACATAAAAAAATAGAGTTACTTAATAAACAAAAAATAATTCTGTAAAGCCCAATGTAGATCGAGCGATAATAACTTGAACAGTTATTTTATGTCCAAGTGTCAAAAATTGCATCGATTGTCTTTTGTTATGTTTTTGACACTGACGCGATCGAGGAACAATAAATAATATATATCTATTACTGGGTTCGGGAAAATCGATTTCCTTTAAATTATGTTCTTTCCAGCAGATTAGAACTGGTTGCATTTTATAAAAAAATATAAATGCAAATACTTCCTACTGATAAATTATTTCCCAGTGTAATCAGGCCCGTAGTAAGGCAGGGACAATCAAGTCAACGAGTTTTTTCATTTGAGATCCCACGAGCATATATTAAAAACTACATTTTTGCTTCCACAAATCGATCCTTATTAATAACAGATAAATAAAAACACTTGAAAATTCTACAAAAATATTATTAAATTATTTCTCGAAGATCGTTTCGGACAATAAGTCCATCCTCAGGAATATAAAACATATTATACTCTATATTCCTGAGGGTGGATTTATTGCCCGAACCGGTCGTCGAGAAACGATTTAATTAGAATAGAATAGAATTTATTGATCCAAAGACATACAAATATGTATAGGATTCGTCAAAAAAGAAAGATATGTTTACAAATCATTTACAACAAAATCATCCACCCTATATATTTAAGAAGAGCAGTTTTGAACTGTTTTTTAAATTTCGAAATTTTTAAATTTCTGAAACTATGTGGCAATTTATTAAACAATTTCAAGGCGTGATATTCGGCGCTCTTGTTAAACAACGTCAGTGTAGACTTCGGCAAAATCACATTTGAATTATTCCTTGTGTCATGTCCATGGATAGGCTGAAACGTATCATAATTATGAATACGTCGTTTAATAAAACATAAAGTAAAATAAACATATACAGACGGCACAGTTAAAATACGTTTTTCTATAAATGTTTGTCTACAATTGACATGAAAATTAAGATTAAAAATTATGCGGATTGCTTTTTTTTGAAGTACAAATACCTTTTGCATATCTGCACAACAACCCCAACAAATAATTCCATATTTAACAAGGTGGTAAAAATAAGCATAATATGCAGACAAAGAAACAGTGACACGGAGAGCAAAGATACTTTTAGATAATTTAATGTTTAGATTTTCGACGTGGGCACTCCATGAAAGAGTTTCACTAAATATGATTCCTAAGAAATTAACTTCTGATTTTCTATTTAAATTTTTACTATTTAATGATAGATTAAATGCTACATCGCTCTTATTCTGTTTGGTATGAAAAGACATATAAACAGTTTTATCGGGATTAAGAAACAAAGAATTTTCGTGGCACCAAGTAGAAATATCGTTAAGTGAAGTTTGGACAGACAAAGCTAAATTATCGAGTTTATGTGCGGCAGATACTGAACTGGTATCATCTGCATACATAATAAGCTTGTCAGAACGAACTTTGGTTGGCAAATCATTTATATATAACTAGCGGTACCTGTGCGAATAATTCGCACTAAAATTCGTTTCTAATTTGTCACACTCTTTATAACTTTCTTCTTTTTGTTGTATTACATTACGAAGCTCAGTGACGGTTCAAGAAAATATTTTTCTAAAACTGTCATATAGAGGCGCAAGTATCGAAAACTTTGAGCTGAAGCGCCGCCATACGAAAAGTATTTATACGTGAATTATGATTAAAAATTAAACAAAAAAAATTTATCGACCGTCAATCATGTTGACGTTGTTTCAAAGCTAGAACCGTCAGATGGCAGCATTGCTGCATATACTGAATAAATGTATAATTGTTATAATTAATTATTTTGCAAAAACAAAAGCAATAATAGATTTTTTAGTTGTTGATGTCGGTAGAGCAAGCAATTATCTATAAAATGATATAAAATTTATGTGGAGCAATTGTGTGGTTTTTTCGAAAAAGGGAGGCAAACATCTTAACCTTAGCGTATTAATATATATGATATAAATAAGATCGGACCAATAACAGAACCTTGGGGTACACCCGAAGAGATGTGCGTAGGATCTGACTTAATATTATTAATGGATACTCTCTGAGTTCTATTGGATAGGAATGATTTTATCCAGGCGTGGCTGGTACCTCGAATACCATAACCTTCAATTTTATTTAAGAGTTTCTTGTGATCTACGGTGTCGAATGCCTTACTTAGGTCACAGAAGACGGCTGCGGCACAATTTTTGTTGTTATATTTATGTAAAATTTTTAAGTGTTTTTATTTATCTATTATTTATTACCAAGTGCCGAGCGAAAAATCAGTGCAAATTCGAGTCTTATTGAAAAAAATTTAGAACATCATCCAACTGTCACTTTTTTCATTCGCATTGAGTTAGGGCATGGTTGCCATCCGTCCGGATTTTCCCGGATTTGTCCTAGTTTAGAGGGCATCCGGGGAACGTCCGGGCGGGGCTTCATTTGTAGTCTGGGTTTAAAAATTTAAAGTCTTGGGCCGCCCGCGACACACGCACTGTGTGTTTTAAAAAAATTCTAACTGATTATTAAAACAATTTGTAACAAACTGTTATAAGATTCTGTTTTGTTAGGTACATTTTAAATGATGATAAAAGATGACTAAATTTAATTTTAAGGTCTGAAAATAAATAAAAAGGTTTTCACGCGTCTTGTCCTGGTTGCCAAATTTTAGAGATGGCAACCCTAAGTTAGGGTCGCTAATATTCATTCTTTTCTGGTCATGCAATACAGTAAACTCTTACTAATCCGACATAGATTAGATGCATCTGATACTGGAAGATTACAGGCTACAGCATAAATTTGTGTATTGTACTGTACTTTTATAACAAAATAATACATAAAGAAAGAAATTGTGCTCGTAAGAAGCTGCCCGAAACGCCGGATTACTGGGTTGACTAGATTAGCGCACGGTCGGATTAATAAGGGTCTACTGTATATGTTTTTAATTTTTATATAAGGCGAGAGATATTCCTAGGGCACCGTGAATGAGAATAATAAATTCTTGATATTTTTTGTTACTTAATTGTTTCATACACTTTTTAAATAACATTTTCAATATTCGTGACTTTTCGAAGAACCTTTTTTGCTTTCTTTGTTTATATAGTTTCAAAGTAAATATATTATTCCAAACTCACGCGTACATCAAAAATGACGAAAAAAAATAAATGGAATTTAATAATGAGAAACCGATGTTCGATTTATCTAATAAATAGATAAATACATATTTTGTTTTTTATAAGAGCACGAAAGTAGATAGAAAAAAAGATCCGCAATTTTAATTGGATATTATTTCATATGGAATTATGTTTTGTCAGCTATAGTTACAAAGGCCAGAAAGTGAAAATTTATACTGAAATATTCATATTTAAACAACAGATATTTCGAAATTAAAAATAATTATGACTATATTATTATAATTATTACTAAATAATAAAATGTTTGTCCCATAATTAAAAAACCCGGGTCGCAGTGCCAAAACCCTGCCGACAATATAGTGTATTTGCTGATACAGGCAGTGTGGCTTTATTATGCGAACTTAAGTTGGTTTTAGGGTAAAAAAAAAAATTTTACTCCTTAATACAGCCCTTAAAATAACATTTTTTTTCTTAATTGCAATATTATTATCAATCGAACCTCTATACCAAATTATATGCAACTTTCAGTAAATAATTCACTATCTGCAAACTAGTGTTTTCATAAAATTTCTAAGTCCGGTCCTGTCGGGCCGATTTTATTAAAATTTTAGGGACACTTTTTAATTACTTCGGAGAATTTTTTCGGTATTTTGGGTCCCAAAAACATTTTTCAACCCCTAAAAACTACCCTTAAAATGGCCCGATTGGGCCCATTTTAAATAGGCTTCGTGCGGTGATGGATTCCAACATGTGTGCCAAATTTCGTTAAAATAAATTAACTTCTTCGAAAGTTATAGCCCGCACACATATATACCTATATATATATATATATATATAAATATATATATATATATATATATATATATATATACATATAAACATTTTTAAAAATGGTGCCAAAGTGTTTAGGAGGTTATGAAACGTCGAGAAATTTTGGTCCGACCCCTAGGTCCCGCCATCCGACCGACGCCAATAGTGTATGTTGCCATATGGCAAATACACTAATAAGTCACGAAATCGTTTCGCTGTAAGAAGGCAAATACTTTTGGCGGATATTTCAGCTATTTTAAAATAAATAATATATAGACCCCAAAAATAGTCGAGAATGTAGAGATGTTGTTTGTATGGCGTTTTCAATAATCAGTTCGAATCTGAGAACTGATAAAAGTTTCAATTAATTATTGAAAATATATTGAAAACATGGTTTGTTTTCGTTAAAAACATTTATTACCGACTAAAACATCATTCGCGTCTCACTTGCAAGATTTTACGAATTCACTTTGACCTGAGACTATAGTATTTTCTTGTTTGTTTTTGTTTTGCTTTTTTAAGCAGTCGTGAAGGTTTTATGCACTACTCCCTATTAAATGAATGCATTACATGCATGTATACGTGCATGTAAAGTGACCCATTATGCACTAGTGCAGTAAAGTAAAACAACCAGTCGCGCTATATAATTTTCATATAGTAAATCAACTATTATGTAGGGAATACGTTCAAAAAACACTTTATGTATCTCATGCTTGATGATATTACGACTCATGTGACAAAATGTCACATCTAGTCGTAATATAATCCATTAGGTATACAATTTAATATTCCACATCAAAAATATATTTTTTCTTATTTTTTTCAGATCAACGCCGAATCGTCAAAAAAATAATTGCTCAAACAGCCTCGGAATCATAAATTTAATAAGCTGGTTTTAAAAATAATTTTGTAAATATTTTTTTTAAATATTAAGTGACGTGCAGATTCTATTTGTGTATAATTTTTTAAAGTTCCTTTTTTTAAATAAATAAAAGTAGTTTTAACTTCAGATGCTTTAATGTTATAATAAATTAAAAAAAAAATGGATCGTCAAAAGATAAAAATAACGACAATGTTTTCGTTTGTGTTGTTAAGTTTGTTGTGCGCGAGCGTCGATTCGGAGATTTCGAGTAACCGAAACGATCCGAACAGCGAAACGAGACTTACAGCTCGCGTTCGTAATATTAGTGCCGAAGTTGAAAGTACAATAGACCATATTCTGACAAAGGAGAACGCGACTTTCTCGACTTTAACAAAGAACGCAACCTATTACAGTAAAACTTACTATTATGCACCTGGAATGGATGGAGTCTACAATATCACCAAGGCCTTCATGGGTCAAGTACTCAAGAAGAAAATACTCCTTGACGGTGAGTCAGTCGCATAATCATTAAATGTTTAAACAATATTTTGAACCTTCAAAGTTAAATGATTTGGCGTCACAGTTACGCATGCGTGGTTTCAACGGGTTGATTCGGGGCCCACACAAAAGAATGCAAAATCCATTTTTGACTTGATAGTATGTATTACGTAGACAGAGTAGCCATTAGAGCGCGCTCGTGAAATTTATTTTCGGATTAATTTTTTTTCTTTAACAGCTTGGTACAAAGTCAGCATTTGATGCTTTTGTATTATTTATTTATTGCTCATACAAATAGTTATATATCTGGGTTGATTTCGCACGAAATCGAATCAAATTGTAACTTTTCGAAAAGGGAAGATTCTATCCTACAAAATGGAACCTAAAATTGTAATTGAAAATCGCGAACAGCAGTTATCGGTTGGTTTCTACGTACGTCCGAGTTGTACAGGTCGCAATTTGTGACGGATTGCATTGGTTTATAGTTTATTCGCTTTGTTTATTATTTTTTTTTGTTGCGCTATAACTTCGCTTTAAATTATCAGCACCACAATTATCTCGCAAACATATTTTTGGTAGTACTTACAAAATATATATAAGTACTTACTAAATCACCAACTTTTTCGATTTTGCTAAGTTGCTCGTGCCAACTTAAGAAGGATGTTGCATGACCGAGATAAAATACAGTGGATGTCAGTTTCTACCAACGATATTGGTCTGAGTCTAATTTGAAAAGAAGCAGCCGCCACTATCTTCTCTTTTTCTGTCCTGACGTGCTCTCCCGTGTGGCTATGCAGTCAGCAGGATTAGTGAAAATCGGACACTGATGCAGGCAGCAATCCGAGATTCTCCTCTTTTTACTAATCTAATTACGTAGATTACGACCACATATATATTTTTACGGCTTCCTTGGGAACCTTTGAGAAGCGCTGCACTATATCGATGATTTATAACAGAGTCAAGGAGTTCATAGAAATAGAAGAACAGCGATTATAAAGTAATTGACTGTCTTCTTTATGCTTCGAAGGTGCAGAATTATACAGTAAAACGTCTCGTAACACTGCTCCAAGTAACGCTGTTTCAGTATTACGTGGTTTCTGAAAAAGTTTAGCCACTATAACGTAAATTAAGGATCAGTTTATACAAAATGATTTAAATGTTGATAGAAGTTCAGAAGCAAGACAACTGACAAAGTGTCAGTGATGCAATAGCTTGCTGAACAAAACAGAAAGAGGCAATCGGCATTTATAGATGACTTCTTCACAAAAAACAAAATATGTCAAATGAGGAACATTCCTCATCGCAAACATAACTTCTTACTCGAACTTTTATTTGATTTTCATAAACATTAGGAAAGATCAGGTCTTGAAAGAAATTAAATAAACAGAAAATAAAAAATAAATAAATAAAAATGAAATGAAAAGACCAATTTTTAGGTACGTTTTTATTCGAAATACGACGTTTCGTCGGTATTATTCCGACTTCTTCAGGTATCTCGAAAATTCTGTTAAAACATGTCATACCAATATTTTTTTTACAATAAAATACTGAAGTACAATAATAGTCCAAAAATTATTAGAGTCAACTGAATAACTAATATGAAATTTATAATATTTTCAATAATTTAAACTTTAAATTATTGAAAATATTATAAATTTCATATTAGTTAATCAGTTGACGCTAATAAAAACGTACCTAAAAATTGGTCTTTTCACTTGATCCTTTTTATTTAATTTTCATAAATGTTTTATGAACAAAAATCGATATTGGCAATAAATAAATCTATAATTAATGTGATAAAAAGTATTTAACAATTAAATGTTACAAAATTAAAAAAAAAAACTAACAAATGTTCTTATTCTCGGTTCTGTTAAAGTATCTCCCACGTTAAGTGGGGTCTTACTGTACCTTGAATTTATATATATTCAAATAAATTAATTATTGTTTGTTATAAAATTTTCTCATATTGTGACTTCGCACCACGGTTTTTCTAAAAAAAAAAAAAAAACAACTGATCACTGCAATATGGTTCACATTAATCAATTATTTTTATGTGAATGAATGCATATTGTCAATTGTTTTATTCGTTTTCTCACGTTTTCATTTTTAATTTTTTCGCTATCTGATTTTTTAATGAAATTCATGACTAGTTTAATAAACGTTCGATATTTTAGTCTGAAAACCATGGAGGATATAGAGAGAAAGGCTGTAATGCGAAGCACGTGTTCCGAAAATCGATGTCGGTAAGGGTTCTGTAGCTGTAAGAACCGTGTCCCGCGGTACATTATTGCATCCGGCATGGAGCGTTTCCATAATTCTATGAAAGAAGTTACGGCAATGCGGTATTGTTTATTATCAGTAAACCCGATTCAGTTTATTTCTATTTTGCAAAACAAATCGGTATTCAAATCGCCCGGTTACCCACTCTACTTGGGATCTTATACCATCAGCGCCTCTGCCGCCCGAATAGGAAACCGTATTTTCCTCACTTTTTAGACAACGGCGAATGCATGCCGAGATTATAGTCTCCTTTCTCTATATCTTTCGTGCTGAAGGACCTTAAAACCAGAGACGGGCTTACATATGGACTTCTTTTATTTAACTAACGATCGTATAATACATGGAGACTAGACAAGGAGTACGAACTTATGTATACAAATAGCTTTCTAAAATAAGATGTCACTAGTGTTCTGTATGTAACGAAGGCATAGATAATTCTTCAAAAATTAACTAATTTAACTTGCTTTAATTTGGGTAAACAAATAATGAAAATTTCTGTAGCAAAATTAAAATGACAAATGGAAATCTGCACTAATATTATAAAGAGGAAAGATTTGTATTTTTGTGTGTGTGTGTGTGTTTGTAATGAATAAACTTAAAAACTACTGTGCCGATTTAAAAAAATCTTTCACCATTAGAAAGCTACATTCACCCTGAGTAACATAGGCTATATTTATTGCTAGAAAATATTAGGGATCCTTACTAAAACTTTAGTAACGTAACCCAAGGTGTAAAAAAAATGCCATAAAGCATCTTTCGTTGCATGCGCTGCGGAAACTATTGATGATAGAACAAAAGTATGTTCTACAATATTAAAGAACATATCAATAACTACAAAAAACTTCGCGATACTATATGTCCAACTATTATCGTTATGTGACAATAACCACTTTTTACATTATATAGTTAAAAGATGATGTATATGTAATCTATGGACTCCAAACGGGTAGACCATTTTTGATGATATTTTCAGACAATCTTTAGATTAGCCCAGCGGGTGATCTTCTGAAGTTTGGTAGCGATCGGATCAACAGAATTTTTTAAATTTCTTTTTGGGAAATAAGATTTTTCTTCGATTTTTGAACATTCACAAATAAAAGCGATTGAATTCGCGCAAATTCAATACACGTTGAGAGTTTAATGATAATGATTCTCATCTTTTATATCCTATATATTACATTTACACCCGGGCGAAGCCGGACTGGGCCGCTAGTCAGTATATAAAAGAAAAATTAGCGATGCAAGTGGCAAAAAAAGAAAACGTAATATGTGCGATCTAGTGGGCAGATTCTGTCAATTTCTCCCATTTGAGTTCTTGCTCTGTGGTAAACAGTTGGTGGCTCGAAAACAAAAGTCATGTTTTGAGGAAAAATTGACTTTGAATAAACATAATGATATGGTAATCAATAATGTCGTAATTAGACATTGTATTTTTACGATCGTGTCTTGTTTTTCTGTAATCGATTGTTAATCTTCACGTATGATTCGTTTACATATACAGCTTTTATTTAATTTTTTATGACGTCACAGAGCTAATCAGTGTTTGTTGCGTCATGTAAAATCACGTTTTATATCGAGTTTATACGTCTTCGAAACGAACCAATAAGCTATATTTCGAAAAATCGGACAAGCGCCCATGATAGGGGTTTCGTAATGTTCGTGTGACGCATTTATAAAAAAAATCTCACAAATATTAACAAACTTTGCTCTTGTTAAAAATACAGCGGAAACTAATTGATACAAAAAATAGAAATAACAAAAAATGGGCTGGATTGATTTTGATAACATTTCGAAGTCGACGTTGTTTTTTATCCGCCAGAATTCGTGTAAAATTCACTTTTTTGAGGCACTTGTTTAAACAAAAAAAAATCTTTTTCAGATTATATTTACGTTAATACGCGTCGAATGGTACTATGACATAGTCGATATCATTTTTTTATTCTCGACATTTCGTACTAGAACAAAATGACCACGTACGTACACACAGGGTCGGACTGGGCCGGAAGGGCCCGGGTGGCTCCCCATAAGCCTGGGGCCCGAGACTGGATAATGGTAGATGGGATATTTTTCTATTTCATTTCTCTCTAATGTATGGACGAACTATCTGATCTAGTTTACATTTAGGTCGCAAGAGCTGGAACCTAGCCTGCGTGGGCCCCCTTGCTTGCGGCAAGCCCCGCAAACCTATAACCGTTACAGCGTTTTCGGCACGGGTTAATTTTAATCATTCAGAGAATCATTTTTTCAATGTAAAGAACCATTTTAAAGGTTAGCATGTGACAATTCCCGACTTGTCAAAATAAGGGCCAGTCTATTATTAGATTGGGCCTTATTTGTAAAAGCCAACTTTTTTTTCAAATTTTTTGAGTTGCTACCCCCTGAAATGGTTCTATATATTAAAAAAATAATTAGCTTAAAATTTCAGCTCAATTTGCCGAAAACGCAGAAAACTTTGGAAATACGTTACGTAAAAAGCAAATTCCGAAACTACTTAACTTTGTGCTTAGGGTATAAAAAATTAACTCTTCCTATGGATCTGGACAAATCAATTCTCCTCTTAAACACATCTTAGGACTTCTTTAAGATAGAAATTAGTTGGTGTTAAGTCATACACAAAGTTACGCATTCGCACTACGGAACGTAATGATCCGTGTGGGGCCCGCGCAGGCTGGTGCCCGACTGGCAATCGTCACCTCGACTATATGGCCACAGGCAATCAAAAAAGAAGGGTAAAGATATTGTAGTGATACCTTAAAAATTTTGAATTCTATTTTCGGACCCATTACAATTCCTAATGTATTGTCAACTTAAAAAAAGTGTTCAATGAGTTCAAGTTACACAAATTAATAACAGGCAAAAAATGATAGCCAGTAATTGTAAAGACGTCGTTGTGAGATTACACGTTCGGTGTCGACATTTTATGTAATTCGACAGGTTTAGTCGTACTTTAGGTTCATTGGTCTGATCTCGTCGTGCAGACTGTAAAAAACGGCGTAATATATAAACACACCTATATCGTATACGATATCGATCGAACAGGGATGTCTTCTTGAGCGAAGCGCGAGGGGTGCAGCCCTGTAGACTGTAGAGGCTACTCCAGAGTTCAGTGCATATAGCAAAGGGTTTGTTTATACACACACACGCACGCACACACATACACAATACTGCACTGACGACAGACCCCGATGTAACCGGGCTAGACTCTTGAAATATAGGCAAAACGCGACATTATGCTATTATTTGCGTCATAGGGAAAAAGTAAGGTATATAGGTGATACTGACATGTTTTTATTTTCTAATTTTTTTTAGAGAAAGAAAAAAAATCTCAGGCCGCAGTGCAAAAAGTGTATTTGTTAATACAGGCAGTGTAACTTTATTATGTAAACTTAAGTTTGTTTTTGGGCAAAATCATAAATTTAACCCCTTAATTCCTCGATTTAATCCCTCAACTTGATTAAATTAAAATCCCTCAATACACCTCCACCAAATTAAATACAACCTTCAGCAAGTAAATTCGTAATCTATAAACTAATAGATATCTATTTTCATAAAAAAATTAAGTTCGGTCCTGCTTGGCCGATTTTATTAAAATTTTAGCAGCACATTTTAATCTTTACTAGTGATTTAAATTTAAATTTTGAAACAATTCTGAGAATTTTCTCGGTATTTTTGGGGTCAAAAACATTTTCAGCCCCTAAAACCCGCCCTGAAAGTTTTCCGATTGGGCCCATTTTTAATAGGCTTCGTGCGGTGATGGACACCAACATGTGGGTCAATTTTCGTAATCAATTAACTCTTTCGTAAGTTATTGCCCGTGCACACACACACACATATTACATATATAAACGTTTTCAAAAATGGTGCCAAATTGTTCACGAGACTATGAAACGTCCGACCCCTAGGTCCCGCCATCCGACCGACACCAATAGCATATTTGCCATATGGCAAGTACACTAATAACCAGAATTGATAAGGCACGTCTTTAAAATAGTTTTTACAACAAAAAATAATTTTGAATGTTTGCGTTTTCTAAATACGCTCATTTTTAGTCCGATTTTAGTAATTTGTTTAGGAAACTGTAAATACAACCATTAATTCTGCAAGTAAAAAATACTAGATGTGAAGATATTGCAAATTGTGTACAGCTATGTATAGGGCTGCCAGGACGCCAAAACTAAAAGCCGAACAGACCAGCCAGTTTGGTTGGACATTTGGGTAAAAAAGCCGGACATCCTACATTATTGAGGATTTGTTTCTCAATATTAATAGGTACGACAAAAAAAAATTATGTAGAATCAAGCTTTTTCGATTATTACCATAAATCTTGTTAAATAATTAAAAAATAAATAAAACGCCAAATCAGTCCAAATAATTTATTTTCTATCAATCAAATAAAGCCATCAGTCAAAATTAAATTCTAGAAAAAGCCGGACACGCAATCAAAAAGCCTAACTATGTCCTGCTTTATCCGGACACCTGGCAACCCTAGCTATGTAAGACGAGCAATATGTATATCGATTAAGACCTCTTTTTTGATTAGTTTAAAAGTCCGCCTGAATTGGTCTAGCGCTCCGCTGCGGCTTAGGGCTGCTCGCAGAGACAATGGAACGTACAAGTGCACTGCACGCACATGGTTCAATGACACTGAGATACTTCTATTGCCGGTAAAGTGGTAACTAGTTACCGTCCGAGTACTTACCTACCCGTGATGACGACTAAATCATAATATATCATGTAAATAATATTGAGGCGTTGGTCGCATTTTTAATTGCAGAATATTTCATGTTAATTATTTTTTTGAACCAAGGGTCGTGTTTTAAATGGAACGCACCTTTTTAATTTGTTTTGGTGCTATAATTGAACTACGGTGAATGAACCGTAGTTTTCGCGTAGTATTTGAAAAAATACGATTTTTGACGAAAATAAAAATCTTCCAAAACAATTCCAGCCAATAGGGATGTTGACTATTTTTGGGAAAGTGTTTTAAATCGTGCATAAGTACCTAATATAGCCACAAATATTTATTATTTTTATTTAAATACAACTCAAGCCTTAAAAATCGTGTATTTTAAATCCCGTTTCAAATTTCCATCCAAAACGCCAATACTAGTCGCGTGACGTCACCTGTTCCTACCAAAGGAGGCTCAAAAATTTATACAGGCGCTACCATCTTATAGATGCGTATTCTGTGCTGATAAACGTTAGTAAACTGAGGTGATGAAAAGTTGTTTCGTAGTCGTTGCTATAGTTACATATAATTTGACGTTTCCTATAAACAAATAATAAAAACCCGGGTCGCAGTGCCAAAACCCTGCCGACAATATAGTGTATTTGATAATACAGGCAGTGTGGCTTTATTATGCGAAATTATGTTGGTTTTTGGGCAAAATAAAAAATTTGACTCCTTAATACACCCCTTAAAATAACAATTATTTTCTTAATTGCAATATTATTATCAATCGAACTTCTATACCAAATTATATACAACTTTCAGTAAATAATTCACTATCTGCAAAGTAGTGTTTTCATAAAATTTGTAAGTCCGGTCCTGTCGGGCCGATTTTATTAAAATTTTAGGGACACTTTTTAATTACTACTGGAGGGTTAAATGTCAATTTTGAAACGATTCTGAGAATTTTATCGGTATTTTGGGGCCCAAAAACGTTTTTCAACCCCTAAAAACTACCCTTAAAATGGCCCGATTACGCCCATTTTAAATAGGCTTCTTGCGGTGATGGATTTCAACACGTGGGCCAAATTTCGTTAAAATCAATTAACTCTTTCGAAAGTTATTGCCCGCACACATATATATATATATATATACGCTTATATATATATATATAAATATATATATACATATATATATAAACATTTTTAAAAATGGTGCCAAAGTGTTTAGGAGGTTATGAAACGTCGAGAAATTTTGGTCCGACCCCTAGGTCCCGCCATCCGACCGACGCCAATAGTGTATGTTGCCATATGGCAAATACACTAATAAATTACACACTAAATATTAACCAAATAATGAAGTTTTTTGACAGCGGCGGAACCTATGACGTCATGCGCTCTGATTGGTGATAAGGAAAAATATAGTGCTTTTTAGTATTTCAATCATAGAAACTACCACTTAACGTTAAAATTATGTTTTTATTTGAATACAGTCAACATCCCTATTGAGCGACTTGAATCATTCCAACTTTAAAAATATTCACATTTGACATAATATGACGGCTGGTAACAGATATATATTTAATACTCGTTTCCATGTAAAATTGTAAAAATTAATCAAAATATGCTTATCAGTTACTCAACTAATTTATTTTTGATAGATCTTCAGAACATAAAGAACAGCTGAATTTTGGCGATTTTTAAGAGCTGTGACGAAATGTCTTTTTCAATTGAATTGACACATGCGCACAGAGAGAATAACGAAACGAACTGAGACCGTATTTTGTTTTGATGACAGTATTTTTTAAAATGTCTTACAATGCTAAGTATTCTTATTCATTGCAAATGATCGAGCACAATAATTTTAAACGCTTCTGCCCACACGTCATATGGCGACATTATTACATCAATTTAGCAATATAAATGTGCAACGTGTACAGCTCTCACCACATAGAAAAATATTTATTGTACTTCAACATCTCAATAAGTGAGCGCTTTAGGCTTCTAATAAATTCTAGTCCTTCTCTTCCTGCACCTTACTGTTTTTAACTTCGCATCAGTGACAACTTCAGTTTCGGTTATTTATTTTTTAAAGGGCATCCATTTCTCCTTGTCCCATATTTAGGGCAATTCGTATCTAATGAATGCTTAATCCTTATATTGATCCTGGAGTAGCGTCTGTACCAGAATTTTCACCAAATATATGTTGCGTCTTTATACGCAAATGCGGTTGAAATTTAGGTTGCTTTTTTAGTGTACACCCATACCTCGTTATACGGCCGCTCTTTATACGGCATTTCGCTATAACGGTCCTATTCAATTAAGGCACGTTTTCGATTTACGACCTAAAATGTTTCTCTATAACGGCAAAAAAACTTTTTTTCGATGTCGATATATCTACATGTTGCCAGTCTTTGGCAGGCGCAATCTCGATGAATTTTTTAGAATAATTGATTCCTTATATGGCTTTTCGTTTTGCGGCCAAGTTTCGTGGAACGTATCTAGGCCGTAAAGCGAGGTATGGGTGTATTTGCCATATATGGTCGGTCGGATGGCGGGACCTAGGGGTCGGACCAAAATTTCTCGACGTTTTATAGCCTCCTAAACACTTGGTACCATTTTTTAATGCTTAACGTTTCTATAATACTAGAAAGTTGGACGTAAGAGATTATAAACAAGGCCACGTCTGTGATTGGGTTTAATATTCGATTGCTTACGTTACCGATATCCATGGCTTGGTTTTTCAATTATTGTTATCCCAACTATTGGGAAAAAGACTCCATGTGACGTCACAAGTCTACTTCCCCCGCCCTGTCTCGCGTCTAGTTTAGTCACACCTTCAACAATGCTAACGCCCAACTTAAGTTTTTAGTAACCTTGGGGAATCTATGTAATGCTTTTGAAAATTCTGATTTCATTTGTCATGCCTATACAAAATAATCATCTTAGCAATGAAATTTCTTTAATGCTTTTGATTTCATTCGTTTGTATTTTACGTGTTCAAGAGCGGTAAAAACGTAAAAAATAACTGGGTAACTCCTTCATGAAGACATGACATTGCATTGTGGTTGATGAATTTTATGTTTCCAAATAAAGTTTATAAAATGAATGCTGATTTTCGTTCAAACTCGTTTGTTTGGTTTTTTACTGAAGTATGAATAATTATTACCGTTTTATCATTTAAAAAATAATCGCCGGAAGCTTATCAATAGTTTGTCGATTGATAACGTTATTTACGTATTTTATTGCTCAATTATAAATCATTTAAGAACTTCAAATTGTTTTCATTTTTTAAGCAATTTAATTTTAACTTATAATCGTGGACTTCGTGCTAATGTGAACTCGTTGTAGCTCTAGAAAAATACATTATTAAAAATAAGATCAGTGTTGAATACTGCAAGCGTTAAGATTCACACCCAGTGGATCGGATCGGGTCGACTCGACACGACCTTGTATATACGCACACTGGATGTTGCCGCGTCGATCCGAGCCGACTAGTGCGTGGGAACTCATTTAACTTGATGTATTCCAAAACTTCTGATCGTGTCGAACCGATCAGACACTATCCAGTTCAATTCGGTTTGCGCCGGACGAAGCCAGGCCGGGCCGTTATTGAGATAAAATGTAGCCTGTATGTTAACGAAAAGTCTAGACCTCTATAAAGAACACACTGGTGAAGGTTTCATAAAAATCCGTTCAGTAATTTTTGAGATTAATCCAATGCAAACAAACAAACGTCCCTTCTTTATCATATTAGTATAGAGTACGATATAGATTAACTAACGCACATTACAATTTTTAAATAATAAATTTAACGGGATTTCTGCGATTTTAAAACATCATTATAATTTTGTCTTTATTTTTTACAAAGGTTAGCCAGCGCCGACCGTGATTAAGGTAGAGCGAGATTGTCTTTCAGCGCTCTTTGGTCCACGCTATCACTTCACGTAAATTGTACATCGGTTTTATGTTAAATAATAAGTCTTAAATTTTCGAAAATCAACTTTTATTGCAGACGTCAACACTTGTTGAATTTAAATTAAGTAGCTTTATTTATTATACTTCTGCTTCTTCAATATTAACAAAGTTCCTACTGCTATATAATTAAATTAGTATTTGGTGTTGATTTTAATCAAAATTTTATTTTGCGCTGAAAATTGTTTTTCGCATTTGGCTTTTTGGCGCCCCTTGCCACCTGGCGCCTAGAGTGACCGCTCGTCTCGCTCTACCCCAGGGTCGGCGCTGGGCTTAGCGATTTCGTTCGTAATCAAAAAAAGGGTTGCCTGAGTAAGTCGAAGTGAGTGGCATATACCCACGAGCATATACTTCCTACGTCAAAACGACAGTTGCGACAGTAAAAGTACTTTGCAGCTTTTAATTATTGTTATGATAAGTGAAAGATATTAATTCGTCCAAATCGACGATAAGACGAAACAGCTTCCTACAAACAAGATTTAGTAAATGCCCACCAATGATATTGTCGGTGGTTAGTTGATTATTTGCGCAATACGCCGTTTTTTGTTTGTGTCTAATAGACTATAAAAACCAGTTATGCATGATCAATTATTGCTTTCACCGTACAACTTATATATTGTAAATGAATTTAACCTTGGACCCCGGAGACATACACATTTTACACAAATATTTAATACAGTTGTATTTTTATCATTATTTATGTTAAATTGTAACGGTTTCTGTCTGAAATTTCGATTTCTTGTTTAGAGAGTAAATCGTGTTTTCACATTTTTTGGAGAAAAACAAATCTCCAAGGGCGTTTAGCGAAGGAATGCAAAGGAATTGTAAAATTTCAGGAGGCGCTAAAATCATAATATAATATGTTAGAAAATTGATAACAAATTATTAAAAAAAAAATATTAAAGGGTTCTTATTCTCCCCTTCAAGTCTGGAGAGAGGGGGCGTCACTATCAAGTTTCTGCCCCAGTTCGAAAAAATCGTAGTTCCGGGGTTGGACAGTTTTGAGGCGATGGTTCAAAGATTACGAGTAATGCATATTATCCGAGTAAAATTTAAAATTTTGTATGAGGGTTTAAGAACACGCTGATGACCTCAACTGTCGTCTAGCATCTTCTAGTAACGCCGCACTTCTGCTACCATGGGAAGTAAAATGCATTTCGAGCGCAGGTCCTTTACCCTAGTCTATTGATAAAATAACGCTAGCCATTGTGACTGCACATTGTCTATAGAAGGTGCATCCCAACGTAATTCAATACACTTCAAAACAAAAATGACCTGCATAACGTTGTGCCGAGATTGAAATCTAGGAAATCAGGTTAAACCAGTTGGCCAAACAGTAATGCAAACAGTACAAAAAAAAAATTGTATACTACTCACAGCTGAAGTGATTATTGAAGTATTTATATTTAGCATATGAATCACTGGTTTAAATAACAAGTTCACAAAAAAAGTACAAGCGTATATACAGTTAGTTTCGAAAATCTTGACAATTTTTGTCTACATGAGAAATACTATGTTTTGCTCGAGTTTAGTTGGGTTTTGACGGCACTTCGGAAATCGGTCTAGCTGTTCTCTAATGATGCCGATACAAAGAGATTAAAAAAATTATTATCGCGTTTTAAACTAAAATTAATGCTGAGTTGCACAAAACATTGTCAAAAAATGATCTTAGAGTGTGACCATACATAATATTTCTCGATAAGAAAAGCATTGCGGAATTTTAAATCGAGCCTGCTTGAAAATTAATTGACCGACCGAAACAATATTTTTTTTTAAACTTACCATTTCGAAACAACCTTTTTTTACGCATTTTGATCAAAATTTAGTTTGAAAAGAAATCCTTCTACGAAGAGCAGTCATTTGTTTTTGTGTAAGTACAATCTAATGTACAATCCTCTCAGAACCAACTTCTGATGAAAAGGAAGATGCCACACTATGTAGATTTTGCGAAATGGAGGGTGAAACAACCACCCATATCGTGTTCGAATGTGAGGCTTTAACCTACAGGAGGACAACCATCTTTGGCTACATTGATGAGGAAGTAATAGTTCCACAGAATAATATATAGATTATCCTGTGGAACTATTCCATCCTCATCATTGTAGCCAAAGATGGTTGTCCTCCTGTAGGTTAAAGCCTCGCATTCGAACACGATATAGGTGATTGACGACTATAGTTGTCAATCTTCTGGAGCTCTTACGAAGATCCATATTATTTGTTGACTAGATCCAGTAAAAGGGGAAGCACTAAAATCCTTTCAGGATGTGGTGCATTTGGGTCAAGAAACCACCCCATTCTATTTTAATCTTTAATTTTAACAATCTAATGTTCTATATGACAGGGAATTTCATAACGTCATTAATATGCTCATTAAACACTGTAATTATATGATCACAATCTAAAGTTATTGTCAAGTCAATTTTTTTTGACAATGCTTTCTGCAGTCCAGCATGAGTATTTTAATAAATTAGCGGTGGGATTCTATATGGATATAAGCTAACGTTTCAGTCGATGCTTAGGTTATATGATGGGTTATGTTGCCTAACTCCATACGATTCTAGCGCTGTTTAAGCTAAACCTGGGTTAATAAAAGTTGCTGAAGAGTTTCCATCGCAAAATTTTCGTACCTTATATTAGTTTCCATGGAAAAAATGTTTGCTTTAAAATGAATTATTATGAAAAATGATAAAAATAAAAAAAAGCTATACATTGTTACGATGTTTCTGATTATTTAAATTCTTTCGACGTGAAAAATAATAAAAAACACTAAAAAGGTAGCAGCCTCCAGTTGAGTGCGTAAGTCGTCTACGATACTAATCTGTAATCGCTATTTTGCGTGACGAGTGGGCCGTTGCACGATTAGCGATAAAAAAGTACAAGCTGTGGTCCTGGCGTTGTAAATCAACTCTCGACGAACAAAAAGCACGAACTAATTGCGACGTCAAGATTTAAAACTGGCCGCGGTTGCCTACGGGCTCTCACAAAAGTGCGTTTCATATGAAAAATAAAATTACAGACACCAGGTCGTCTCGGTCCTTCACAAATGTTACTCTGGTACCGAGTTAGTAATTTCGTTTTCACATCCTGTTGGTACTTGTCATAGTCCCAAAAAGTTAAGACCAGGAAGGAATCACAGAACATTATCTCGAGGAATAGTTCCTGGAAGAGAATAGATAAAAGGATAATGCCTCTAACACAGAAAATGATCTGAGTCATTGATGAATCTATAATGTTTCTTTCTCATGTTTCAAAACTAACGGAGAAAGCGTCATTAGTAATAATTAATTTACCTAAATTAGAATAAAAATTCTCTCTAACTTCTCTGAGGGTAAAAAGATGAGATGAAAAATTTCTTGGGTGAGTTCCTATAGAATCTATTTTTTAAGGAATATCTAGAATCTATTTTTTTGGGAACACCTATTTAATATTTTAAAAAGATAAAACAAATTTTTGGTTGACAGAGAGATTATAGACGCTAAACAGCTGAGGTTATCAGCGTCTTTTTTGGGGAATAACTACTCAATATTTAAAATATTCAATAGGTACTTATTCTCAAAAAAATAAATTCTAGAGATTTACCCAAGAAATTTCATTTTTTATCTGCCTCCTAAATTCTAAACAGATTTGTGTTGCCTTGCATTAACATACCGTTTTTTCAATATAATATCAAGCAAAATATAAAACAATATAATCGTATGCGTGGCTGCCATTTTGGGAATTAGTTATAATATTCAATTGATAATATTAAACCGCAATTTGTCACGAATTATTATGAATAATGTGTAGTTCATAACGCAGAGCGATAACCGGTCTCCAGGGATAGCCAATCGACTGATATCAAATGTCTCAACAATAATGTTGCTATCTTTATTCTCTTTGATTTATAAACTAGTATCAATGAATTATCTATTTATAACTTCACTTGTTAGGGTCATAGTTTGTAATCCAATTTTGACCCACTTTAAAAATAGTTTTTCCTTTTATAATCAATCCATTGAGTAATCAAAAATACGATTTTGTAAATTCCACTGGATGACACATAAAACGACTGTTGGTTGTAATACAAGGTTGTAGTCGTTTAGTGTATTATGCAGTTTCCAAATGACAAACAGTGCATTGATTTCGTGCATTTGTCATTGCAGTCTGAGTCTCTTATGGCCAACTTCATACTGTCGAATTCTCGTTAGCGTGACTACCGTCGCCTGCTATAATTTTACTCTTAACGCGCCAAAAGAAGTATAACTTCACTAATACTAATGTGCAACTAGCGGCCCCGTTCGGCTTAGCCCGGATTAAGACGTATTATACTACATTGGTCTTTCTTATATAGAATAATTTTCCCGTTTTTGCAACATTTTTCTTTAATGCTCCGCTCCTATTGGTCGTAGCGTGATATTATATCGCCTATAGTCTTTCTCGATAAATGGACTATTCAACACAAAAATAATATTTCAATTCGAACCAGTGGCTTTATAATATTACTGTAGATGAGTTTTGTACGTTTTCTGGACACTGCTCTCGCACTGAATATAAACGGACGACCATCAACAACCCTATTATTCTTCTATCTCTTTATTACTTATTAATTATATTCGTCGTAATAAACAGTCGATTGGCACGCGATAGTCAAAGCTCACAATAGTCTTCTGTCTGTTCTTTATTTATCTCCAGTCTTAAATGTCAGAGTAAGGGTCGATCATCACGCAAGGCATAAATTCAACTTCTATAAATATCAGCCGCAAGCCTAAGTCTTTTCGGACTATTAAACTGACAATATTCACTTTTTCAAAGTCCAGAGCGCGGTCGATACAAGTCTGGAAACTAAATCAGGTTCAGATGTTGCGGGTGTTTTCTGTCACATCATTTTTTTTTTAAATAATGGAACGGCAAATTTTTTTCCACAAATAATTAATGGCTAAAAAGCGGCAAATTCTCACGGCTTTAGTTTTCAATTAGTATGATGCGTAGTGTTGATGCTTAGCTAACTTCATATGAGGTTAGCAAAACATCATTTTTTTTTAAATATTGGAGCGGAATTTTTTTTTTCCACGAATAATTAACGGCAAAAAGCAGCAAAAGTCGTCACCTATTCAGCAATTGATCCGTTAGCTAACTTCACGCGGTTGTGACCAGCGTTGCCAGACGTCCCGATTTTTAAATCAAAATTAAATGTCCCGCGCGGGACAGGCTCAGTCCCGCTTTTCGGGGATAACTCGACCGTGCGTAAATAATTATTCTCTTATTGTAAGTTGCAATTTGTAACACCCACTCCTCAGATTATTGTTTGAAACGCCATATTTTTCTAATGAATAAAACTTTTTTGATTTTGATTTCTGTTTTTTTATTTTTTTTATTCAGAAGACGAATAAGACTCAACTATTTAACGATATTACCCTATCGTTAAATAGTTGAGTCTTATTCGTCTTCTGAATAAAAAAAATAAAAAAACAGAAATCAAAATCAAAAAATATCATATTTTTATTAAAATACATTTTCTATGGCTATTTTTGCTATATCTGTTGTCACGTAAACGTAATTTAAACTCAAATAAAAAGATAAATATTTAAAAACTTTTGATTATATACGTTTTTTTACTATGTCCCGCTTTCGACGAAAGAACCCCGCTTTTTTCACTCAAAAAGTTTTAAAATCCCGATTTGGCAAAAAAAAAAAAATCTGGCAACGCTGATGGTTGTGACTATCATAGCGCGTACAACCCACGCTTTTATAATTAGAACTTAAATTATTCAAAATTATTTTTATCCTTTGTAGTACACTGCAATAAAAGCTCGTCTTTATAAAAGCTTTTTTCCCTAATATTTTACTTTAACATTGCGTTTAAACTCCTGATTTCTGCACTTCGTGTTTATATCGAAATCACAGTTTTCTCATTCTACTAGAAGTGCAGTTGTTTGGACACCCGCAACAGCACGGTTCATAGTCCATCGATTCGTTGTAATCTGCGTTAGTCTGTCGGTCTGTCTGTCCCGAGCATCCAATCGCTTGTTCCGTTAGTAGATTAGGTTTCCTCTACATCGGCTGTCGGTGACATCCATCCATCGTATAAATAGCGCTTCGTTACGTTTATCGACACTCGAGTTGTCTGTATTGAATTATTAACGTGATTGCCTCTGGGAAACGGTGTTTCGCGATGATAAAAATTATATTTATATGTACTAGGGTTTACCAGCGGCTTCGCTCGAATTGATATCGTATCTTTCTTGTTATAGTCGAGAGCTGATAGACATTTTTGGGTAGGCATTTGAGGCACTGAAAATTTGTGCAGTACCTTTTTAGGATAGCCGAATACTAAAACACAGATCTGGCTGAAGGGTTGCGGAGCTTAACCGACTTTCAAATTCTAGATCACCTGGCAGGTAGAATGTGCCACCTAAACGACTTGTTTTTTTGAATATATCTATTTTAGGTGCCAATATTATTCTGTTTAAATTTAAATTGATTGATTTATTAGCTAATTCAAAATTTTCCTCATAATGATCGTTCCGTTCCAACTCTAACAATAACCGGTCTAATTTTACTCGATCCAATTAATTTTAAAAACAGCGGTGACAAAACGTGGTTAATTGTTCTGAACCTTGTGAAATAATCATAACAATTGCACTCGTAAAATCCAGTTTTGACATTAATTTAAAGTGGAACTGCGTCATCGTCGATTCCATTACGCATTGGCTCGATAATTCGAGTCATCCAGATTATACAATCTGTACTATATTATTACAAAAGAAGAAAGTTTGTTTGTCGCGGGTTATCAGTATATATTATTTCTCAAAGGTGTTTTTTGTCGGTATGAAATATCATATACTGTATCCAAATTAATGTGTGATACGCCATTTTGGAGATTATTTTTCTCTCTAATGACGGAAAATAAGTTAATATCTTTTAAAATTAATGTTTTCATTAGAAAATTACAGTCCAAAAATGTTAATAATTTCATTACAGAAAATAGCATTCAGAAAAAACAAACATCGCCATCTGGTGGCATTCTGTTTGTTGGTAATATTAAGTGACGAGTGGCCTGAAGTCTCTGAATAGAATAGCATAACATTTATTTCCACCCTATTATATTACGTAACTGACAACTAACGGTGCGAAGTATTCGCACGAGTTCGCAAGTCTCAGTAACTCCTGAACCGATGATTTGTATAGGATGGACAAATTATTTCGTTGAGAGGGCAAATCAAAGTAAAGAAGCTCGATAATAATGCAATTTTGTGGTCCCTTGACATTTATATGGGCTCAGGGCTAAAGCCCTGTTAGACCGCAAGTAGATTCGCTCTTCGAAAAAGGCGTGTTTGTAGAACGGGCAAATGATTTCGTTGGAAGGGTAAAGTCGAAGTACTTATTCCTATATATTATATTAACGGTTTACCAAAACAACACAAAATCGGATTCTTCAGAAAGTAGAAGTTGGAATTGAACAATTCAATATAGTTGCATTTTCCTATTAAGTCCATATCGATTTCTTTGTTTCTTTTTTTATCGAAGACAGGTTTTAAAGAAAACACGAATTTTCGTTCCAAAAAAACAAAGCAGCAAACTTGTTCCTGATGAGCGTTGGGTTGGGTGGTCTTTTTTTTCATTTCTAATTTTTTTTTCACGACAGAAATAAGAAGGAATGAAAAATTTTCAATGAAAGGCAATGCTCTTCCTGGCCCTGTGCTGTCTACAACCGTGATAGGATATACGAGTCCAAGCAAAACTAAATAGAGCCAATCAGTCAGTCAAGATAGTGATGCAATTGTTGCAGGCAACAATTGGCATTGTGGGATGTGCTGATTGTTTGCGAATCATTTCCTCGCAACCTTGACGTGCCCTACACACACACACACATCAGCAAATGGCCGACTGACATACTAACGTCCGCATTGCAAGAGCATAGTAACATTTCTCTCTAAAAATACAAGATAAATAGCCACCTGCATTGACAACGAAGTTTAGATATAAAGGAGCCAAACGACATAGATTTTTTCACGATTTTTCTGTTCACAAAAGCGATTGCACACGATAATCCATTTTTTGGACACTAATAGCGCTGATGCTAGTGAATTACTAAAGTTCCTAGATTTGACAGAGTACCGCAATCGTCCACCATTTTAAGGCAAACGATTCAGTTAAAAGATAAGTTTTCGTAACTATGAAAAAATAATAACAAGTTCAAAAATAAATATCAATGACAGATAATCATTTTCATATTCAAAAATATGTAAATTATCCGCAAATTTTATAATGTCACACGGATAGGTATAGTGAATTCCGATATTTGGTAAATCTACTAATTTAGGAGGTTTAAGACGTCGGTGATATGCCGTTTTAACGCGTTTTACGCGTCCATAAAGCACAGCAGCACACTCTACGTATGCACTCACGAACTATAGTTTGAGCTTCTTTAATCTTACTTCGTTTACTTACTGCGGTTCTGAAATAGTAGCGAATGAGTCATCATTATTCTACGGTTTGCTTAATGAAGCGACGAAGCAATAAAACAATGTAAAGCGTGTCCGTCCCACACTTAAAAATTTGTGCCGCTTTGATTATATTTTGAAGTCTGTACACTGCTTATTATATTCTATCGGAATGATAGTTCTATAAATTCTCTCCATATAGCGCGATTTACAATTTTACACCAGTTTAAGATTAGCCGAGTGCCTAGAGAAGTGACTGTTTATATATTATGCCATTTTCAAGGATCCAGCACCGGCCCTAGCCCTTGATCAGGGCGAGATTGTCTTTCAGCGCCCTTTGGTCGACGGAAATTGTACTTCGGTTTTATGTTAAATAAGTCTCAAATTTTCAAAAATCAACTTTTATTGCAAACATCAACACTTGTTGAATTTAAATTAAATTAAAGTAGCTTTAATTATTATACTTCTGCTTCTTTAACATTAAGAAAGTTCCTACTGCTGTATAATTAAATTAGTATTTGGTGTTAATTTCAATAAGTCACTAAAATTGTTTTTCGCATGTGGCTTTTTGGCGCCCCTTGACACCTGGCGTCTAGCGAGCTACCGCTCTGTCGTGCAAGGATCTATTACAGAATCTTAGCTTCAGAAGCGTAGCGTGCCTTGGCGGGGCCCCGTATAAAAATTTGTTTGGGGGCACTTCCCCCGTTGAAGTAAATGTCTTAAACGGGGAAATTCCGCAACCCGCGATAACCGGGTGTTGTCAACTTTTGAACGCACGCTTTACGCGGGAAAAAAAGAAATTGCTTTTTTTGATTTTTGTCATTTCTTAAATAAGAAAAAAATCGGGAAGTTTTTATTAATTTTTGCTTACGCACGTTGGGGGCCCCCGTGGCCCGGGGATCCCCGTATAATTGATACGGCAGATACGGCGGTAGCTACGCCCCTGCTTAGCTTCCAGATTCTAATATGACAACTGGTGAAAGTATCAATTATATTTTATGAGATAATGCATTGAAAAAAGCAAATTTATAATTTTTTGACATGCAATTAAAAATCTGAAAAAAATCATTGCTGACCTAAATATCTTAAGCAAACTGTGAATGAGTACAATTTATTAACTTCTGATTCGATATATTAGCAGCATTACTTGCTTTAATGTTCATTTTTATAAGAATGTTAATCATAAAAAAGTATTTACATTATTTACCGTGTAAATAGATTCCATATAATTGTAGACAATAATAACTATGGAGATATGCATGTAAACAGTGCGATTATTGAGTCATGCCGTTTGTAAAAATAAAACGTATCAAATTACAGCGCTCTACTAGAATTACTATAATACCTACATTTTTGTTGTTTTTGGAAATTGTTGAGTTGACAGAAATTCTAGGAAATGATTGATTGCAAAAACACAAGTGCAGGAATTGGTGAAAAAAGAGATTATATTTTACATTGCACAGTACACACTACAGAAGTAAAACTGGTATAATTATAAAAAAAGTAATAATAATGGTACCGACCACCGGAAATGAACCTACGACCTTTAGGTTACGACTGTTACGAGGCAAGTGTTATACCTTGCCGCCAACTTAGCTTAATGTTCCACGACCGGCTTTATAGTATACTAGTGGGTTAAGCCTGTCTCCGTCAGGCGCAATTGAAGTTCAAAGATTCAAAATGGCATTTTTCTTTTACATAAATTTTACATATATTTTAGAAGATCCCCTTAAGTTATGTCCCGTTGACCTAGGAAGTCTAAATGTATGAGTCAAATTCAAATCTGCAGCGCCCTGAGTTGAAGTCCCACGCTGGGCGAAAAATCATTTTTTTAATGGTTTTATAATTACCTATACATGTCAAAAAACTTACATGAATTAATTAATTATTATCTGGGAGACCGAGCTTTGCTCGGAGAGTTCAATAAACATGGTGTTAATTTGCTGTATTTTTAAAATAGTATACAAAAATCTATACATTTTTTAATTAATTATATTATTAATAAGCTGTGAACTGTGAATATGTTTAAAACATATTGGACCATAATTATTTCTGACAACACTGTGACTCCTGAACATATTTTAGACGGCAAAATGCGGTTTTCATATTTTGAATACAGAAGTATGACGCTTGCACTAAATAATTTGTAATATTCACATTTTCAATGTTTCCATTAATTCACATTTTTTACTACTATAAGACGAAAAATAATCTGTAAGCTAATAACTCATTGCGCACACAATTATTCTACACTTTTTTCAACTGATTATTAACTCAATTAAAAAATTTGTAATTATTTGCAAACTTATTTGACATTTGATATTAGAATGTTTCTGAGTTTGTTATTGGTAACCAAGGCAACTAAATATCCATCCATGGCCTATTGTGTTCTATGAAGTTTTTTTCTAAAAAACCCCCTATTTTGACCCCCGGGGAGAAAATCGAAAATCCGGCTACGTAAGGATCTGTCCCGTGTTTCGTACTATAAGTGTGCCAAATTTCAACTTCCTAAGTCTGCTGGGGCCTTCTGGAGGGTCTGGAAAGACAGACGGACATCCGGACACACAATTGGAAATTATATATGTAGATAGTATACGTACATTGCGACACGTTCGTTACACTTTCAATCTCAAGAATGAATTTTACCCTACCGTGCCAAAAGAAGTTTTACTTCAAAAACAGACCTTTCAATCTTATCATACAACAGTAAAATAAAATTTACAAACTAATTATTGCAATTCAAAACTGGTAAATGCAATGTCACGATCTATTAATAATTTTATTTTTATTTAATGTTATCGAAAATCACAAAAGATATATCGAAGTCAGGTCGATTCAAGGTTAGTAGAGTATTAGAGGTTTGGCGTAAAAGTAGTCACGTCTGCGATTGATTGAATCGATTACTTACGTCATTCGAAACCCTTTGCTTGATTTTTCAGTTATAGTGAACGTTCGATAGTTGGCACAAAGGTGTCTACTACCTCCGCCCTCTCTTCCATCTCGCCTAGTTACACTTTCAACAGTGTTAAAACCCAACCTACAGTATTCTACTAACCTTGAGGCTGCTTGATTTCCACAATTAATAACAACAATATGATTCCGTTAAAACCTTTTGAGTTTTATGGAATACACCAGATTTTCACAGACTTATAGCTCAATCTACCCCCCTTAAATATCTAAGACAACAGACGAATCCCTTAAAAACTGGCAGATAGAACAAAGTAAGGTATTTTATTATAAAAGAAGTACAGTCACAAAGAGAAATATATATGCGTTATTAATTAATGTGATGGGTGAGCTTCTTTCTTGTAGCAAATTAAGTCGATTTTAGGAGCAGTTTTGCTTAATTTCAATCTTAATTCAGATTCAGCGTTCAGACGATTCCTGTATTTCATTTTTATCATGACCAGGTGTGGAAACCCATTCTCACATTTAAGTTGGTTGTCACGAAGGACAAAAGGAATTTCACCGCTGCGGATATTCTTCCTGTTTTGCTACCCAACGCTATAACGTAAATTTTGTCTGCGTACCCTCTACGATCAACTGGCGTACCATACATTAAGAAACCCCGGGATACAGGAATATGAGAAACGACCCGCGGCTCAAATTGAAACCCCTGTTGTAGAATGTAGAATAATTAAGTTTGTAAAATCAGGAAATTGTGTACCTATTTCACTAATTCGATAACATAAAACACAAGGTTTTACTTATTTGACTGTGTATAATTATAAGTTCATAATATGTAAATTTTTATCGTTTGATCAGTTCAAAAATACAATGGTGTCATATTTGGTTGTACTATTGTTTTTTTTTCTTTTCTTTAATTATTTCCTTTCATAGAATTCGAAAAATTTCACTTTTATCGAGTACAAGATTCACAGATACGGCATTCCAATCAAACGAAATCGCGTAACTGCTCACGAATTTACTTTCAAAGATTTTGGAAATTAATACAGATATAGATTTTCGTTCCAATCGAACGACATACTTAAACAAATAAAAAACTTATAAAGAGTATTCGCGGTTATATAAGTTTTAACCCAGAAGGAAGCGACTACACTATTTTGTGTCGGCCGCCATTTGAATTTGGAATGAAGTCACACTGCTGATTGGATTCTACTTGTCATACCCTTTCATCTGATACACATGTGAAGGGGGTTGTAAAAAAGAAAGTAATCCGCCATTTTGTGGTGGCGGCCATATTGGATCTACCATAATATTCAAACTATATTGTATTGTCTTCCGAAACAAAAGTGTGTGCAAAATTTCAGTTCAATTGGAAATCAGGAAGTGGGTCAAATTTAACTTGCAAAATTCCATTACAGACAGACAGGTGAAACTAAATAAAAGCTTGTAAAAGAGGCTGTATTTTACACTACACATTACAGAAATGGAGCAGGATATGTTTAAAATGAATCGCAGTGCCAATTTGTAAAGAGATCAAGTGTCAAGTTTTCCGAATTGGAAGAAAAACTTCACGCGGTCGCGCGAGGGTTAGGAAATTAGTAACAGTCAAAAAAAACAAGCAAATACTACGTCATTCTATTGTCAGAAATATACAGTAATAAAGTGAATGTATGTAATTAGTAAGTGGGTATTGCATACACTCATATAAAGATGTTCTTAATTACTAATAATAATTCTTACAGCATCACAAAGAACAATCATCATCATTGTCTGTGCATTTGTGTACAGCTAAACCAATACAGTTTGCCAGACACCAGGTCAGAGTTTAGAATAGAATAATTTTGTACGTAGAGCCAAGTGTGGATACAGTCGTCAAAATACAAATTAATTTCTCAGAGTGTAAAATATGCTTCGAGAATTTTTTAACTGTGCTCGCAAAATTCATTTTATCATTGTGATTAAGCATTAAGCTGCACAAAATTTGGCTTGCTGCTTCAAAATTTCAAATCACATATTTTTGCCCTAAAAATTCGTCAATATTTTTTTACATCACGATATTTCGATTTACGGCAAGGCAAAAATTAACATTTTGGAGTTTTTTCTTTACAAATTTATGTTAAAAATACTGACAAATTTGGCTCGTTTCATAAGTTTTTTCAAATTATTTTTTTTTGCACAAAAATTTATTCTAATATTCTCGTTTTTATCTGAATTTAAATCGTTTATTTAGATCAAATAAACTATAAAAACTTGGCTAGATATCGTAGGGGAAGAATGATACATAGATATTTCTAGCTTATTTTGAAGCATGAACATCAAAGATTGAATAAGATTTTTCATAAAAATTAAAAATTTCTGAAGCGTAAGTGCATTACACATGCACTCAAACACATCCAGCTGCTTGTAGGATTGAGGTATGCGGGTGAAAAAGGGAGCATATTTGAACAGCTGCAGTATTCAGTAACCTTCAGATAACAATCAGAAAATATCTGAAAGGCACAGTTCCTACGAGATGCGCTTTTAACTTTTTTAAAATTGATTACCTTTAAGACATTTCATTTTTTGTCGCCTTCAAAATTTAGAGTACATCGTTGTCTTCAATACGCTGATATTGTCGTCGCGTCGTCTGTTCGCTGCAGACAAATGACGATACACAAACAAATGAAGTGCTAATTACAACTATCTGTGATTTAATCGACACCTTCACGCGAAATTAACGATATCCACGTCGACCGTAGAATGTGTGTCAATTATTTTTATTAGTATGGTTTTACTTTTTATTGTTTTATTTATTTATTTAATTGTGTTGCGTAATAGAACTGATGCAACGAAAATGCTTCCTTGTTTCTAATTGTCATATTTCACAAATTGTAATTTTCAAGGAAAAATTGCAAGTTCACTGTAAGAGCGCTAGTGCAGGAACAATTTTTTTGAAGTAAAACTTCTTTTGGAACCCGTGGGGTAAAATTGATTCTTGAGTTTGAAAACAATGAACGTGTCGCAATGTACGTATACCGTATACTATAAAAACTGGTTGTATAGAACATCAAGCCAAGGTGTACGCGAGGTAAAATATTTGCTTCGTAACCCAATGGTCGTAGGTTCAATCCCGGCGATCGGTGTCATTGCTACTTTTTTTTTTACAATTATTCCGGTTTTACTTCTGTAGTGTGGAATGTAAAATATATAACCCTTTTTTTACATTTATGTGAATGTAACCCGGCTTTGCCCGGGTAGATTTTAGTTTTAGAACGAAATAATTCAAAAGCGACTTTCTCACTCGTGTGATAATTTACCTAGCGCACAAAAATCAAGTTCGGATTTTGTGTGCAGGATCCCTAATCAAATTTTCGCACACTGCTATTATTTTCTTTTGAAGTAGCGTAATAATAGCCTGTGTCATTCGGGAATGTCTATAGGTCTTTAAACACCGAAAGGATTTTTCGAATCGGTTCGGTAGTTCCCGAAATCACCAGTCACAAGCAAACATACGTTGCGTTTCATAAGTCAAAATCGGTTCAACCATTTTGGAGATTAGCCGGAACAAACAAACCACAGAGAGATAAAACATTAATAAAAAAAAATTTAAATTGTTTTTTTGATATAAGTAAGTACCGTATACATATATACATATATGCATTTAGTAAAAAGCTATTATTTTGATATTACAAGCACAGAAACTTCAATTTTATTTATTTGTATAGATTATGACGAGATAGACTTAATGAAATTTCAACAAGGATTCTAACCTACAAACTTGCTTGATGAAGTAGATAAAAGGTCTACGAAACTTTGCAAATTTGTAAAATTTAGCATTTGCTTTATTTAGTATTTCCATTTTCCTACTGATTACTCATTTGAGACATCGTTTTCGTGGTTCCCAGACCGATTTTTAGAGACATTATAGCAGAACTAGTTATAAAATATGGAATTGTAAATAATGAAGTGCAGTCATCGCATGTGTAGAAATACTTTTTTTTTCAACAGCAATGTTGTTAACGGTTGTTATTCCAATAAAATATGTATACAAACGGCTTGACAGTATAATACACAGTTGTACAGAACTGTACAAAGGAAATAAACCGTTTTGAATCCCTTCAAAATGATGGTGCCATTGGGGAACATTGCGTCGTCGTCCGTCTAAATTTTATTCGTTTTCGATATATTAATTCGAGGCACAAAATATGCTAAAACACAAGTAGTAATTCAAAGATTATGGCTTGATTTTTGAGGTAAAAATTCTTTAGGCGCGATATAAGGGGTAGCGCAAATCTTTTTCTAACTTTCAGTTTATGCAAAGGAGTATCGGCATATTGGTAAGATAGACATTTTATAAGGTAAATGTTGAAGCTTTTAGTCAATAGATGGCCGCACAGTTGTAAAATTTGTACACGCACGGTTTTTTTTTCATGAATATACATTTTTTTTAAGAGAATGTGTGATTGTAGATTATTATAGACGCTCCACTATTAAAATAATTTGCGTCTATATGGAAAAATTTTCAAATGTTCATTTAATTGAAGCACCTCGACGATTTGGAGAGAAAAATGAACGAATCAAAAATTAAAAGAGTGACGTAAATGCGTTCACAAATGAGTGACGTTTTTTTCATAAGAGATATATATTTTGTGTCCCAATCTGTTATTTAACGCACGACTCAAACCCGCATAAAAAATAAGATAAATTCTAAAATAAAAATCGCGATCGTCGACTGTTTGCACAGCGGTGTAAAATAAACACATGAACATCTGTTCACGTACGCCATGACAGTTAGCGCATTATTATTTTCATTATTAACGATTAAGCATGCGATAGGAGGCTGTGTAAGTGCTCTACTTGTTTTGTTTTTCAAAGATGCAATTGAAAGCTGTACTACACCGTAAACAAATGAAACATGTTCTTTGATTGCTGCAGACCTGCTGCTGGAGGAGGGGTCAACAAACTCCGTCAGGTCTCGTGCGACTAGAAAACATAGAAAAAACAAATGCTTCCTATTTACTCAGAGATTAATCTCTTGCGGTTTTATTCTAAGGCAAAACTGCTTTTGTATCAGATTTCGTAAAAATAAATTATTATTATAATGCGTGCATTATGTTCGTTTCCTGACATTAGCTGTTGACAAATACCGTGCGTCTGTGAGACAGGAGAGCGAAACTGCTGGAATTCTGCGAAACCATACTTACACTGCCTCTTCAACACATACTTCTATCACATGACCTATTATAATTCCCCTTGCACCACTTCGTCTTTGTTTGCGATTCATTTTTACATAAAATCACACATATCTCAGTAACAAATTTCGTTAACTTCAAGTTCGGTCAATTATTCATACGCCGTAACGCCACTGGCACTTCGCTTAAAGGTGCATCAATGAACCAACAACCTACATTGACACAGCTGGATATTGCATAAGGAACGTCCAGGTTATGATTTAGATATGGGTTACTGAAATGTTACAATGTGACAGGAGCGTTTTGTATATAACTCTACACACACTAGAGATGCAAAACGTTCGTCTGTTTTCGTGCCGCTTACCCTAAATAAGGAACTCTATGCACATTCTTGTAGCAGATTCTTTCCGCGGTCAAACAATACTGTAGAAGGATTCTAGAACTCTTCGAACAATTTGGAAGTGTCCTAAATTGGACTTTTGTTGAAACTCGCCGTAAAAATTAAAAATAATAGTGGTTTCCGGTTACTGGATTGAAACGGTTTTATTTGTTACATTAACCCCTTTTACTCTGTATTATGTAATATTTTCTAAACAGCTTTCGTTAGCTAGGGAAATTGAAGGCTATTATTATTACCCTAAAAAAATTAATTTTATGATTACATTTTGAGAAAACATTTCATTATGGATTATTTATAATTCAGTTTTGTAGTTTTCATTTATTAAAAGTAATAGTTTTTACACTACAAAAAAGTAACGATAATTCTATATGGTCGATTTGTGATCGCAGGCGTAATTCCATAAGCAATTTGTTATTTGAAAAATATAGTGATTTTTAAAATTGCATATTTTTAAAAAAATCATCTGCCTTATTAATTTAAGCCTTTTTATTATTTAAACGGATTTTGACATAGTATTAGTCATAATCGGTCTGCAATTATTATGAAGATACTGTTATTTCCTTCTAAGCACTCGCAAAGCGGAAAATACGAACGTTATTTCCTGGTACTTTTTACATAATTCTACATAATTTAAAGTCATTGACAGCGTTCTTTGATTATCAAATTGCAAGTTTAATTACAAAAAATGTAATAAAGACCGCAAATCACGTTATATTTGATAGTTATTATAAATCGTGGGGTTACTGCCAAAACTTGCAACTTCACTGTTTTTTTTTTTTTAGTCGGATTTGTTTTCTATAATAATAGAAACGAGCGTTTCCCAAACGTTTCCTATGACAAAACACTTCGCAAATCTTGAAATTTTAGGTGAACCCCCTGATTATTTTACAGGGTAAGTTTGAAACATTTTTCAACTTAGCGCAACATTTAAAAGCATACGAACCTTAATTTCTCTTATTTTTTATAATTTTTCACGGAAAGCAGTTTTCTTAATTAAATTGGCGCCGACCACAGAATTTTATCAGTTTCCTCTTCTTGGTGGCTTATTTTGAGTTTTTTTTTTGCACGTCACATTTATAACGATGAGTGCTTCGGCGATTTCCGGAAAGTGAATTGATTGTGTAATGCGTATAAATTATTTTAAGCGGATGAGTTTAGAGGTCGTAATGTCACGCGCTTTTGGACAGCCCTGACACTGATTGATATGCGATGCGCTTGCTCTTGACACGGAATTTTAATTTGTTTTTGATGATTTGATGATTTCGTTGAAATACACATAACGAATTGAAAGGAAATTAATTGAAGCAATAAGAAAACTTCCGAAGCGATTATTTTATCTTTGCAAATTGCTTTAATTTTTAGGACGCGATTTTTTTTTACCGAGTATCAGATTATATTGCATTTTTAGGCGCGACCTAAGCAGTAGCTGGAAGCGCCTATATACACTCGCTCTGTCTGTGAATCTATCACGCTTTTTTGTATCGCGTGTACAGCCCAAGCGGCTTAAGGCTTTCGGAACCGCTCTGAATTTAAGCCAAAAATAGGGCTTTGGCTGATAGCTGATTGTAGACTTTATATTCGTCAACTTTTTGCAAAAATTCTTTCCTTATAAGGAAGATAAAGGACAAATCTAGGTCTCTAATGGACTACTTTTGTAATTTACTACAAAAAAGATGGCATTATTTGTGTCAAAAAACACACGTTTTCAATGTCACACTACGACCTTATTCGTACTTATTTCACAAAATTGTTCCATTACAAACCTAAAGTGACTCTTCCTTTTTCGGAAAAGTTTTTTTAAATCTTCAAAATACTTTCAAAAATTAGAGTAATCAACTGACAGCGGTACCCTTGCAATAGCATTTTTTACCCTCGCAGTGTGGCTTAAAATCAGAGCGTTCCGACAGCCTTAACCGATTTTAAAAAACTTTTTTTTTACAATGAAATGAAAAACCTATCAACTCCTTCGCCAGCTCTGAGTACAAACCTCTGGGAACTGAAAATCTGTTGTAATAGGCGCAACGTTTACGTGATGTGTATTAGAGAGTCTGCCAGCCAACATACCACAAATCGACTGGCATATAGGAGCTCGGGTTCCTGGGTAGCACTGCCAGGAACCCGAGCCCATAAAGTGTAAACATTGAAATACTAACTATGATACTGGATACGTTCCAATGTTTCTCCTATAGAGGTCTGTTGTAATAGATGAGTTGTTACGAGTTACGGCGGTAACTTTAGCTGCCGCCTAGACGCTGATGACCTCAGCTGTCGAGCGTTTTTGATTCACAACTGAATTGTTACATTCCATTGCAGGAATATTACAGACAGCAAATCTTTCTCCACGGGCGTTCGCCATACTCGCACAGTTAAAACCAGAAAACACCAGAAAACAAAACTTGCTTCCAGTCCATGTCCAATAATTCTTTCAGTAATGAAATAACCAATGAGTTACACAATTAGTGGAGTGTATAAGATTTCTGAATTTAAAAAAAAGAAATGACAAACGGCAGTTTACCAATTGAGAACAAAGAAAGAATCAGCCGACGTTATAGAGGAAGTTGGTTTCAATGCCGTGTCAATGTCATCCATTTTAATTTAAAACAAAACACTGGTTTTTAATGGACGGTGTAATTATTATAGTTCATTGTCTTATGTAAAAAAAAAATTGTACGGAAGTCACAATCCACTAATTGTAATGTATAAACTACGCCATTTAGTTCCCTTGCTTTGAATCCATTGTGTATGTGTTCTAGGGTTGAGTAATATTGACAATAAATATTGTAACAAAACCATTGCTAAGTGACTTTAAAAATATTTATTTACAAAAATAAGGAGTTAACAACAGTTACGAAGTTGAGAACTCAGAGCCCCCCCCCCACCCCGCGCAAAAATCTAAGTGGAACCTTTCTTTTCAATATAATAACGCTAAAGAAACTCTGTAACAGTAACATAGGGCATAGTTGACGTACCTACATTAACAGTTTTGGATCACTTTCACACAGTTTGTGTTGAGACCCAGCGGTAAGAGGCGAGGTAGGCAGACATATTGTGGGTGTAACCTTCTTAAGCTCTGTCTCGCTCAATTCATCCGCATGTTTCAATTTTTGGCTGGTGCCCACTACGAGGCTAAAATATGGTATTGCAAGGATGTCGCTGTCAATTGATTACTCTAATTTTTGGAATTGTTTTGAAGAATTAAAAAACTTTTCCGAAAAAGGAAGAGTCACTTTAGGTTTGTGATGGAACAGTTTTGTGAAATAAGTACGAATAAGGTCGTAGTGTGACATTGAAAACGTTTGTTTTTTTGGCACAATTAATGGCAACTTTTTTCTAGTAAATCGTATATAAATTACAAAAGTAGTCCATTAGAGACCTAGATTTGTCCTTTATCTTCCTTATAGAGAAAGACTTTTTGCAGAATGGTGACAAATAAGTCTACAATCAGTTGACAGCCAAAACTCTATTTTTGGCTTAAACGGGTCCCCTTAATACTCGCCCCTCGCTCGTGCCGCGGGCGCTGCGGGACTTCAGCCACGCTACTGGTCAACAAAACAAATTAAAATGCACTTCCGACAAAGAAATAACAAATAACGCGAAAAGAAATTCTTAAACAATTAATGAAAACAACAAATTCTATTTACAAGTCTATTTTTACAACAATAAACACTAAACCGCGCTGTTATTTAATATCACGTTTTTTATCGTAACAGTTACCTCATCAGCGCTTGTTTATTCTAATAGATCACTCACTATTCAAAGTAGATACTTGTTGATTTATTTATTTCACAGTAGATTCGACTGGGTCTGAATGTTCACTTTCGTATTTATACTGGTCCAAGAAGACTTGAGTAAAAAGGAAAGCGAGCTGCGTTATTTTTGTGTAGGGAGTGTTGGCACGACAAAGTAAGATATAAGGAGTTTAAACGCATGTTAAATAATTTGGCTTGGATTTGACGGATAGACTATAGTTCGTGCGTGAATACGTAGAGTGTGCTGCCATGCGTCGAGGACTCGTAAAACGTGATAAGACGGCACATCATCAACGTCTTAAAGCTCCTAGATTAGTAGATTTACCAAGTATCGGATGTAACGCTGGTTGCCTGCATTTCAGGAATATTCACTACAATATTGGTTGTCGATCATTTTCAATCGGTAATATTATTGGTTAATGTCTGTCGGTATTGTTCTTACTTGCCTTAAAAGCCAATTCAGACTAGCCGTTCTCGGTTACGATTCACCGGTCCGGTTGGGAGCTCGACCAATCAGGGCGTAGTCGTTCCCGATTGCGGTTCGGTTCGAGCGTTTAGGTGCAGCTCTAATTTCAACCGGACCGTTCGCAACCGTAGCCAATGAGAACGCTTGCTGGAGTCACGTGACTAGCCAGCTGTGTTTGTTGACGTTTAACTACACATCAAACGTCAAATCATATTTCGAAATTGCGCATGCGCACCGAGAATAAACGTAGAACCGAATCGGGATAGTGTGAGCAGCCTAGATTAATCGAAAACCGAACCGAACCGGTGAATCGTAACCGAGAACGGCTAGTCTGAATTGGCTTTTAAAAGCCAATTCAGACTAGCCGTTCTCAGTTACGATTCACTGGTCCGGTTGGGAGCTCGACCAATCAGGGCGTAGTCGTTCCCGATTGCGGTTCGGTTCGAGCGTTTAGGTGCAGCTCTAATTTCAACCGGACCGTTCGCAACCGTAGCCAATGAGAACGCTTGCTGGAGTCACGTGACTAGCACAACTCCACTTGTTTTTGTTGACGTTTAGCTACACATCAAACGTCAAATCATATTTCGAAATTGCGCATGCGCACCGAGAATAATCGTAGAACCGAATCGGAATAGTGTGAGCAGCCTAGATTAATCGAAAACCGAACCGGACCGGTGAATCGTAACCGAGAACGGCTAGTCTGAATTGGCTTTAAAGCGACTTTCCTCCACCAAAGCAGACTTGTGAAGTATTTGAGTAAAAGTATTTCCAAATGCAAATACTTTTCTAGTATTTGTATTTTAAATACTTTTCAATAAAAGATTTGTATTTCAAATACAATTTTTTTGGTGTTTTATTTGATTTTGCAAATACTTTTTCAAATACTTAACATAGCTATGAATTATAATTCAATAATAAATCCCAGGTATTTGGATTAATAATACAAAACAATCGTGTTATTGTTAATCTTGCTACGTTTCGCCTACACAATTGTTTTGTATTATTAATTTAAATACCTGAGATTTATTATTGAATTATAATAATAATTTTGGATGCGATTTAATGTCTAATAACTATGAATGATTGATGAATAATTCCAGTCAACAGTACCTATATATAATTACATATAAATTATTCAAACATTTCTTATTATTAAAATAATAATGCAAAGTCTTTTCCAAATAAGAAATTATCAGTTAAGTATTTGTATTTAAGTACTTAAAAGAAAGTATTTTTTAATTAGTTGAGCTTTCGCAATCGCTTATAATAATTATTGTTCAAAAATATTTTCGTAGATATGACCCAAAAATATTAATCTAAGAACAAAAGTATTTGTATTTAAATACTCAATGAAGTCAGAGTATTTGTATTTAAATACTTTTAAGAAGTATTTTTCACAAGTCTGCACCAAAGCCAATCACATTACAGTGTATCGATGTGAGCCATCCATACATTAGAGATCAGTGGTGACAGCACGCATTCTGTTTCTTCGAACTCCCTACCAAGTACCAGCTTCCGTCTTATAAAAACAAATTCATTTGACGCACACTTTTATGTTTAAGGCAGCATTTTTGGTAATATTTTATTCAGAAGAAATTCGCATGAAATTTTTATCAAACGTACACTCGCTTTATTTACCCAAAAAGAGAGACATAATGCTTTCGTTGGAGAAACGTTATCGCTAACTGCGGGATGTAGGAAAAAAACGACGGTTTAAAATAAGAGTCTACGAGTCTCAGAGTGTGTGTTGCATTTGTTTTCATGACGGAGTCATAATATTGTTGAATCCCCGTTAAGAAAATAAAACCAGAGAGAGAGAGAGACGGTGCGCTAGAGAGAACACATGCGGAGTGTCTTATTCGTTGTTTTGAAAGTTTTTGCCCACACTGAAGCCCGAATTGAGACATTTTAAGTTTCAATCTTATTAGTGTATTTGCCATATGGCAACATACACTATTGGCATCGGTCGGATGGCGGGACCTAGGGGTCGGACCAAAATTTCTCGACGTTTCATAACCTCCTAAACACTTTGGCACCATTTTTAAAAATGTTTATATATATGTATGTATATATATATATATATATATATATATATATATATATATATATATATATATATATGTATGTGTGTGTGTGTGTGTGTGCGGGCAATAACTTTCGAAAGAGCTAATTGATTTCAACTAAATTTGGCACACGCGTTGAAATCCATCACCGCAAGAAGCCTATATAAAATGGGCCTAATCGGGCTATTTTAAGGGTAGTTTTTAGGGGTTGAAAAATGTTTTTGGGCTCCAAAATACCGAAAAAATTCTCCAAATCGTTTCAAAATTGAAATTTAACCATCTGGTAGTAATTAAAAAGTGTCCCCAAAATTTTAATAAAATCGGCCCGACAGGACCGGATTTACAAATTTTATGAAAACACTAGTTTGCAGATAGTGACTTATTTATTGAAGGGTGTATTTAATTCGGTGTAGACGTTAGATTGAAAATAATATTACAATTAAGAAAAAAAATTTTATTTTAAGGGGTGTATTAAGTAGTCAATTTTTTTATTTTGCCCAAAAACCAACTTAAGTTCGCATAATAAAGCCACACTGCCTGTATTAGCAAATACACTATATTGTCGGCAGGGTTCTGGCACTGCGACCCGGGTTTTTCAAAAATTGGTGTGATCTGTATTAGGGATGTTGCAGATGTCTGCATCCGCATCTGGAACAGTCGTTGCAGAACTTCAGCGAACGCAGATGAGATGAAAGTTATGATCGGATTATCGAGAGCGAGCCTAGCACTTGACTTGTACTCGAATTCTTTGATCACTTGGCCGATACGGATTAATATGTTTTGAATCTTTGCGAAATATTATTCTGCAGATATATCTCACCAATTCTGAAATTTGATAGTACACTGCAATTAAAGTTTGCATTAAAAGTTTTTCTTCTGATATTTTTTTCAACTAATTTTTGTTACTACGACCTGCCGCTAGAGACTGCTAGTTGCCAGGGATAAATTCACACTTATGCTAGATATAATTAATATACCTACTGATTTTGAAGGCCGATCTATAGTGCCTGTCAAAATCGCGGGTATAAATCGATAAATGAGACGATTTCACGATTCAAAATTTGTTTTGCTTCGATAAAATCATATCGCCAAAGAAGCGCTAATATGTAACATCGTTATGGCGTAACGAACTGTGCATCCATAAAAATAAACGATGACAGTAAACCGAATGCATTTTTATTCGCTCAATTGTTCCAACTAATAAACATTGCATTTTTATATGCGTTTTACTTTTCAACAATAAAATTCACTTTCATTTACCGTTTCAACAAAACCGAAAATACTATATATACGTAGATAACAACAGTATTAAACAAACTTTCTGGCCCGGCTTCGTCCGGGAGGATTTTAGTTTGACAACGAAATAATCAAGAGCATCAAAATCCCTCATATCACTTTACTGTATCTGATTTCCTAAGATAGCGATACTGTAATATAGCGGCCGTAATATGACAGTTAATGATGTATAACAAAAAACGTGTGTAATGAATTACATTACGGTGGTGCTGCCGCTACTAAGAAAACGTCATCCATTTAATTAAATTCGTATGTTTTTTATATTATGACAGCTATGTTACGGTATCGCTATGTTAGAAAACCTAACTAACACCAAACTAACTTAAAAATCGCGTGCGACATTTCTCCGACCTGTTTTATATTTTCACTGACTGTTCGTTCCCATTTTGTTGTAGCTACTCGGGAAGAAACTTATAAGTAGTGAAAACATTTTTAAAATTGGCTCAGTAGTTCCCGAGATAACCCGCTTTATCGCAAACTTTCATTTAGTTTCACCTGTCCCGGTGTCTGTCTGTCTGTAATCAAATTTCGCAAGTTAAACTTGACCCACTTCCCGGCTTCCGATTGAGCTGAAATTTTGCATAGACCTTTTGTTCTGAAGACAATACTATATAGTACATTGAATTTATGGTAGATCCAATATGACCGCCGCCACAAAATGGCGAATAACACTCATCTTTACAACCCTCTCCACATGAATATCGAATGAAATAGTATATGACAAAGTAGAATGCAATCAGCAGTGGGGCTTCATTCTAAATCCAAAATGGCGGCCGACACAAAATGGCGGATCATCTATTTCTTTACCCCCTTTGATATGGGTATCAAATGAGAGGGTATGACAAGTAGAATTACAGTGTACTAAAGACAATAAAAATATTTTTTTAATAATTTAAGTACCAAATTATAAAAGCGTGGGCCGTGACTATCATAGGGCTTACAACCCACGCTTTTATAATTATGAACTTAAATTATTAAACATTTTTTTATCCTTTTTAGTATACAGCAATAAAAGCTTGTCTTTATAAACGTTTTTTATCTTATATTTTATATTAGTATATGGAAAGCCAGTGAAGACGTAGCTTGCAGGTCGCGTTCATGGTAGAGGATATAAGAACTGTGTGACTATCGTTGCTTCGGTATAGTCATTTATGGAGATGATTGTTAAATTATTTATCAGTCAGCTGTAGTGTGGGCCGTACTGTACAGCGTTTTTTCTTATACATGAACTTTAATAATGGCGAACTGTGCACGTGACCTACTTTCATACATCATTCATACACGGCGATATTAAAACGTACATTCATTTTGCATAAACGTGGCCGCACGGAGAGAAGAAGCTGTCAACTAAACCGAACTTAATGAAAATGTTCGAAAAGAAAACATTATGTTACAAAACTTGTAGAATAACTTTCATAAAAGACGACTAAACTTTTCTGTGACATATTTATCAAACTTAAATTCGGGATTTATAACATGAATCTAGCTTTTACCAGCGTAGACATAAAAGCGCCTTAAAAAATGTCTTTATGTAGACAGAGAACTTGAGAAGTTCTGGATTATTCAATAATATGAAAATTTGCACGTCGTGAAGTCAGCCCTAATAAGTATTTGGCACTAAAAATGAATGATTAAATTATGTGAGTACGATGATTTGTCGTTTGTATTCACAAAAACATGAGGTAAATTTTAAATTTTTTAAATTTTAAAATTGCAATTTTTGGAAATATCAAAAAACGTCCATCTTGATGGTTTGAAGTATGACGTCAGATTTGCAGTAAACACACGTGAGCAAACACTAAACGAGCCTGGTGTAAACAATACCGAGCCTTATTTGCGCTTGTCAGCCCCGGATCTACGATTTTTTCGAATGGGGCAGAGACCTGATAGTGGCTCCGCCTCTCTTCAGCGTTTGAGATATGTATAAATATAATATAATAGATGGCATTTTTTGTGACCGGGAGGGGAGAATAAGAATTCATTAATATATATTTTTTTAAATAATTTGTTATCAATTTTCAAACATATTATGATTTTGGCGCCCCCTGAACCTGCCGCCTGGGGCAGGTGCCCCGGTTTGACCTCCCCTCTCTAGATCCGGGGCTGACACTTATTTGTGTACTGCAAGAATAACGTAACAGTAGGTAAACATGGCGGTTCTTTTTTTCGCTATATATTTAAAATGTTGAGTGCTATTTTATCCTATAAAACGATCATATTTAAGTGAAATGATGAAAATTCCTACGAACTACTTAATACTACGATACGAACATTTTAAGGCAATTTAAAAATAAGAATTAAATAGCCTTATCGCCTATTATTGTGCACTGTAGTGTAACTGGAAACGACCCAACACAAAACTGAAATAATTTTATTTGTATATTGAGGGACCTCAAACTAGTATTTGCGTTCGAATATTTTTTTATATACGCCTGAAGCTTCCCGTAAACTTTTCTTGAGAATTATGGTCGATGTTTTTCTTCTTTGCGGTGCTGGGTGCAAGAATTATTGAATTGTGTTCAGATTGCCTTTGTGAAGACTTGCTCTGCAGTCATGATTCATCTGAAAAGAGAAAGGAAATTCCAAGAAAACACTGACAACGGTTAAAGTGGTCGTCTTTTTTGACTCATTTAAAATTCTAAACTGCCGTGTCTCAGTTGTTTTGTCGCTATAAAAAGGTTTCACACGTAACAGGAAGTTTTAGGGTTGGCCCACAGATCAACCGGTTTTCACATTTTTCTTGCTAAAACCTTGATGGAATTTAGACTTATAAAAGTTTAAAATGTATAAGTAGTAGTAATGTTTCGAAAAGTGAGACATTTTGATTTAATTTTCAGAAATTTAAAATGAGAATGATAAATGACTGCATTTCGATCGGTTAATTGGTTCGCAGCAACCGACCCCAATTCTTGTCGTCGTCATCAGAAAGCAATTTATCACAGCTTGACATGGCGTTTATAAAATTATTGTTATTGTGCTAAATTTGTCTCTTTAATTTCCTCCGCCGTTTATATATAAACTTACAAAACACAATACGTCAGACAACAGGTGTTCTGTACAAATATTTGACGTTTTGTGTAATAGTGCAGAAATGTCATTTATATTGTTACGCAACGCAAATCAAGTGTGAATGGGATAAAAGATCAAGGTCTAACATTTGGGCAATAGATACATTAATTTTTTAAAGCAGCGGTTCTCGAGTAACATAAACAATATATTATTACGCTAAGAGAAAACGGACGACGAGCAGTGAGCGAAAATGTATAGCAAGTCGTCGATTACTACGTAACACCTCGATTATATTCCAGAAACTTCTAGACCGTTTTGGCCTTTCTATTTAGGATTAGATCTTAGACAATTGTTATACCTTAAGGAGGGGGCATTCTTATGTGACCACTTCGAAAAATCGATTTTTTTTTCATATTTCAATAGTAAAACCTATCGAAAATATGCTGTGAAAAATAGAGAACTAAATTCCTAGTTTTAAATAAATTACAGCTCATATAGTGGCCGACGCGCCGTAAGCGACTTGTTGGCTCTTGAAACTTTAAACGCATTTTTCTGAAAACATTATTTTCTAAAACTGTCATGGTCCTAAAAAAAGGTATTGAACCGATTGTTTTGAAATTTATATATGTTCTTCTACTCATTAATGGTTATCGTCCGTACTAAAATTGCTTATTTTCGAAAATATTTTCTTATTTTTTTAAACGATTTTTAACAAAAAAACTAACAAAAAACACAAACTTTTTTTGTACAGTCCGCCATTTTGTTTTTTAATGAAATTGGTTAATTTTAGTAGGGACGATAGCGACATCCCTACTGAACAAAACCCTGCCGATAATATAGTGTATTTGCTTATACAGGCAGGGGGTGACTTTATTATGCGAACTTAAGTTGGTTTTTGGGCAAAATAAAAAATTTGACTCCTTAATACACCCCTTAAAATAACATTTATTGTCTTAATTGCAATATTATTATCAACCGAACTTCTATACCAAATTATATACAACTTTCAGTAAATAATTCACTATCTGCAAAGTAGTGTTTTCATAAAATTTGTAAGTCCGGTCCTGTCGGGCCAATTTTATTAAAATTTTAGGGACACTTTTTAATTACTACTGGAGGGTTAAATGTCAATTTTGAGATGATTCTGAGAATTTTTTCCGTATTTTGGGGCCCAAAAACTTTTTTCAACCCCTAAAAACTACCCTTAAAATGGCCCGATTACGCCCATTTTAAATAGGCTTCTTGCGGTGATGGATTTCAACACGTGGACCAAATTTCGTTAAAATCAATTAACTCTTTCGAAAGTTATTGCCCGCACACATATATATATACGCTTATATATATATATATATATAAATATATATATAAACATTTTTAAAAATGGTGCCAAAGTGTTTAGGAGGTTATGAAACGTCGAGAAATTTTGGTCCGACCCCTAGGTCCCGCCATCCGACCGACGCCAATAGTGTATGTTGCCATATGGCAAATACACTAAAAATTAAAATGATTGAATGTTATTGTCGCCTAAAAAAAATTCCCTAAAAAGAGTTAAAATTTATGCGTTCACATAAGAATACCCCCTTAATGTCGAGTCGCTACTGTAGACAAAATTCACGGAAATTTCATTCGATCGTCGATTTCAAATGCAAACATGCAAGTAGGCATTTGTTTTTTTCTGTCTGAAATATAATTACGAAACGCTAAAGGAAAAGTGAATAAAAAAGATCAAAAACGTATAATAAAAAAATGCAATACATTGTTTATTAATACAACAATAATACTTTTTTTTTACAAAATGTGAGTTGATTTATGAACGCTGTGCGAAGTTTTGACAGGTTTAAAATGTCTATAAATAATTAATTAATTACTGGGTTGGAAATAATTATCTTTTTTAATGCAAAAATAAATAAAGTCGAGTTTGTTGGTAGTTAAAACAGATCTGCGCAGTGTTCCAGTAGCATGCTCACAATTTAAACGTCTATATTTAAGTACATCATTGTCGTTTCTTGACCACTCGCACTGCAATTCAACACTACACTACACTTTTTCAGTTAGTTTTCAAGTGTTTTTTTTTTTTTAATAATAAATTCCTCGTCTAGGCGAAAAGGGGAATTTTGTGAGAAAAACGAGATCACAAAAGTGAATTTGCGAAAAATTATCGAAAGTAGTTTTTTAACTAACATACTAAAAATAACACACTCCACAAATTCTGCTAATTTTTGGGATATAAAACTATCTCTAAAAAAAACATTAAAAAAGCTGAATCTCCTTAAAAAAAACTAGGGTTTGACGTTTTTTCAAAACCGCGTTTTGAAATAAATTTTTCACATTCGAAAATCGGTTTTTAAATTAAGAAAACCGATTTAAAAGAATTCAAATTAATGTGTTGGAAATATCAATTCAAAAATTTATTGGAGACCCTGAAGAAAAACTTATACAAATCCAAAGTCACTGAAAGCTGAAAATTCATTATTTGAGGCAACGAACAAAAGAATCAAAAACTTAGATTTGTTATTTGATGCCCTGAAAACTATAAAACCAAGCTGAGTAGCTAGTGAACGAGTATTTTCAATTTAAAACAATTTTGTGTTCAAAATAAGAACAAGTCTTAGCCACCGTTCAGTGGATATTTTATGTTTTTTGAATCTTATTTTCTTATTAGGAGAAATTAAAATTAGTTAAATAAACATAAATATTAAACAAAACGAAATCACTTGCAATTACTGTTCAATCCAATTTAAAAAATAAAAAAAAAAAAATAAAAATAAAAAAATTGGATTGAACAGTAATTGCAAGTGGTTTCGTTTTGTTTAATATTCTATTACTGTTGGTAGAGTAAATATTATTTATTATTTATTAAACATAAATATTATTTGAAATTTTTGTTCGAGTTTTCGTTATTTTGTGTAAGTAATGAGTAATCCTGAATTTTTTTTATATTTTGACTTTGATATTGGTTTTTGTTTTTGTACATAAATTAAGTAAAATATTTTCCCTATTCTATTTTTTTGACAAAAATTCGAAAACCGGCTAAAACCGGTTTTTCAGAAAGTCGGTTATTGTATAAACTCTACAAAAAACGTCACCAAAAAGGGAAAAATAATAAAGTTTTGAGGTCGGCGTTAATTTAATTATGAACCTATGTACCTCATTAAATTGACGCTGATTTCAAAACTTTTTAGTGGCTTTTTTTAAAAGGAGGTTCAATTTTAAATTTTTTGATTTTTAGTGGCTTTACAACAATCTTGCACGTTATTGTCCGTCTTTTTCCTTAATATTTAATTTCTAAACTGTTTAAAACGTATGTGAGGCCATCCTGAAGATATGTCCTATTAAATAGAAAAAGAATCGTCAAAATCGCGTCACAAATGCTGAAGTTAGAAACGTCTGAACCGTTAAAAAATGATATACCAATCCGTAAACATTTGAACGAAATGGTGTCGAAATTTTTCAAATCAGTTAATCCCTCGAAAAGTTATACAAATATCTATAGCTGCTAGAAAAACATTTTTGGGGTAATTTTACCCCTCTAAAAAATTTGGAGAGCGGTTGCAAAGGATTGGATTTTTAGTATGCTTAGTTGTTGGTGACTATATATTATGCTTTTCTCTCTTAATATTTAAAAGTTGAATTCGTTTTTCGTATTTTGGATTCCCGTATAAGCGGATTGCGGTTGGAATTGTCGGTCCATTGTTTCAGTCGATTCTTCAGCTGCTTCTTCAGCTTCGGAAACCGCTTCAAAGATTTTCTTCTTAACGGCGCGCTGTAAACTCGTCGGTAAATCTCTTGTCGCTGCGTACATCGAATCGAAAAACAGTTTCAAACTGTCCTGAAACGGTTTCGCCATTTCGTTAATGAACAGCGGTTGTTCTTCTTCGATTCCTTGTTCTTCGTAGACAGTCGGCTGGTGAAGAAAGTGCATGTGTTCGTCGCCTCTCGAATCGTCGAATCGCATTTTCTTCGAGTCGATCTCGTCGACGTCGATAATCTCTTGAGTATCGTTGTTGACATCTTCGTCTGTATAATTGTTTGTCTCGTCGGCTTTAGTATTTTCTTCGGAGACGTACAAGAATTTGTTGTTTCTGGGCCGATCTTTCATGTACGGTGCCAGGAAACCCATCTGATTGTGGAACTTCCAGATTCTCGACGTTTTCGAGCTGTCGCCATTCCTGCAGCTCTTTTGTTTTCTTACGGATATTCGGTAGCAGTCACGCAGATTTTTCCAGATGTGTTTTGCCTCGTTACCTGCGAATAGCGATGAAAAATGGTAAATAACCAACTATATAGCTGGTTAAATGTCCGCGGATATTTATTTAAATAACTGCAGCTATTTATTATTATTAGCTTGCGCAGAAACTGTTTGTGCATGATTGTAAATTCCGACCGACATTGGTTTATCTGTCAAATTTCAACCATCATAATTTTATAACCAATATTTACATAAATATATAAATATGCATTATTTTATTAATAAGGAACGGAAACCACGATGTTTTTTTATACATTGTTGGTTAATTAACCGGCTAATATGTTTATTTTTTATTTGCAATTAATAAAATTGCACCTTTAAAATAACTAATTTTTGACAAAATTTCGACTAAGAGTCAGAGATTTTAGGATACCTAGACCGAATCTAAGCTCTTCTATCCAAAGTTGCAAATGTACAGAAACCGCGTAACTTACAGTTTGCGCAAGTCGGGATATTACTGTATCATAATATTTATTACTAGCCGTTAACCACGTTACCGCACGCATTAACAAAATTTTTATTTTTAAAGCATCTTATGAAAAACTCTTAGAAGTGTTAGATTTTGCATAAAAATCGTTTAACAATTAATGTATTTTGATGTCGTTTTTTAATATGGCCTTTTCTTGTTTCGTCTGTTAAAACGACAGTTCCAGAACTGGTGACTATAGTTTTAATCGAATTTAAACGATAATAAATTGAAAAATTCAATCGGTACTAGACCCGGATAACTCTGACAGTAGATGACCTTAATAAATCCGTTCAAAAAAAAGAAAAGAAAGAAAGAAACGTTACCCGATGTAAAATTGCATTCCCGCGCGATGTCGTTCCAGATTTTGTTTTTTAAATTCGTATCACTGTATTCTTTCAGATCGGTATTGTACAAAACAACATGGCTGCGCACGTATTCGATCAACTTTTCGTTTTTTTTGACGTCACTCATTTTTGAAAAAAAAAAACGTTATTTATTCGTTGAAACGCAACCACAAATACAATTTACATTGTATTGTTGAACGAAAAACTACATAAATTGTAAAAGCAAAATGGACGCCAGCAACAGCACGCCGCGTTGGCGAGTCGCATCGAGGTTCATGAACTAACTAAATAGCTGACTGGGCGGCAGCGAACGCCGCTCGACTTTGAGACTTGCGACATGCGAAGCGAAACTAACATGTGTGTAACCTGCACAAGAACGTTTTTAGTTCGTTTCATTTTCGTTACGCTTCGCTTCTGTTTTAAGTCGCGCCAATATTTCAAAATCGATTCGCCTCGATGTCGATTTTGTACCGTCAATTCAAGTATGAGTTAAGGTTACTGACTACCAGCTATATTATTAGTGTATTTGCCATATGGCAACATACACTATTGGCGTCGGTCGGATGGCGGGACCTAGGGGTCAGACCAAAATTTCTCGATGTTTCATAACCTCCTAAACACTTTGCCACCATTTTTTATATATATGTGTGCGGGCAATAACTTTCGAAAGAGTTAATTGATTTTAACGAAATTTGGCCCACGTATTGAAATCTATCACCGCCAGAAGCCTATTTAAAATGGGCGTAATCGGGCCATTTTAAGGGTAGTTTTTAGGGGCTGAAAAATGTTTTTGGGCCCCAAAATACCGAAAAAATTCTCAGAATCGTTTCAAAATTGACATTTAACCCGTTAGTAGCAATTAAAAAGTGTCCCTAAAATTTTAATAAAATCGGCCCAACAGGACCGGACTTACACATTTTTTGAAAACACTAATTTGTAGATAGTGACTTCTTTATTGAAGGGTGTATTTAATTCGGTGTAGACGTTAGATTGATAATAATATTGCAATTAAGAAAAAAAAAGGTTATTTTAAGGGGTGTATTAAGGAGTCAAATTTTTAATTTTGCCCAAAAACCAACTTAAGTTCGCGTAATAAAGCCACACTGCCTGTATAAGCAAATACACGATATTGTCGGCTGGGTTTTGGCACTGCGACCCGGGTTTTTTTTAATCTTTGTGTAAGTCATAGAAGTTTTTCTATATCGGAAATTTCATTAATTTATGGCTGATTAATTGCCTACTACCGACCCTAACTAAACTGTGAGTTATAGAAAATTATTGAGAACAACAAGGACGACATAAAATGAGCAGCGAGACAAAGAGAATGCAAACATGGCCTTCTAAAATAATTATCATAGTTTTTAAGCTGATCCTTAATGATTTTCACTGCGGTGTTTTTCCTATGTTTCAATCCCGCGATACTCTTTGTGGATATCACTCGGCGAAAAGTAGACTTTTAAACAGCCAAAGAATTTTTCAAATCGGTTCATTAGTTTTTAAGACTAGTGTGAACAAACAAACACCCAAACTTTACCAGTGTTCGATTAACTGAAATAGAGTCTATGTTGCAGCTTTCGCCTATGTGAGTTCGAAATACTCATAACCAGGGGTGGCCAACTTTTCTGTATATAAGATCTACTTTTTATCTTAAAAATATGTCGCGATCGACTTGTTTCATAGGCGTAGTCTAAGGGGTGTGAAATGCATACTATGTTTAGACACTATGTTTCAGTATAAGGTGCATTCCAGCGAGGTATGGGTAGATAAGTAAAATATATGTTTAAAACAATTTTTTATTTCTTAAATCACTTATTAAGTTTTTGAGATGAACGGTGAAAAAACTCGCGTCCAGGGGATTTACGAGAACATGGATAATTATTAACAATATTTATTAATTCAAAGTAGCTACAGATCGGCCAAAATTGGCCTCGCGATCGACCGGTCGATCGCGATCGACTTGTTGGCCACCCCTGCTCATAACTATACTTAAGAGCAGAGCCGGATCAAGGTTTTTCAGGATGTATGGCTTACTGAAGACCCATGGGGCCCCATTTTTTTGTTATCTTTAAATTGAGGTTTAAAATTAAGTTTTAATAACCTCAAAATCAGGGTTGAAAGTTTGTGACCTGACCAAACAAATAATACTATAAATTCAACCAGAGAACTGTCAAATTTCACCTCAAAAAATGTCGAAAGTCACTCAAAAAATTATCAGAATTTACCCGAAAAATCGTCAAAATTCATCAAGAAACTTGGCAAAATTCGCCCAAAAAACAGTAAAAATTCAGCCAAAAGAATATAAAAATACACCCAAAAAATTGTCAAATGCCACCAAAAATTTTGTCATATTTACCCTAAAAATCAAAATAGTAATATTGACTACTTTTTACTAGGCGATAAATGTTCATTGTTAATGAAAAAGTATTAAACAGCTATGGTAAATCAATTTTGGTGGTTCCTTCAGACATTTGGGGGCCAAGGGTTTAAGCCCTATTAGCTCCTATGTAGATCCGCCCCGCTTAAGAGATGTGATGAATTATATTTTCTTCTTCCGCCAAAACGCATTTATTGACTCAAAAATGTTATACGTAAGGCACAATTGGCACATGTCAATTTTTTTTTCGTATAATTTTTGTGTTAAGGAATTGATTCACTTTTCTGAATTGGACACAGAAATAATTGATGAATTATTCCTATATGCTGCGCTTCCATTAGAACGCCTATCTTCTAAAAGAAAACGTTTTTGGGAATTCCTGCAAAAAATGTAAATTAAACGATAACTGGGTATTGCTGTATCATCAGTAATTTTATCTTGTAAATAACTGGTTGATCAATCAACTGATCGTAAAGAAAGTAGCACATCTCTGTATCGTTTGGTACACTTGTTTTTATAGTATCGATTTTATCTATTTATGCATGTTGTGTTTAAGACTTGTTACTGTAGTTGATTATTGTCAACTTTTTTTTATAAAACAGGTCTTAGAATTGTTTGTTTGTAATAAAATGCGACTGGCTATTAAAAAAAGACGAACGTTAAACGGAAATGGTAATCTATCTTCCGTTCTCTTTTTACTAGAATGTAATAAAAGACAACCAATGCTGTAAATATAATAAAGAAGTTTGTGTAATATGTGCAAACTCAAAATTCGAGAATCACAGAGCCGATTTGAAGAAATGTTTTAATGTTTAAGGGCTTTCTTCTTGACGAATAACATTAGCTATCAATGGCTCGCGATCCACGGAGTCCCCTAGGCCATGCGACAAAATAAGTATTATTTCTCAAATATTGTTTATTTCTTTTAATAACTCAAAATTCTGTACGTGAGACCCCACATATCCTAAAGTACCATGAGCTTGGCTTAAGACGACCCTGACGCTACGGCAAACGGGATATGAGCAGTAACCGAAAATAGCGATTTGTACTCGAGCGAAGCTGGACAGCTAGTATTCTATCAACTTGGTCAAAATATGATATTCTAATTTGATATTTTTAATATATAAAATTGTAACGTGAAATCTGTCAATAATTTCGTTTTAGGGTTCCGTACATCCGTTGAAAAAACGAAACCCTTATAGGATCACTCTCTTGTCTGCCTTTCTGTCCGTCTGTCACAGCTCATTTCCATCGAATCTACTGGACGAAAAAAGTTGAAATCTGGTACATACACAGAATTGGATGATCCAATCACGCGCTTAGTGTAAACGAATTCTAATTTTGGGGGGAAACTAGAAAATTAAAAAAAAAACAAGTGCATCATGTGACGTGTCAATTAAAAGAGCTCGTTATAATGAAATACAAATATGTATGTTTTTGTTATAATTTTAAAATGCTTAGTTTAAAAGATATCAAAGATAATGTACAAGCATCGAGCATTAATGTTACGAATCCGTCGGTAGCCACATAGAAAGCACCGCGCCCGAGTTATGCTTCTGGTTATTTAATTATTTTTGTGCTACCATGACTAGAGCCACATCAGTGATGACTATCTTGCGTGATTTTTTCTTCGATTTAGGCTGTGACGATTATGTCGGCCGGAAAACAAACAAACAAAAAAAACACGTAGCGTCTTGCTTACGACAGAACCGGAGCCTCGCAGACTCCGCCGCTCTCTGTGTACCACTGGGTCAAGTTCACGGCACGCAGCTGCCGTCGATTGATTTTCTTCGACTGCGTCGTGAAATTCGAGAAATTGTGGGACGGCGGACCGCCGGCGTAAATCTACTGTGCGCTGCCTCCCTCTCTCTGCGTTTATTTTACGCGCGTGTATATATAATGTGCCCTACCGTGATGATCGTTATTGGTGGTCGTAGTTGTCCCATGTCCGACGTCGAGGAAACAAATGAAGAACGCCACCACGCTAAATTTTAAGCCGCGTTTAATTTGTAACCGACTTAGAAAAGACGAATATGTAACTTTCTGGCAAATCTACTTCAAATTGTTCGTGTTACAAATCATTTTGAAAAAAACCGACCAAGTGCGAGTCGGACTCGCGCATGGAGGGTTCCGTACCCATTATCTATAAAAACGACAAAAAAATCATGTCTGTTGTATGGGAGCCCCGCTTAAATATTTATTTTATTCTGTTTTTGTTTGTTGTTATTGCGGCAACAGAAATACATCATCTGTGAAAATTTCAACTGTCTAACTATCACGGTTCATGAGATACAGCCTGGTGACAGACGGACGGACAACGGAGTCTTAGTAATAGGATCCCGTTTTACCCTTTGGGTACGGACCCTAAAAAGCGGTCAAGTGCGAGCCGAACTCCCGTGGAGAGGGCTTTGTACAATTCCGTTTTCCAATGAGAATTTTAAGACTTAGGGTTTTCGTTTAGGTTTTCCTGTAAACTATATGAGTGAGGCCCTATATTCCTTTTTTTTTCAAAATTTTAGACCCAGTACTTTCGGCGATAAGGGGAGGGGAATGCTCGATTTTCGTATATTGTCTTTAAGATCTTTTAAACTATGTATTGTAAAATTACAAAAAAATATATTTATGTTTCTCATAACGAACCCGTTCATTTGATCCGTCATATGATGCACTTGAATTTTTTTCTTTTATTTTTCTAATTTGCCTCCCGAAATTAACCTTCAAAATCGGAATCCGCTTATTTTCGCTATACACGTTTGAATCATCCAACTCTGTATATGTACCAGATTTAAACTTTTTTCGTCCAGTAGATTCGGAGAAAATAAGCTGTGACAGACAGACAGACAAACACGAGAGTGATCCTATAAAAGGGGTGGGGATAGTTTAATTAACCTGTAAAAAAATAAAAAATAAAAACATTGCCCATAAAACGGTTGTGTTTTTCTGCTTCCTCAAAATGTTAATTCGAAATCTCGTGGCGTGCTGTAAAGAAGTACTGACGAATATCGCGTTTTTTTAAGGCAAAAATACACCTTTTTAAGTTTTTTAAGCAGCAAGCTAAATTTTGTTAAGCTTTATGTTTAATCGCAGCCAATAAAAACAGTAATAAAATGAATTTTGCGGTCGCAGTTCGATATTTTTCCCGAGAGCATATTTTACAATCTGCGGGATTAATTTCATCGCATTGATATTCGGTAATGGGACAGTTTTTTTCAACTTCCTTTCTCTTTGTTCGACCATTTTACATTTTACTATATGTATACTGTATAGTGCGTACGACATAACTATATTTTTGTGTGTACCTACCTTAATCCCACTACAATATCGTTAGATTTTCCCGGGGACTGCGCCATGCCTCGCGCTCATTGCGCAGATAAATATTTAAAGATTTTTTGTTGTTTATTAAAAACAAAAACATATTGTTCGAAACATAAGAGCGTAGGTCGCAGGCTTTTTATTTCTGGCGCCAAAGTTACGTACAAAGAATGACTTCGAGTTCCTGTTAAAAATGTCGTTATTTTTCAGGGCAATTTTTTAAGGCACCAGCGCTACAACGGTGGGGTCTAGTATTATTGTTTTAAAAAAACTGGATGTGCTTGAAGTGAAATAATTAATTCAAATGAAATTTTCAACAAGTTTAAGAATAATACAAAAAATTAACCTCAAATATTTGAAAACATTTTTAAAATTTTATTTTGGCTTTGTTTTTTCCCGCTGTATGACTATTGGTTGTAATCAAAAGTTATAGTCCTCTAGTATATTATTATATAGTTCCCGGATGGCAGAAAGTGCATTGATTTTGTCCATCTGTCGTTTCAGTCTCTTATTGCCAACTTCATACTTTTGAATTTTCGTTCGCGCGGCCAACTTCATACTTCCGTTGCATGCTAACATTTTACTCTCAACGCGCCAAAAGAAGTATAACTTCAAAAATCAATGCAAGGCATGCATGTCTTAAAAATTATATTGAAATTGGCCCCTTATTCGATACTGGGACTTCAAGATATGTATAAAATTACTGATAGCGAATCCTTGTAAAAATGTGTCCATGTGCTGCCATGACACAACACAGTTCGAGGCAAGTTTTAGGAAGAAAGGAGATCCAATTATGCCCCCCCTGTTTGCCCCTAACATATACCACAATCAAAAAGTGAAAAAATATTTTTCCCCTTTATTTGTGAGACGTACTCTGAGACTTGGTGCCCGGAGCCGCTGCTCTGTTCGCCCTATAGTAGGACCGACTCTACACAAACATACCCACAAATTCGATGAACACGATACCCTCCGCAGCCGGATAAAAATAAACAATTGTCATAATTTGCCGTTTCATTTTCTCGTTACAGAATACATCGTGTACGATAGCAATGGATTGCACGCGACCGACAGCCTTCTATCGGAATGGACGCGACTTCTCAAACACTATTCGTGGCTCCTGGTGATTGTGTTGTTGGCGCTGCTGTTCGTCGTCATCATGCCGTTCGTCGCGCTCTTCTTCTGCTGCTGCAGGTGCTGCGGCCGATGCGGAGCTCGCTCGCAGCCGTTCGACAAGAAGCACGACATGTGTCGCAGGGTCATACTCTCGTTCATGCTCATCTGTGTGGGCACGGCTTTACTGTGAGTATATCGGTAACAATAATGCGCTTGCTCAGTTGAGATTCTGGCTAGGGGTGTCCACTTAAAAAATATATCGATATTTATATTCGATGTAAAACATCGGATCCCAGCATCGATGTTTATCGATATATCGCTAGTACTAGAAAACATCGATATTTTTTCACTATCGAATACTTTCCACAAAAGTTTAATATTACCTTTTTCCAGTGAAACTTGCAAAGTTTGTGGTCCTTGATTTTGTAAGTGTGAATGTAGAATTAGAGACCAGAGTTACATAGCTAAATTAGTAGTGTAATAATTGTGATTTTCTATGAGTGTTACTTGAATAGAATTGTACTACTAAGATAGTGCACAGAAAAAAAGATTGACTTGAACCAAGTAAAAAATTCTTGAACCAAGAAAATTTGAAAGAAGACCAAAATAATTTTGAACCAAGAAAAAAGTTCTTGGCTCAAGAATTTCTTTTTTAGCTCAAGAATTTTTTTCTTAGGCCAAGAACTTTTTTCTTGGTTCAAGATAATTTCGGTCTTCCTTCAAATTTTCTTGGTTCAAGACAACCTTTTTTTCTGTGTGGTGAGATGGCTACGATAAGTTATACCTACATTTGTAAGTGAAATTAATAGATTCGACAAAAAAATAAAAAAAGCAAATATTCGATGTTTCTATAAATAAATATCGATATATCGAATACAATAAATATTTGTCAAAACATCGAATCAATCCGATATAACGTACGGAAAACATCGAATAAATTCGATATATTGATGTTAAGTGAATATCCCTAATTCTGGCCTGTAGCTGGCAGGTCGATCAAATTTAACCTGCCACCTATAGGAAGTTTTCGGTGCCTTTTGAGCTTTTTGACATAGAACGGTCTGACATCTAGTGATAGAAATATAAGAATATTTTAATTCTGTAATGCTTCAGAACGAGCTAATATAATTGTTGTAAACATTCATTGTTACATTGCTAAATTAGAAAAATTTATTTTTTCCACTGTGACCGTCGGGGTTCAAACCCGAATTTTTCCACTTTCGCGGCGGAATGAGTTAGTCAGTTACTCTACGGTGCGATATCATCCATACTCTCGCTATACTGTGATGATTCGTGTCTAGAGATACGTAACGAAATTATCACCTCTCGCATGCAGTGAATTTAATGTTACATTTGCTTTATTATGAAGAATTAACTGTTAAGATATCGCACCGTAGAGTAACTGATTAACTCATTCCGCCGCGAAAGTGGAAAGATTCGGGTTTGAACCCCGACGGTGACAGTGGAAACAATTAATTTTTCTAATTTAGCAATGTAGCAATGAATGTTTACAACAATTAGTGATAGAAAATTAAACCGTAAGATGATAACACTTTACATGCTGTAGTACAACTATCTGTATGAAAAGTGCCGCATTTGACATTACATTTGATCTGAACCCTACCCACATCTTAATTCCAATATGACTCATTTCCATTTGAAAATACCAGTCTTGTCTGTTCATCTGCTAGTTCCACAGATATGTGTAATATCCATTACTAGTGGCCCGGTCCGGCTTCGCACAGAGAGAGAATCATTATCATTAAAGTCGCAACGTGCATTGAATTTATGCGAATTCAATCGCTTTTAATTGTGAATGTTCAAAAATCGAAGAAAAGTCAACGTTTCCAAAAAACAAAAAATAAAAAAATCCGTTGATCCGATAGCTACCAAACTTCACAGAATCACCCACGGGGCTAATCTAAGATTGGTTGAAAATTTCATCAAAATCGGTCCAGCCGTTTTGGAGTCCATAGATAACATACATACATCGCCTTTTATATATTATGTAGATAAATGATTCCCAAGAACCGTGAAAGTCATTTAGTGGAAATACGATTTAGAGATGGATTTAAATTAATCCATCTCTAAATCGATTAATATTTTCACATTGGAATTGCAATGCGTTTTCTGCGTGCGCTTCCGTTCACGTAAGACGAAAACGCCACATCAAAATAATGATTGTTTTGATAGGTTCGGAGTGGTCTGCACATTTATGACTAATCAGTATATGGAGAGCGGCACAAGAAGTCTTCCAGACAATTGGAGAGTGAGCGTCAGGGACACCCGGACCTACCTTAATTACACCGAAGCCCAGCTCGATATGCTGCTCATCGTTAATTTCAAAGAACTTGAGGAGAGCTTGACTGAAATATTGGACAGTGAGTTGAATTATATCAATAAATTAATCTATACATTTTAATTACTAAGCAATTATATTTTAAATACTGTGAAATTCAATCTGAGAGAGACAATGTAGTCTTTTATAGAGTAAAGAAAGAGCGTAGTATAATAATTTATTACTCAAGATTGGATTGTAAGTCGTAACTCGTAGGTAAAAAAATAATTCGAATAATTTTGAATAACCTCTCGTGACATTCCGAGATATTTCAATAATCGAATAGTTCAGCAATTTTCACTCGAAATATCCCATCTCTAACAAACACACCTGCTTATAGAAAAGTACTTAATTAGGTGCCTGTAATATAAGATCGAGAACTGAAAATTTGTACAAAAGTGACAGAATTCGACAATAGGGGTGTTGACTGTATTCAAATAAAAACATAATTTTCACATTAATTGGTAGTTTCTATGAAAGAAATACTAAAAAACACAAGATATTTCCTTATTTTTAAGGAATTTAATTAATATTTAATAAATAAAACCTAATTAAATCACTCTCAAGTCACGTGACAACGAACACCAATCAGAGCTGATGACGTCAGAGGGTCATGAACAGCATCAGACGTTAACAAAAAGCTTCATTGTTTGGTTAATACTTAGTGTGTAATTTATTATTATTTGTTTATAGGAAACGTCAAATTACTTGTAACTATAGCAACAACTACGAAAAAACCTTTCATCACATCATTAGTTTACCAGCGTTTATGACTGTATGACGTCACGGCAGTCACGTGACAAGTATTGGCGTTTTGGAGCGAAATTTGAAACGGAATTTAAAATACATGATTTTTAGGGCTTGGGTCGTATTTAAAATAAAAAAAAATAAATATTTGTGGCTATAATAGGTACTTATGCACGATTTAAAACACTTTCCCAAAAATAGTCAACATCCCTGCTATGACGTTCTATTCAAGAATGTACTGTTCACGTGATAACTGTATTTGGTGGTGGGAAAGACAGTTTTATAAATAATAGAATTCCGTTTTACTTTACATGAGCCATTTAAAAGCTAGGTGAAAACCTTGGTTTTGAGATGGGCGAGTTTTCCGTTCTGTGACGTTACATTGAACTTTTCAAATTGTTTCAGTGAGCGGAGAGATTGTCCAAAGCAAATTGGAGGAATATTCGCATGCCGTTTCGGTGAGCCATCTGGCGAATATCGTGAACGATCTTCCACAAGTCAGTGAAGATTTGAAAAAAATGAAACGCGTGACAAATGAACTGCGCATCAACGCTTCCGAACTTAACGACGGTTAGATGATTTTTTATTTGTACTCGACTTGTTTTTTTTTATCGACGGTTGTCGGGCGTTGGTTTTAATTTTTCTGTTCTGTTCTTTTCAAATTAGGATTGCGTCATGTGAAAAATCAACTCTTGCACGAACTGACTCAGTGCCAAAATAACGGCGTGCGACAGTGCAAGGAATTCGGTAACATGAATCAAATCGGCAAGCTTGACACTACTGTAGATTTTAATACCGTAAGTATGTTTTATTTCTTTTGGATAACAGCAGGGCCGACTTTTCTCTAAGTGCCGCCCTGGTGCACCGTGAAAAATGCCGGCTCATTGCCTACATCCGTTGTAAAATCAGGACTGGCCCTACCATAAGGCATAAAGTCCCAGGGGGCGCCTCAGTGATAATGAAAAATAAAGGAAATTTTGTTTTTTTTTTTTTTCGATATTTTGTTTGTGGTATATATTAGGGGCAAGCAAGGGGGCGTCATAATTGGATCGCGCTCTATCCTAGAACTTACCAAGGGTCGACACTGTGTAAAACATGGATGGAAAAAACATTGACATCAAAACTAAAACACGATGTATTTTAAACATTGATTCCTTGATGCTTATCCCTAGTTTGAATAATGTTATAGTATTTTGATTAATAATAATAATAACTTTATTAATCCCGCTTTTACATTTGAGACGTATAGTATAAGTCATAATGTGAAATATGGTACAATAAACTGAATTACATACAAAAATTAAAGCACAAACACAATAAATTAGTCATAAATAAAACTCATTAACAGAGTAAATACAGTTACTAGTTAAAAAAGTCTTAAGTCTTCTTTTAAAAATTGCCGTACTATCACTGCTCTTTATATCAGACGGCAATGTGTTTTAATGCAATTATATAATGGTCCACTTTTGTATAAGCTGAAGTTAACCTTTTTGTTATGTAAAAGATTGTGCCTCGTGTTGTACGCATGTGAATTTGTGACAAACAAAAGATATGAAATTATTTATATGCAAGACGAAAATGTTAACAGAAACTTGATTTATTTTCATGCAGAACCTTGATAGATATTTTCCAAGGGTGAGTACAAAAAATAAAAGAGAAACGGTTGCATTTTGTTTTGTTTTTCAGTTAGTGAATTATTTACGCACACACAGTTATTATTTCAAAGGATTTCTTTACAGACGATTGTAATTCTATTTGTAGTTACCAGATGTCTCTGAATATCTGAACAATATTTCGGAACTGTTGCTGAATAACATCACCGAAGAAGTTCAGAAAGGCAAACAAACGTTCGATAACATCAAATTAGAAATTCAAAAAACCGTCAACACGAGCATTCCAAAAGTGAAAAAGGCTATTTCTGAGGCGGGTAAGTCCCAACTTTTTATATAGAAGAATAATGATACTGTTTTCGACAAAAACCCGTTGAACGTTGAAACCAGCAAAGACGTGCAAACAATTCACAATTCAAAATTTTATAATATTTTTTCGTTTTGAGATCCCCTGAATCAAAAACATATTTTTGGAAAGAGTCTGTTTGTCTGTGAACATGATACAGGTCAAACAGCTGAGCAGTTTGAAACCAAATTTTTAATAAAAATGTTTGGCATGTAATAAGAGCTCTATTGCTTTTGTGGAAAGTCGGCGTATGCGCAGAAGAGATATGAGCTATCACGTTGTTTTTTTCTGTAATAATGGCATAGGGTAAACTACTAGTCATTGGACATTACTAGTCATTGGACAGAACACATTTTCATTGGCTATAATAAAAATAAGAACGATATTGAAGCAGATTTGAATGACTCATAAAAAGAGTCATTCAAACTGCTTTAGTATCGTTCTTATTCTTATTATAGCTAATGAAAATGTGTTCTGTCCAATGACTAGTAATGTCCAATGATTCGTAGTTTACCCTACGTCTACTTTTCATAACGTTTTGAGGATTTTTTTTCTAAACTTTATAATTTCGAAAATATTTTGAATATAAAAAAATCAGCTGTTCTTTTGTTCATTTTGAATTTGGAATGGTCCTATCGCCCAATTGGCTGGAATTTTTTGATACAAGTTTGAATACGATCGATATCCGATAAAAATTTTCGTCAAAATACCAGAAGACAATTGAATGTATTGGATCTTTCCCTGTCCCTGTTTCACGCGCCTCTATCGATAAAAATATTAACCAGATTTACATTGAACCTGGAACTGAACTGACGTGTTTTTTTAAGGTGAAGCGATAAAGGAGAAGGTCAACAACTTCACCTATATCCTACGACGGGCGTCGCACGATATCAATGATCAGAATTCGATCAATCGAGCCGACGAATACATTCAGAAGTATTCAATTTATCGGTGGTACGCCGGCCTCGCTATTAGTTCGGTGCTGCTTGTCATCGTGCTGTGCATTTCGTGCGGTCTCATGTGCGGAATTTGCGGCAAAAGACCGGACGGCTACGGCGACGATTGCTGCAACAAAGGTGCCGGGAGCAAGTTTTTAATGCTGTGAGTATTTTAATGCAAAATCTACTGTTTATAAGAGGTCGAGAACATAGACATGAATGTAGAGACAGAGCAAGTACTAGGGTTTTAGACGAGAGGGGTAAAGTCGATTAAGGGACGCGATGAGGTCAGTGGTGTCCGCTTCTCATTGGTCGGCGCACTGCGCATGTCTAGTGACATGAAATTTGTTGGCAGTATGGTGTAAAAAGAAAATTTCTTTTGTATGCGGCGGCCAATCAAAAATCGACACCGTTCTTACTTTGTACCAATGCCTTGTACCCATCCCTCAATGGATTTCCCCTGCAGCTGTATGCTCCATCCCTATAATTATTAGATCCATGATCGAGAACTATAGATGGTTATCGATAATCACTAAATAAACTAACGATAGTTCTCAAAATGTGGCTAAAAATAACTTTTCTAGTTTTAAATGACTTAGTAAACGACTAATTGAGTTATTTTACTGCACAAACTTTATTTTGTAGAATACTATTATTACTTACAATAAAAAATTAGGAATTCTTTTCCTTTAATCGAGAGCGCTTCCCTGAAATTAATTAATAATTCGGTTATAAAAGATTTAAGATTAAAATAGAATGGGGTGGTCTCTTGGCCCAAATGCACCACATCCTGAAAGGATTTTTGTGCTTCCCCTTTTACTGGATCTAGTCATCAAATAATCTGGATCTTCTTATGAGCTCCAGAAGATTTGCTACTAGATTGTCCTGTGGAACTATTCCATCCTCATCAATGTAACCAAAGATGGTTGTTCTCCTGTAAGTTAAAGTTTAATTTACAACAGATTTATAACATTGACCACAGACAAGTAAAAAAGCTAAGAAAATAGCCATTAGACCAGTGGTTCTTAACTTGGGTTCGATTGAACACCAGGGGTTCGGTGAGTCAGTCTCGTGGGCTCGGCGGAGGCACTGAGTTGCAGTAAATATTCATTATTATGGTTTTGTTTTTGTGTGAAAATCATGTTTTAAGGTAGTTGTCGTGGTACAATATTGTCAAAAAGTTATAGATTATACGCGCCACAAAAGTATACTAGCTTGTAGCTAAGTGATCCATAATTTATACGCAAGACTGTACCCGTGGAAACGTAACCCATACAGTATTCATATGCATGTATACTTTTCTATAAATTGTTGAACTTTAAACCGTTATTTATAAATAATTAGACGGTGAAAAAATTTGTCTTATTTTTTTTAAACTCATAACAAATGCATTGAAAGACTGTCAGTTTTTGGAAAGTTTCTGACAGTTAGTTTTTTTTTTTATAAATAAGAAACTGGTTCAGAACTACAGAGATCGTATACAATTAATGTTAATTATCCAATTTTTAATTGAATTTATCTCGGATTGTATATGGTCGATCGACTTCAAATTTTCAGGGTAATTATATTATCATGTCCTTAATAAGTATACAAAAATTAAGAATTTTCTGACGATGTGCCTTAACCATGACAACTACCTTAATATTTTAATGGTTTAAATGGGGTTCAGTACCTCCAAAAAGGTGAAGAACCACTGCATTAGACAATCTGTTCAATCTGATACGATTACCAGAAGGTAACTTAAACGTTCGGATTTGACAGTTCGAATTGCATTACAGAATATTGTATGCGCAGTCGTCTAATGTTTGAAATGATTTTGTTTTAATAGGGGAGTAGCGGTCATTTTCTTGTTTTCATCCGCGTTGATGATTGTGTGCATAGCAGCGATGCTGGTAGGCATGGTGACTCAACGAGGCGCCTGCGATCCACTCCGAAATCCAACTGATCCTGATGCCAGTCAACTGTGGACGCTGCTCGACAAGATGAGCGCATTGAACGAGTCGAACGGACCTCACATTCAATTGAGTCGCGCGGTCGCTGCTTGTCATCAGAACAAGAGCTTATACAACGTAATTTTTTTTTGTTGGCCTATGTTATTTGTCTTTTTTTTCAATATCAAAATAGAGAGGTTTCATTTTTTTTTGTTGGTAACAATGACGACTGGTTTGTTGGTTTAAACAGTTGCAACCCATTTTCAGTACAATATATTTGTTAATATAAGCGTTTCTTACTTAAACTCTAGGTGAAAATATTACATAGTGTAGTCATTTGGCAGGTCTCTCTCTTGCACATTACTGTAAAATAATATGCAGGTGTATAAACTCAAAAATTCCTAGAAATCTAGAGGATTTTTATATTTAAATGTTTTGGTAACTAACAATTGGAACAATAAATAGCAAACGTTTAGGCTTTTACCGTGGTGACTAAATCAACTTGAAATTACAACATTGACGCAATATAAAGTGTTATCACTTGTGCCAATTTAATAATTTGTTATAAAGATAAAATATAATACGATATATATTAAATAATAGTTATATAAAAAACACACAAATCAAATACTTGAAATATTTAATTTTCATATAACTGTCACTTTTCGAGAGAGAAGCGTGCCTAATGAACACACCATGCAATACATCCGCCATGTTTAAACTGTGGTCGTTGTTTAGGTTTTGGATTTACAACAGAAGTACGATTTGAAAGATTTACGAACATATTTGGATAAATATGGAATAAGTGAACAAATCGCGAAACTCAAAGATAAAATTAGCATGGCCAAAGACATCACAATCATCACGCCTGAGGCGATCGCAAAACTGGACAAACTCGCCGACTCGGGTCTCGGCGATATCGCATTCTACAAATTTACAGAAGTGGTACGGTTTTGAATTGTTTTAGCGTCGTATCGTGTGAACGTTTTAATCAGACTGAGTTGTTTTTGTTTTGCGTTACAGCTGGAAAACAATATAACGTCGATAAATCTGTTGAATCTAGCTAATAATTTATCTGACACCGCCAATAATATCAACAATCAACCAGAATTGGAGAATATAAAGAAGGCTTTGAATAGGAACGCCCGCTTTTTACAGATGTATCAACGTACTCTAGTTGATCCGATGGTAGCTAACGCATATGATCTCAATGTGAGTAAAGGTTATAACACAGTATAGGGCGTGATTTTTATTTGTAACGTTTGATACAAAGTTTATTTATTGATATTAAAATTGTAGGAAACAGCTAGTCGTCTTGAAATTGAACTGAAGTTTAATCGATCATCGTTTAGTGATGCTATTAGAGAGCTTCAATTAGAAGTTGTTGAAGCGCAAGTTTATTTACAAAACAAAGGTCCTGAAGTGGTCTCTCAGGTAAGTGACAAAAGTATTTTTAGTGTATTTGCCATATGGCAACATACACTATTGGCGTTGGTCGGATGGCGGGACCTAGGGGTCGGACCAAAATTTCTCGACGTTTCATAACCGCCTAAACACTTTGGCACCATTTTTAAAAATGTTTATATATATATGTATATGTATATATATATATATATATATATATATATATATATATATATATATATTATATACGTATATAGATATATATTTATATGTGCGGGCAATAACTTTCGAAGGAGCTAATTAATTTTAACGAAATTTGGCATACATGTTGGAATCCATCACTGCACGAAGCCTATTTAAAATGGGCCCAATCGGGTCATTTTAAGGGTAGTTTTTAGGGGCTGAAAAAAGTTTTTGGTCCCAAAAATACCGAAAAAATTCTCAGAATCATTTCAAAATTGAAATTTAACCCTTTAGTAGCAAATAAAAAGTGCTCCTAAAATTATAAGCAAATCGGCCCGACAGGACCGGACTTACAAATTTTATGAAAACACTAGTTTGCGTATACGAATTTACTTACTGAAGGTCGTATTTAATTTGGTGCAGATGTTGGATTGATAACAATATTTCAACTAATAAAATTATTATTGTGAGGGGTGTATTAAGGGGTTCAATTTTTTTTTATTTTGTCCAAAAGCAAACTTAATTTCATTTAATAAAGCCACAATATCTGTGTTAGCAAATACACTATATTGTCGGCAGGGTTTTGGCACTGCGACCCGGGTTTTTATTTATTCATGGTGTAATGATTTTCCTACTTCCCGCCCTCTCTTCGCCTGGTCACACTTTCAACAATGTTAACGCCCAACCCATAGTATTCTACTAACCTCATTGGTTACCTAGTGCACTATGGGACACTATTAAGGATGTTTCGCGGAAAACTATCCTTTCTTTTAAAAACCGCGATAGTTGATTTAATTTAGGTCATGATTTATATTCTATCTTCGTCGCGCTACTTATTTTGTTTGTCTTCCTTGTTGCATTCATTAATTATTAAAAATTGAAAATTGTAGAAATATAATTTTCAATTTTTAATAATTGTTTTTGTAATGCCAAATTGTATATTATATCATAGTTTAACTATCGTTTAAGCATATTGAGAGCTTGAAAAAGTCTTAATAAAAAAAAGGACGAAACGTTGCAATCAATGAGTGTTTAAATTGATTTATTTTCATTATTCCAATTACCCGTGGTACTGTTTTCTATTGTAAAATTTGTATATTTAATTGTAGATTGCCAAAGAATTCGCCGAAAATTTGAAAGGACGCGTACATCATTATCTCGGACATGTTGCGACCGAAGTGGAGACGAACGTCGGCCAGTGCGGACCTCTGAGTAAAGTTTACAACGCAACGCTGACTGCCACCTGTGATAGAATATTGAACCCATTCGTATGTCGAAAATTCACTTTTGCTTATAATGTTTAAACCATGAAGTAAGGTATAGCGAAGGAGAAATGACGTAGGCTTTTTCATGATTTGTGCCTCTATAAAACGGGTGCACGCAATAATTCATTTTTTGAACACTAACAGCGCTGATGCTAGCGAATTACTAAAGTCCTTAGATTTGATAGACTACCGCAGTCGTTCACCACTTTGAGACAAACGATTCAATTGAAAGATATATAAGTTTTCGTAATTAAAGAAAAATAACAAGTTCAAAAATAAATATCGATGACACATAATCATTTGCATATTCTAAAATATACATAAATTACCCAAATTATATAATTGTCACATGGGTTGATGTTCGTGAATTATTAAAGTCTCTAGATTTGACAGATTAACCACACTCGTCTACCATTTTGAAGCAAACGATTCAATTAAAATACATGAAAGTTTTCGTAGTTAAGGAAAAATAACAAGTTCAAAAATTACAGGTAATCATTTGCATATTCAAAAATACACATATTACCCAAATTATATAATGTCACATAGATAGGTGTAATGGATTCCGAGACTTGATAAATCTACTAATCTAGGAACTTGAAGACGTTGATGATGCGCAGTGTTACCGCGTTACGAGTCCTCGACGCGCAGCCAGCAACACACTCTATGTATCCACTCACAAACTATAGTTTACTAGCAGCCAGGTCCGACTTCGCCCGGTTTACCTATTAAAGATAGACATATGATATTATGCTGCAGTGGACTTTCTTAAGATAGTTCTAGCGTGGTATAATAAGAAATATCACTTTTTGACAGATTTTGGTCATCTTTTTTTCATAGGTTCAAATTAACGTTTTCTAATAAATCCCAAAGTTTCAGAATTCTTGACCGTTTAGAACTCGAGATAATTGATAACAAAGTTCAAAATTTTCGTGAATTACCGTGGTAAGCATGTGAAATTGCAACTTTGTTATTAATTTTCTCAAAAATTCTGAAACTTTGGGATTTATTAGAAAACGTTAATTTGAGCCTATGAAAAAAAGACCAAAATCTGTCGAAAAGTGATTTTTTTTTTGTTATACCACGCTAGAACTTCCTTAAGGAATAATAGACGAATTTGCCGGGTGTTCTATTTATTATTAAATATCTAATTATCTGTAGCCATAAAAGATAAGAATCATCATCATAAAATTCTCAACATGTATTGAATTTGCGCAAATTCAATCGCTTTTTATTGTGAATGTTCAAAAATCGAAGAAAAATCAAAATTGCCAAAAAATAAAATAAAAATTCTGTTGATCCTATCGCTATCAAACTTCACAAGATCACCCGCTGTGCTAATCTAAAGATTGCCTGAAAATTTCATCGAAATCGGTTCAGCCATTTTGAAGTCCATTCATCTCCAAATCGAAGCCATTTTTTAAACATTGCGTTTGAAGTCATATCTGTACTTCGTGGTTTAAATATTAAAAAATACGTAAAACAAAACGATCGTTTATTTTTTTCATTATTTTTTAGAACGGCTTTTGGTTCAGTCTCGGATGTTGCGTGTTACTGTTTATACCAACCATAATTTTGTCTGTAAAACTGGGAACGCTATATCAAAAATCTGATCCATATCCAGGTCCACTCGTTGAACAGTAAGTAATTTTTTTAGTCCCTCGATTATTTGTTTTTTCTGTGTGTAATTTTTTATATTTCTCACTCGGGGACGCCGTTGTAGTTTTTATTCTGAGGTTTTTGGCTCCACTGATAATAATTTTACATCGAAGGTAAATTTCTATACTGCACCTGAATTTTCTAATTTCGTTTATTTGTTCGACTTTGTCTGAGATTGAATATTTAATTTATTGCACGAACTCGTAACTGTTTTAAGTAATTTCGCGAACAAAAACGTTTTTCTTGCTGTTTTCATCATTTAAAATACCCGCCAAATGACGTCATAAACAAATGACATACAAATGCAGCTTCAATGGACATGGGCATATGACAAGTGTAACGTAGATGGCAGTAGGTAAATAACGACCTAAGTTTTGATTGATTTTCACTATGGAGTATACGTGTTCCTTTCTAAGTGACGTGATTAAGTAAGAAATAATTCAAAATAAATTCGTGATGTTTTAATATTACAACTATCCTTTAAATAGATATAATTAGGTATAATTAGTTTTTCTATCTGTAATTTTTCCTTCTGAGACAAAATTTTCTTTAGTAAACTATTGTCAGCATTTACACTAAAAGTTTTTTTCCTTTCTGATAGCATACCACCACTTATTTTTCCGTTCCGTATTCTTTGGAAATACAAAACCTCTATAATTTGAACATTGATAAACACAGCACATCGGCATTGTCAATGATTTATTATTTGAAATAAACATATTTTGCACACTCCTACGAACTATTAATAGACTGAAGTCGTTATTTAGCTGGCGCCCCTAGCGGTAAAGTTTGCCAGTGCCCATCTCCATTGTTTTAATATTTGATCTCAGTCAATTTTCTATGTGTTTTTGCCATTTATCTATGCAGTTCGTATAAAGCTCATTTATATTTAACACAACGCACTGAATCTGGGAGGTACAATTTGAGACGGAAATACTTATTTCGACCTGCGGACAAATGTTTACCGTGGTATCCATGGATCTAGTAATTATAGGGTTGGCGTATACTGCTGCGGGGGGTATCCATTGAGGGACGGGTACAAAGTAATAATGGTGTCGATTTTTGATTGGCCGGCGCATTGTGCTGCATACAAAAGAACTTATAAGAACATAAATTTCGTGCCACTAGACATGCGCAGTGCGCCGACCAGTGAAAAGCGGACACCACTGACCTCGTCGCGTCCCTTAATCGACTTTACCCCCCTCATCTAAAACCTTAGTACATGCTCTGTCTCTATTTTCTTATTCTTATGTGGTCTTTACAATTTGTTCGCCGAGATAGTTTACTTCATTATTGGACTTATTCGGTGTGTTATCCATTTTCGAAACAGAATGCACAATATAGAACTTCATAGATACGTGGAATTTATATTTCATTTTCTTGTTTCACTTCGAGGCATTGTGGAAAAAAAATTTCAAAATAATTTTTGATCGATGTTAATTTGATTCAAGTATTCGTCACAAATAATATTAAAAACTTATCGATAATCTATCGAATTATTTTGTTAATTTAATTTTTTAAAAGCTTTGTTTTTGAATTTTTTCTCCGTAAATAATTTTTCCACTGGCTTCGGTGAGTGCATGCTTTTGTTGACTTCACGAGACATCGGTTGACAATTGTTATGTACGTTACAGTGAGTATTTGTATGACGCATACGCTGACAGAGATAACATCCCGCTTGGCAAGTAAGTGAGCCGATCGGCCAGTTTACTTTATTTTGCATGTTGTGTCAATAAATTCACTAATCGTTGATAATATCGAGTAACGGTCATTCATTGATATATCGGTAGTTATCAGGACAGCAAACTATTAACTTTTAATTCCATTTATATATTTGAAGCCTGTAAATTACATAAACAGAATATAGCTGACTTTCAAAAAGTTAGACATTCATTGTTACAACACTCGCCAAAAAAAAAAATTCATTATACGAGGGGCATTCAGAAAGTAAGTTTCCCTATGTTGGGAACAATAAAAAAGAAGTATTTAGGTTAAAAAATATATCTTGATTTATTCTTTGACTCTTAAACTATTGTTATGCATAGTCGCCTTCGACTTGAAAACATTTTTTAATGAGAGATAAATTAGTTATCAAACATACTTTTTGCGTATAAAATTGTCATCATAGAAAACAGTGCGAATGTTCAAAAGCGACAGTGAGATTCAAGTCATCGATTTGTCATATGAAAGAAGAAATATTTATATAAATTTTACACGGTTAAGTTTTCAGTTTAATGAAGTTAAATGAGTATCTATGTAAAATCCATGTAAAAATATCCATTTCCTATGTCTGTACAGTAAGATCCCGCTTAGCGCGGGAGATATGTTTCAATAAGTTCCTGCGCTATACGAAACAGCGCTAAAAAGGCCGTCTTAATTCGTAGATAATATGCATAAGTGAAACAGAACCGAGAATAAGAAAATATGTTAGTTTTTTTTGTTCAATTTTGTAACATTTATTGTTAAATACTTTTTTATCACATTAACTATAGATTTATTTATTGCTAATATCGATTTTTGTTCTTAAAACATTTATGAAAATCAAATAAAAGTTCGAGTAAGAAGTTATGTTTGTGGTGAGGAAGGTTCCCCATTTGACATATTTTGTTTTTTGTGAAGAAGTCATCTAATGTCATTTGCATTTTTCCTGTTTCGTTCAGCAAGCTGGTGTAGATAGCAAGTTATTACATTAATGACACTTCGTCTTGCCTTTGAACTTCTATCAACATTTGAATAGTTTTGTATAGATCCTTAATTTACGTTATAGTGGCTCAACTTTTTTTTTAGAAATCGTGTAATACTGAAGCAGCGTTAAGCGAGGTCTTATTGTACTTACATATGCCACCCTGTATATTTTTTTAAGTTATAAACATTATTTATTCGAAGGCGCATGTATTTTAATTTGTTCCTGAATAATTACCGATATGCAATATACTAATAGTATTTTTACTTATTTTGTTATGGTCTACATATTATATTCTCAGTTTTCCTTTTTCATTTAAACTTGTGATAATGGAGACAGCTCCGATATTTTAATATGGTGTTGCCTGACGAGTTTGAGAGTGTTTAATTTTCCTAAAAGTTATATACGTTTGTTTTGTGATTAAAACAAAATAGAGAAAATAATATGGATTCATACAAAGCACTAAATTTGAGACGTGCGATTTTTGAACTGTTTAAATGTCTGGTAGTTTCTTACATTCTCAATAAACAAATGTCAGCATTTAGCAACACTATATTAATGTTACGAATATCATTTTTTCACTATGTAAATATTATATTCTCATTGAAAGCCGTTACAGACAACTTTCATGTCGCTGTCAAAATTGTGAAACGTTGATACCTGCACATAAAGTCAGTTTCGTTATTTGAATGAAAAAATCAACCAGCTTTCTAAAATTGACAGTCATAACTAATAGTGAGAAAAACATGATAACTAAAATAAATATCATATTCTTACTAAGTTATTGAATGTTGAACAAATTAACTGTTTGAGGTTAGGTATTGTAAATTAAAAAAAAAATCCATCTACAAATGGTTGATGATTTGTGTTCCATTTAAATTTTAAAAGAACCTGGTTTAACAAAAACAATAAATCCCGTATTCAAGCTAGGTTATAGAATGTTTAAGAAACAAAAATAATTTGTTTGAGGTTAAGTGCTGTAAATGTCAAAAAATCCAGTTGTACCATTACCAAGAAAAAAGAACATGTTTGCGCGCGCATGAAAGTTGTCAGTTGGCCAAACTGCCGAAGCTTTGTACATTAAGTTGATATTCTGTCACTAACTCACTAACACCGTTTCTATTTCTTTGTTGCTAACACTAACCTGCTTTCTGCTAACTTTGTGTTTTCCCACCACTACTTACAGAAGGCATTATTATTACCGCAGTGTGCACGATAAACGCAATAAGAAAAAAACTAAGAAACACGGACGCGGCCCAGCTTATCATCAGGAGTCGTACGAGAACCAGGCCGGTTATACTAGCGATCATACGGGCGAACAGCCGATAATAGCGAGGGGACCGGGCGGAGAGGTTCCCGGAAGCAGTGGACACGACATGAGATACACCGACATGGCGCCCAAGTAAGTAAATTTCACGCACAAAGTGTATTGTTGCGACATTTTTTTTTTGCATTTTTGATTTGAGAACGCACTGATATTTCTAAATCGAATCACCTTTGCAATTTGCTTTTAAGCTCAAACTTGATGCAGTAGGTCTGTGTGTTTATGGATAATGTTTCGTAATTCGCACATTTATATTTTATATAATGGCCGTGTTCGTCGTCATTTTTTGCGTCCATTTTTATATATTGCGCATGCGCAAAAAAAACGGGAAATGTTTATTTATTTAACTTGACAGATAACCAAAAAAATAAATAATATTAATATTATTTATTACAGGACACGTTCACTAATCCGGCAACAGAATTTTGCGCGTATGTCGCATTAGTAGAAATGTCAGATTACCTGATGTAAGCACGGACTAAAACTATTAAAAAAGAGCTCTTTTAACTTCTTTCTTGTTCCTAAAGTCAATAACGATTTTATATAATACATAATGAAATAGTGAAATATTTGTCAAGTAAACACGTGTGTCTGATTACAGAGCGCAATATCGTAAAAATGTCGGATTATAGAGCGATTTTTCTAGACCTCTACATACGTAAAAAGTAAAACAGCTGATTACTGGACGTGTCTGATTAACGAGCAGCAGATTAATTATCGATCGTGTCATGTATTTATTGTATTAATAATTTTAATATTATTTATTTTTTTGGTTATTTGTTGAGTTGTTTACGAATCTGCACATAATTTTTCGTTTTTTGCGCATGCGCAATAAATAAAAATGGACGCAAAAATGCCAACAAACACGGCCAGTAATGCGACTGAAAATCACCAATAAAATACTGAATAATATGTTACTAAACTGTCCAATTCATAGTTGGCAAGTACGCAAGTATGTAAAATATATATATAATATATATATATAGCAGTGACTTCATTTGCCCCGTCTTATCTTATTTAAAAAAATGAAACATTTGTTTTCGATTGAAATTGATGAATCTTTTAAAGAGGGATGGAACATTCAAAGTGAAGACACCGAATACGAAAAAAGTAACCACAAAACGCCAAATGCAGACACTTTTTTTATTGGATTTCTTTGATTTTATAATGTAAACAACTTCCTTTTGCAGTATTTGATCGTGAAATACCCAAAATCATTGATTTATAATGCATACTTGCATCAATGCTCAATTTAATATCAATAGATAATTTTGTTTTGATTTGTTTTTATTATATAGACGCTGATAACCTCAGCCGACGAGCGTCTATCGATGTAAAGTAGACTTCTGCGCATGTAGCTTGATTTCAAAATGAAAAATTTCAGTGAGATTGAAAGAATCAATGTTCATTAATTAATATTGTAGCTATGTTATGAATGAATCGTATAGTGATATTTCAACAAACGGATTAAATCACAAAATTCCGCAAATAATTTTAGGTACAAACGATAATTATTTCGGATATTTTACAGTAACCGATACAAATTTAACAATTGCGCATCATAATGAAAATCGACTTGAATACATTTTTACATAATCTACTTGTCTTATTTTTAAAATTTTGACGTTTTATAAAATATGTAACTGTCAGCTGTGAATATATTAAAAAAATCTTCCGTGCTCTGTTATTGCCTGCTTGTATAACATATTGAACTTTTTATTTGTAAGCGGCTTATTTTGTTTTTTTTTTATAGACCGGACGCTGAGCTGCATCCAGTTTTAAAAATTCGGCAGATTCATTCTGGTTTAAGTTCAAGAAGACCTAAAAAATGAAATTCTGAAAGTTGCTGGAAAAAATCGGCCCGCAATTTTTTTTTAACCGGACGGAATTATCATTTAAATCGCTTTGTGTGATGAATGTCCGTTAAAAGAGCGAGAACTACGAAATGGATTTAAATGCAGTTTTTACCATTCGATAGCTTATTTCTTAGAAAAAGTTTAGATGCGCGTCAAGTTGCATGGACCAACTTACATTTTTTTTATTTTTTCAACGCCAATCGTTTGTTCTACGTTTGTACCTGACGCCTGCAAAATTTCAGCGTTTGTACCGAAAAAATAAAAAAGTTATTAGCAATAATAGGTGGCCAGCCAACTTGACGTCAAGTTGTATGGACCACGTCCTAATAACCACTTTTTTTCAACTTTTTCAACGCCAATCGTTTGTTCTGCGTTTGTACCTGACGCCTAGAAAATTTCAGCGTTTGTACCGAAAAAATAAAAAAGTTATTAGCAAAAGTCACTAATAAATGTACACTACTGGCCGAAAGTAATTTGTCCGTACAATATAAATACTAAATTTAGTCGCTTACTTTTGGCCAGTAGTGTACATTTATTAGTGACTTTTGCTAATAACTTTCTTATTTTTTCGGTACAAACGTTGAAATTTTGTAGGCGGCAGGTACAAACGTAGAACAAACGATTGGCGTTGAAAAAGTTGAAAAAAGTGGTTATTAGGACGTGGTCCATACAACTTGACGTCAAGTTGGCTGGCCACCTATTATTGCTAATAACTTTTTTATTTTTTCGGTACAAACGCTGAAATTTTGCAGGCATCAGGTACAAACGTAGAACAAACGATTGGCGTTGAAAAAGTTAAAAAAATGTAAGTTGGTCCATGCAACTTGACGCGCATCTAAACTTTTCTTGCTTTTTTAGCGGACATACAAACGCACAAGCCGATTTAACACGTTGACTGCCAACTACGAGATATCTTGCAGGGTATTTACTTGCCCAGGACGCCTGCTACGAGTTATCTCGTCCCTTCATTACTTGCCATATTTGTACAGCTACGAGAAAACTCGTAGCATAACACTGTAATTACGAATAGATGACCTCAGGGAAGAGAATAAAAAAATTAGGTTTGGCTTAAATTAATAGAAAAAACATTTAAACATTAAAAAAAACATTTCCTAAGCCTTTTGATTAATTATTAAAGTTTTTAATAATATAACATGATTAAATCAAATTGGCTCTTTAGACCGGAATCGTGAAAAATTCCGTGGCAGTCAACGTGTTAAATGACAATTCCCATAGTTCCGGTTAAAAAAAAATCGCACGCCGATTTTTTTCGGCAACCTTCAGAATTTCATTCTTTAGATCTTCCTGAACTTAAATCAACAATCGGAATGAATCCACTGGATTTTTTATAAACGAGATGCAGCCCAGCGCCTGGACTATTATAAGTTTTTTTTTTGTTTCTCATGCTTCATTGTATAATTTGCATCTGCGTTTATTATTTTTTGTTCATACTTTAGGCCCTTCTCTTATATCCGAAGTCCCAAATGTCTGAGTTTTAGTCGAAGAGTAAATGTTAATGCAAAACCAAACAGGTAAAGTTTTTATTTGCTTTTTTTATGTAACATTTTTTTTACTGCACAATGTGCAGAACATTTTGGTTTTTTGTTTTGCTGTTGTGTTTAAATTGGGCGATGATTTTGTGTTTGAATTTTTTCCTTGTTTGTTTATACCAGTTAATCATAATAAAAAAAAGGTAACTTCAATCGAATTGCTTAAAAAATTATTATTTTTTCTATTGGATCGTAGAACACTGGCCAGCAAGGCATGGAACAAAGATAAAACGATTCATATGTAGCGATTCTATACTTACGGTAATTTAAAACTATAACTATTTAGAAGCGTACATGTTTATTTTTATTTTTCGTAGGTTTTATCGTGCTTCGACCGCTTATATATTTACGTAACAATTTACTCTACATCCTAAATAATTACTTGGTAAATGGTTATACTTTTCAGAAGCATGTTTTTGGTTATAAGCATTTATTAACGCTGTTGTTCTGTGATGCCATTTTGGACATGTTGATCACAATTTATAATCGTAAACCCCTTTGCGTGTCTTTTTGTATTGTTTTTTTTTTTTGTTTGACGTGAAAAAATGATAAATGCATTTGAAAAACTAAAATTCCTCATATTTCCTACGAAACAGCTGTTCTTCAAGTCGCCATTATTTACAATTTCTCTTTCTTTCTCGACTTATTGAAACAGTATTTTTTCAGTATCTTTTTTATGTATATTTTTTACTCATATTATATAAATGGCGACTTGTTTCACTTCATTTCGTGGGTACCAGTAAAGTCCGTCGTGCTTCAAGCTGTCAAAACCATTGAGATGTTGATACGAAGTGCTAATGTATTATCGCGCACACAAATTGACAGGAAAGAGAAGACGATAAACACTGGATATGTATGTCTCTTTTTGGCACGACTTTGTAGTATGTTGTTGAACAAAGACGAAATAGATACCGCAATGATCGCTATCTCTTTCTGTCATACTGCTCGCGCAGCCCAGACTAGCACTCCATATTCATAGCTCATTGGTCGAAACCGACTGCTTGTAGCAGTCTGTGCTATATTTTCTATAGAAATATTCCACTAACTGCTTGGCGTCAATGAGGTGTAGATAGGGAGCGTTAGCGTAGACTGCAAAAGAAATAGCGATAATTGCGGTCGCATTCCATCCTTGTTAGTGTATTTGCCATATGGCAACATACACTATTGGCGTCGGTCGGATGGCGGGACCTAGGGGTCGGACCAAAATTTCTCGACGTTTCATAACCTCCTAAACACTTTGGCACCATTTTTAAAAATGTTTATATATATATGTATATATATATATATATATATATATATATATATATATATATATATATATTTATATACGTATATATATATATATATATTTATATACGTATATATATATATATATATATTTATATGTGCGGGCAATAACTTTCGAAGGAGTTAATTAATTTTAACGAAATTTGGCATACTTGTTGGAATCCATCACCGCACGAAGCCTATTTAAAATGGGCCCAATCGGGTCATTTTAAGGGTGGTTTTTAGGGGTTGAAAAAAGTTTTGGGGCCCAAAAATACCGAAAAAATTCTCAGAATCGTTTCAAAATTGAAATTTAACCCTTTAGTAGCAATTAAAAAGTGCTCCTAAAATTATAAGCGAATCGGCCCGACAGGACCGGACTTACAAATTTTATGAAAACACTAGTTTGCGTATACGAATTTACTTGCTGAAGGTCGTATTTAATTTGGTGCAGATGTTGGATTGATAACAATATTTCAACTAATAAAATTATTATTGTAAGGGGTGTATTAAGGGGTTCAATTTTTTTTTATTTTGTCCAAAAACAAACTTAATTTCATTTAATAAAGCCACAATACCTGTATTAGCAAATACACTATATTGTCGGCAGGGTTTTGGCACTGCGACCCGGGTTTTTTTAACAAGAAGACGGGACAGAAAGACATCCGCATATACCGTGTTTATCGCCTTCTCTTTCCTGTCAGTTTGTATGCGCTCCATATCTATAGCTCAATGGTTGAAAGTAGTCCGTGTACGGTGGACCTTAGATGTCTGGTCTTATGAATACAATTAATGTTCTTACGCAACGGATGTATTATAGCAAAAATTGGCATTTAAAAAAATTGGCTATCTAAAACAAAGATTTCGGGTATAAACAAATTGAAATCGATTTCAATTTGTTTATACCCGAAATCTTTGTTTTAGATAGCCAATTTTTTTAAATGGCAATTTTCGCTATAATACATCCGTTGCGTAAGAACATTAATTGTATTATTTAACTGCTTAAGGTAGCCGTGGTAGTCGTGGTTAAGGCACACCGTCAGAAAATTCTTAATTTTTGTATACTTATTAAGGACGTGATAATACAATTATCCTGAAAATTTGAAGTCGATCGACCGTATATAATCCGAGATAAATTCAATTAAAAATTGGATAATTAACATTGATTGTATACGATCTCTGTAGTTCTGAACCAGTTTCTTATTTATAAAAAAAGAACTAACTGTCAGAAACTTTCCAAAAACTGATAGTCTTTCAATGCATTTGTTATGGGTTTAAAAAAAAGAAGAAACATTTTTTGACCGTCTAATTATTTATAAATAACGGTTTAAAGTTCAACAATTTATAAAAAAGTATACATGCATATGAATACTGTATGGGTTACGTTTACACGGGTACTGTCTTGCGTACAAATTATGGATCACTTAGCTACAAGCTAGTATACTTTTGTGGCGCGTATAATCTATAACTTTTTGACAATATTGTACCACGACAACTACCTTAACTATTGTTTCAAATAACTTTATACTGTCATAGTCGTGCATTTGCTATTTTTTCTTTGGTGTTTTTTTAATTTGACACGTATTTGCAGTTAAAGACTTTTGTTTTTAAGTGTCATTTAATAGTAATTATTTGTGTATAGTTATGACGTGATTTCAACGGTTTTCTGTAATATTATAAAAAAGTTAAGCTTTTTTGCTTCAGTTCACAAACTGACGCTATCAAAGAATGATGTATGCCCCACATCCGATTGGCTCGTCACTCATTCACTCGCGTTCCCTACTTTCAGCAAATCAAGTATAACAACAGGTGATTTTCTATTCCACTAATTTTTCACAAATTAATTCTTTCGTTCCTTCGGCTCAATAAACGATTCGCTATGTCTACGGCTGGACGATTATTTATCGATATATTTATCGAAATATCAACGATCGTCTAAATTATATTTTTTTTGTTGCTCGAATTGATGCGTTTTATTAGAGAAAATACAATATTCCCGACAGTGGTGGACTTGTTTTATTTTAATAACTCCTGGATTTTTGCCTTTATTAATGAATGCTCTGAATTTTGTTTGTGCTGAGACTCAGCGGTAAGGGGCGAAGTAGGCAAAAGACATATTGTGGGTGTGACCTTCTTTAGCTCTGTCTCGCTCAAATCATCCGCCTATTTCAATTTTTGGCTGGTGTCAACTACGAGGCTAAAAAATGTTGTTGCAAGGGTGCCGCTGTCAACTGATTACTCTAACTTTGGGAAATATTTTGAAGATTTAAAAACTTTTCCGAAAAAGGAAGAGTCACTTTAGGTTTGTGATGGAACAGTTTTGTGAAATAAGTACGAATAAGGTCGTAGTGTGACATTGAAAACGTGTGTTTTTTTGGCACAATTAATGCAAACTTTTTTTTAGTAAATCGTACATAAATAACAAAAGTCGGTCATTAGAGACCTAGATTTGTCCTTTATCTTCCTTATAGAGAAAGAATTTTTGCATAATGTTGACGAATAAGTCTACAATCAGTTGACAGCCGAAGCTCTATTTTTGGCTTAAATTCAGAGCGTTCCGACAGCCTCAACATCAAAGGTTGAATAAGATTTTTCATAGGAATTAGCGATTTCCGAAACGTGAGTAAGGGCATTTTACATGTACACACACATCCTACTGTCAGGTAAAAAAGAGGGCATATTGAACGGCTGGTAAACGATCACTTTAATATTGTTGACTGACCTGACTCTTGTCTTTGGCCAGTAGCCGACTGGATGAGTTTAATAGTTTTATTCCTGAAAAAACAAAAGTTTGAACTATTTGTTGTTTTTAGTGTATTTGCCATATGGCAACATACACTATTGGCGTCGGTCGGATGGCGGGACCTAGGGGTCGGACCAAAATTTCTCGACGTTTCATAACCTCCTAAACACTCTGGCACCATTTTTAAAAATGTTTATATATATATGTATATATATATATATATGTGTGTGCGGGCAATAACTTTCGAAAGAGTTAATTGATTTTAACGAAATTTGGCCCACGTGTTGAAATCCATCACCGCAAGAAGCCTATTTAAAATGGGCGTAATCGGGCCATTTTAAGGGTAGTTTTTAGGGGTTGAAAAATGTTTTTGGGCCCCAAAATACCGAAAAAATTCTCAGAATCGTTTCAAAATTGACATTTAACCAGTTAGTAGCAATTAAAAAGTGCCCCTAAAATTTTATTAAAATCGGCTCAACAGGACCGGACTTACAAATTTTTTGAAAATACTAATTTTCAGATAGTGACTTATTTATTAAAGGCTGTATTTATTTCGGTGTAGACGTTAGATTGATAATAATATTACAATTAAGAAAAAAAAATGTTATTTTAAGGGGTGTATTAAGGGGTTAAATTTTTTATTTTGCCCAAAAACAAACTTAATTTCACATAATAAAAGTATAAAACCACACGGCCCTATACAAGCAAATACACTATATTGTCGGCAGGGTTTTGGCACTGCGACCCGGGTTTTTTTTAAATTCTACTCACACATTAATAGTTTACATTAAACTATTAATGTGTGAGTAGAATTAAAAAAAAACAACAACAAATAGTTGAATTAATGACTGACAGTGACATCTAATAGTAACCACAAAACTAATGAACTAGAAAAGTATTTCCGCGAAATAAAAATATCCTTCTTAACGACTTTAAGGAAAGTGTTAGAGTGACTATAATTGTGTGGACAACAGGTCACGTGACCTGTCCGGAACACGCATTGGCTGCGTCATATTGAGCCATTTTATACGCAGTGTACAGCTGTCGGCTGCTTCTGTATAGAGTGACCGCGCAGGCGCTACATACGCAGTGTCACCACTCGCGGCTCAATATGACGGCCATCGGATGCATTGGCCACACTCTTACTATAGTCACTTTCATGTTAAATGACTAACAGCGACATTTAGTGGAAAATAAAAAGAAAACTATTTAATTGAATATTTTAAACTATTTATATATATCAATATGATATTTAGTGATGATGTAGCGATAAATAATTTCAGCCAATGACGCGCAGCGATAAAAAATTCCAGCCAATTAAGCTTAGCGATAAATTACTCAAATTTTTATTGTCTCGAATCGTGAAACACTCCAAAAATCAAAGAGTGTTTTTGTGTCATACAAAAAAATCTGTTTTTTTTTTTTATTTTTGAAGGAAAACTAATACTGTATTAATAATGATACAAATGGTTTTTTTTTGTTTGTTTTTTTTCTCGTCCGTTTTAATGTTTGTAAGCTTTTTGGCGAATTTCGTTATTCTGTTCTGTGGATCGTTTAATTTCTTATTTAACGTTTGTTTTTGTTGCAGGCATTGGGAAGATTTCCCAAACGGTGGCCCGCCACAATATCATAATCCACCTGTTGCGACTGAATACGAAAGGCCTCCGCCCTATTATTATCCAGGCCCGGCGTAAGTCGACTTGTCATAATTTTAATTACTAATTTTAATAAGGAATTATTCTCGTAATAGAGCTAATTTAAAGCTATTAAAATATTAGTTCGTTTAGTTTTGAATCAGTTTAAAGAAAGCAAGTCTATAAAAATTTAAGACAAAATTGGAAAATCTCTCGGTATGCTCATAAAAAATGACACGCTGTATTCAACGAACCCATCCATTGCACTGTATCACTTACCGTTTCGAAGCTAGACCCCTTCAAACATTCTTTCTGTAAATTGGAATATGTATCGGATACTTTTCAAATTTGATATACTGACAGAAAACGACACTCTAAATTCAATGAGCGCATCCGGAAATCTGTATCTTTTACCGTTTAGGAAATAGATCCATTCATAAAACAGTGTACAGGCGACTACGAATGGAATTTTGTCAAAGTTCACCTATAGGTGGGCTCTTGACTTTTATTGTTTAGAAGAGCAGGGGTTCCCAAACTTTTTCAGTTCGCAGCGCACTTACAGGTTTAGTATTTCGTCTCGGCGCCCTAGCAAGTCGAAATAGCGTAAAATGATACTACATGAAGCTGAGTTTTTATATTTATATTGACACACAAGAATACTTTTATTACTTACGAAAAATTGTTAATTTTGTAGCCGCAAATATAAGTTTAATTTCTGGAGAATGGTAAACAGGATGGCCTCACGGCGCCCCTCTTTACTCACTACGGTGCACACTTTGGGAACCACTGGTTTAGAGTGATTATAGTAAGAGTGTAAACAGGTCACGTGACCTAGCCGGAACACGGATTGGCTGCGCCATATTGAGCCATTTTGTACGCAGTCGGCTGCTTCTGTGCGCAGTGTACAACTGTCGGCTGCGTCTGTATCGAGTGACCGCGCATGCGCTACATACGCGGTGTCCACTATTCGCGTTTCAATATGGCGGAGATCGGATGCATTGGCCACGCTCTTACTATACTCACTCAATTATTGTTGAAAAAATAAAGTCTAAACAATATCTCGTAAAATCTTTGAGTTTTTTTTTTTCAAATTAAGTATGTTTATAGAACCCCGATTAGCAAAAACAATGTTTTGGTCTTTCTTTGGACATACATACTTGAAAATTACTAAAATCAATAACTACAAGCGCTGCTTCATAGCTCTCTTAATTTTTTTTTAAATTTATTATTTGAACTGAACTAAATATGTTGAACAACTAGATTTTCTTGTCATTTCTAGGAATCGCCCTTAAGCACCGGAGGTTTTCGATAACAGGACTCTTCGAGTAAAACATATGAAGTAAATTTAAAGTAGGTTATTCCTTACCTCAGACGTTTTGCATGTCTACGCAAATATTGGGAAGAACAAGAAATATATTTATAAATTTTAAACTTCTGACTAAAAATATATATATATAAATTATCGAGATTTGTTTTATAATTCTGCATTAAACGTTCATAAAAGATCTTGAACTTGTATAAATAGGATCTTGCATTTGTAAATTTAATAAATATTTGAACCGAGAAACTAATAAAAAAATAACATTTTTTTAATATCGATCTTTTCATTTAGAGGACTGATAATTTATTTTAATTTCTTTTATTATACTCTAGTCTTCGTAGATTACTCAATATAAACATTTAGTGTAGAATTGGTGAACAAACTATTATAATATATTATGTGTAATGTATTTGTTAGTACACAGAATGACTTCAGAATGCGCTAATGTCGATAATTGTAAATGCAATACACTGGCGTCATGCGGAAATATTGCGTAGCTTGTTGCCATGGTGACGATGACGTCAGAGAGCCCATCGGTCTCTGTACTAGCCGTCAGCTGATTTTTAAAGATCTTGACGGCTCATTCGACGCGTCGAATAACTGAAGGGGAAGGCTATTAAATTTGTATGTGCGCTTGCGTGAAATATGCGAACAAAACTGGATTGCGTGCCAACCGTGTCAGATCATTTACAAGTATCGATTGCGATCGAAAATTCTATCGAAAGCACCAAACTGTTTGTACATTACATATTATCGGAAAATTTCAATCCCATAAACTGTCGACTTGTAATATTTGAGAATTTGTATCATTGTAATATTATATTAAGCTCAAAAACTGAATCAAACGTGAATTTCGAGTGCTCATAGCGATACTCATGAAGTTTTTACGAATGGACACGCATGGCATTTTAATTGTATCGCGTGACGCGTCTCTCATAACTTCGAGTTACATTGCTGATTGTGATGTGAACTGATTTTAGAAAAACGGTTTTTGTGAAAACCGGTAAACACCCGTTATTGTTTACTAAAAACGATTACTTTTGGACTCACTTGTGTTTTATTATTCATGTGTCTGAACACTAAAGTTAGAGCAATATGTGCCGTCATCCAGAAGAGCTGGTTGCAAGCGAATGCTGTTGATCACATCTGTTTTCTGAATCAAAATTACGACTTATGCGATTAGTCATTTTTAAGTGGAAGTTGTTTTGATTTTTGATTAAGTAAATTTAAAAGTGTTCAATGTTTTGTTCTTTCTTTAAAAAGTAACAAAATAACCTAAAAACACCGATTTTTTTTCAAAGAGATCGGCAAACACCGGTTCTCAAATTTGTAATCGCTTCACATCGCTAATTGCTGACTACTTTTGTGTATTTGCAAGAACTTGTAAATATACCTAGCATGTACAGCTGAAATAGGAGCACTCGTTACATGAAAATTCAGCTTGACGTGTTGTTAATATTTTTGACGAAAATTAAATGAAATGCTCATATTGTATTTTAAATATTTCTCTGTGTATAATGAAAAACCTTGAAACTGTACACGTTACATAATAATATTTTAGAACTGATTCGATTTTTAAAAAGAAAGCGATGTTGTGATACACATTTTTAATTTTTTCGATAAAATTGAGATCCTAAGACACGTTGACCTTCGGTGAACATTTGTATGAATCTCGATGACACTGCCGTCGTCTGTCGATAAATAGATTGTAATTTGTAAATTATATAGATTTTCGATAATTGAGGTCATAAGCGTCTGTTATCAAACAAACGATGGTTCGACAACGCTATGTTGCCGGTGTCAACAAAAAGAATAAGTAAGCGTCGCCATCTTGATTCTGTTTAGGATCTCAATAAATACAGATGCTTTTTAATATATTTGTATAGGTACATAATTTTGAATATGCTTAGATTTCAGCTTAGATTAATACTGTTAGTAAGTTTATTTACTGTTTTTAACCCCTGGCGCAAACAGAGGGGTGTTATAAGTTTAATTATTGTAAGTTGCGTTCAGTAAAGAAGATGCCGTTTTTTACTGGAATAGAAAAAACGTAATCGTGTATTATTTCGTTTAGTTCAATTCTTGTAGGTTTCGGCGTTCTATATCAAAACCGAATTCTTCTACAAGCCAAGCTCATTGCCGACATTTAACTTTATTAACTATTAAATCCTTCCGTGCTCGATTTTTCGCTATGGCCGAAAGAGACTTTCAAACGTCTGATATATCTTGTCTCTACTTTTGTTCGCAATTTAGAACATTAACGTGGGACAAGCAGTGGTGTCTCTCTCCACTGCAGCGAAAAAATGAACGTCTAAATCACAATTTACCTTCCCACTGGAGTTTAAATGTTATTAAAATGGTCGTGTTTTGTTGACACAAAAAAACAAATGAATTTCTTTTGTTTAGTGTTGTGAAATTCTTTTGTTTGCATTTACAGCTTGTGTTGTTTGGAGATTTCTAAATCAAAAGGTTATGAAACTTGTCATCATAAATTATAACAGTTAACGATTCTTGTTTAAATACTGTTTTAAGTGTTTCATGAAACATAACCTAAGAGATTTTTTAAACATAAATCCATCAAAAAAATAATGAGTTTTACGCCAATTAAACTTTTTTTTTAAATAAATAAGTGAAGTTGTATCAATATTCGTACAAATTGAAATTTTAATTTAACGTTTTCTCAGTACAATGAAAAACGCGATAAGAACTGTTTTCAATTTGAAAACTTTAAATTAGAATTTCGCACAGTGTTTTTTAACAGATGTGTTCTTACTATCATTCCAATTCAAAATATGATGTCTACTATTTTTAATAATAATAAGGAAGTTCGTCGCACTGCAGGCTCGTTTCTCCTTAGTAGGTTGTAAACTTCAGAACGGCCAGCTGAGAATTTGGGACTTGCCGGCTGCCTAATGAAAGTATTGTGAACTTCTCCATATCGGCTCTTCAGGGCGCTGCGACCGTTTTATTGAGGCGCCGTGAAAAGTTTTGATTATTTATTACATAAAATTTCAGGTAACATTGGAGGTATATGTATATCAATGAGTTTCTGAATTAGAAATATTAATTATTAGTAACGTAATGGTTACCATGAGATAACCAATGTTTTTTCTTCTGGCGCCGCGAAAAAATTCTGATATTTTAAGGACGCCGGAAACCAAAAAAGTTTAGGAACGTCTGAGTTAGACTATTGTTAAAATTGCTACGTTTCGTATATTCTTGTATCTTCTTCAGGCAACTGAAATAATTATAATAACATAACAAATTAGTATAGGTAACAAAATATTACAAAAATTATAATTTTTGTAATATTTTGTTATACTAATTTTTTATGTTATTATAATTATTTCAGTTGCCTGAAGAAGTATACAAAAATATACGAAACGTACATAGATATAGGAAACGTAGCAATTTTCAGAATAGTCTGTTAAATTATTTTGTCCACTTTCCCATAAAAACTTATTAAGGTATTGTAAAGTTTTTAATACGATTTTCTTGTCAGGTGTTCGTGATATCAGTTTAGAACATTCGGAGTAAGTTTTTGAACCTTTTTCTTCCAAAGTAGTATAACAAGGATGAACAGCGCCTCGTCTACGGCGTATAAATTGTAGAGTTTAATTTCTGTTTGCAATTTTTCGTAAACTGGCCGTGTTTTACTAATACGGAAAAATATTGTATTGATATTCATTTGGTACAGATCAACTGTCAGTTGAATTTTAAAAACCGCGCATGTGTGAAACGGCATTTTTTTAGTTTGTTGTACTGGTTACTGTTAAAATACGGGAAAATAACGCATTGCTAGTCAACTTATATCATAATATTTCAACTGTAAGTTGTTAGTTTACAGTTAAAGTTTGTGTTTTAATACTTAAGATTTTGACATGTGATGTCAATAGGCGTATGATTCCTCCGCCCCTTGATATACTTCGTCGACCCCCCCCGCCCCGCCCCGTTAACGTGTGACGTAATTTATGGATGGTCCCTTATAGAATTTTAGTGTTGCCATGTTTAATTTGCACCGTAGGTAGGACCTGGAAATATTGTTGTTTTATGGGATTATGTGGGGCGACGAATTTTTGAAAGCGCGAAATCAGTTTGTCGCCACTGGCGCCGATGACCCTGCAGTGTGGCGATTAGCAAGATCTCCTAAATCATATAAATGTATCAGTGTTGTAATTGATTTTCAAACCAGTTTTTTATTGTTTTTGTACATACTCTGTAAAAAACTATCAAATATGTAATATTGTGAGCGGTGCAGACTCTACAGTTTCACCGTAATTAAAAGTAAAATGTGTCATTTATTAGGTAGTGTTACTGTAACAAGAAATCCTTGACACGTTTTTATAATTTTGTAAGAACACTACTGGCGGGCAATCGAGTCGAGAAAAAAATGGAGCGAATTTGTTTCGCAATAAGTCTGAATGGACTCGTTTAAATAGACTCTTAGTTCTAATAAGTTTTTCAAACTGTAGTTCTTTCAACCCTCTTAAAAACTACTTATACCGAGAAATTTTTGAGACATGTTTTTAATTAATATTAGTCATTTTTAAATTGTAATATTTTTATATTTACATCGTAGATGTAAAATCTGTAAATTAATATTTCTTTTATATCTAGATATAGTTTTAGACAAATGTAGTTTGATTGTTACAAAAAATAGATTCAGATCGCCTCCATATTGTGCAAATCTAAATAAATAGTTAGGTTAGTGTTCAGTACATTAAAATAGCGTATTTCAACAAAAATAAATACTTTTTTATAAAACAGTTGATGACCAAATATTTTTTTAAAATGTGCGTCCTTTATGACGAGTTATAGAACACTAAACCATTGTTGTCACATGTTAGAAAAAAATTCCCTGTTTGGTATAAATTTTGGAATCAAGAAAATCTTTAAAAAAATGTTTTGATGAAAACAAGTGTTAAATGGCGCAAGTGTTCTATAGTTAATTGGTAACTATGTGTAAAAATTTTTTTACACAAAGTTTTGATACCAGGTAAATTTCAGTGGTTATGCTCAAAGATTACTACAATTTAGGTTACAATTTAGAACTAAATAAAAAAAACAATTGTTTAGTTCGATGATTACAATCAGTTGTTTTTGCCAAAATCAAAACTCTGCCATATTTTTAAACTATAGCATATTTATTAAGATATTTCGAAACACTGTAGATTTCCTCAACAATTTGACACTAAATGTAGATTTTCATTTGTTTGTAGCAATGGTGTAGCTACTCTGTCTTTAAACTATATTTTAAACAAATGAAAGCTACATAGTTCAACGTTAAAGATCCTGGATGTACCAAGTACCGCAATCCATTGTCTCCATGTGCTACAGAGAGATGACAAAAATCGTTCCAAGATGGCTGACTGACAGAAAATAATGAGTTTAATTTTACGTTGCAATTGAAAAAATCACAACTTAAGATTACAATAACATACAATTTTAAATTTGTGTAATTTACATATTTTCAATATTATGAAAATGATTATCTATTATCGATTCGATCTTAATTATTATTATTTTTTCCTTAATTACGAATACGTATATATGTGGTAGGATAATTGAAATAATCGGATCTTCGCGAAAATCCTAGGGCGATTGCAAAAAATCCGGTTTTTTGCAAACGTCCTAGGACTTTAGCGAAAAACCGATTTTTTTAATTATCCTACGACATATATTTTAATTGAATCTTATGCTTCAAAATGGCGGACGATTGCAATACTTTGTTAAATCTAGAGACTTTAGTTTAATGGACTATTTAATTAATATGAATTAGTAAGAAGTATGAACACAAATTTTGAATTTCAAGTTAATGTGAAGACCATTCAGTGATTTTTCTAGCTACGCCATTGATATGTCAAGGCTCAAGCTTATATCTACATTCTAGTCAAATTTCCAATATTTCAAGGGTTTTTTTTATTTTACTCGAAATAAAAATTGACCATCCGTTTTTTTAATTTATTTAAAATAGTATTCGATATAGAAAATTGGATGCTGAATGCGATCTGATATTTTTTAGATTGTAGATATAAGCTGAATAGAAACAATATAATATGTAGTAATTACTCATTTTAATTTTTACAAACGACAAAATCTAATAAATGATTAAATAATTGTAATCAAAAGTCATTTATATAAAGGTTAATAAATAAAAAATAAATTAATAAACATATTAACGGATCTTTTTATTGTATTTTAGGTCCCTAGCACCCCGATCAAGCACTTTGTACTGAAGTAAATTGCTTTTTTCAAAAGTCACTAATCTTATGCTGGGTTCCTGGTACTTTATACATTAAGCGTATGATACAAAGGAACACATATTGGAGAAATTCTGCCATCGTTTCGATAGCTATAGAACATTAGTGACCTCTTATTTTAGGAAGCTTTTTATAAATATGGAGTTCTCACTCTTTGATAAGGAATCCATAGATACCATGGATCTAGTAATTTTAGGGAACAAGCTGAGGGTGTGAATGCATTGAGGGACGGGTACAAAGCATTGGTACAATGTAAGACTGGAGTCAATTTGTGACAGGCCGGCGCGCATGTTGGAATGTTACCGACACGTCCGCTGTTCGGGAGTTTCCGTAAATATGCGAAACGAACCAACAAATGTTACCGACGCGGGGAGCGGACGTGTCTGCAACATTTCAATAATAACCAGATTTTTAGCTGTACTTATATTTTCAGAAATATAATTTTTAATTTTAAGTAATTTGTTTTCAAATATTTATTATTATATTTATTACTACAGTATACATATATTAAGTACACGAAAATACACCTATATTAAGTACAGGAAATTCGTAAAAAATAATACAAATTGTGAAATAGTTTAAGAAATTATTAAGTGTATTTACTCTTACAGTGTCGAGTGTCGGCCAGAAATAATGAAATGTTGATATTATAAATGCGGATAACTAAAAAAGGATAAATATAAACATGATACATATAGAAATGAAAAATTTAATATTTTTAACGATTTTGTCATGTTTTTTGAAATTAGACCGACTAAATATAACTATTAACTAGCAAACTAATAATTATAAACTTAAATAAAATTATTTTTTATATTTATTGGACCCTAACCCAACATTTTTATTAACACACATTGAAAGTGAATGGGGGGCCTTGCCAGCTGATTTTTTATTTTGTTTTGATTTGCGCCCTATTTGCTTTTTTCTGCCAGTAATTGCCACTTTCCTCCTTGTTACAGACGTAGGTTGTACTCCAATGCATTTCCCTTTCTTTTGAGTTTTAACACTTTTATTTTTTGATTTTAATTTGGCAGCTATACATTTATACTTAAAAGCGGTGTGCAATCCGCTTAATAAGGCATTATTGTTAGATGCATATTTATTTTTATTTTCCAAATATGTACTTATTGCAGGATAAAACTGAACTGGATCTTCAACCAAATGATTGATAATTTCCTTGCTGTGTTCTTCCCAAGCCAGTTTTATAGTTTCTATCTCCAAACTGGAAGGCATATTTAAAGCGGCTGGTGAATTGTTTGTGTGTGCGTCCTCACTATTGGTATTTTCTAAATATGTTTCTTCCAAATTGTTAAATTCAATCACATTATTTACATGTGATTCATAATAAACAAGCAAGCGAACAATCAAAGCAAGCAACTTAAGATAAACAACAATAAAGATGAAGATGAAATGCAATGCACATATTGTAAGCCTAAATTGGAATGTTACCGACAGCTCAACAGAGCGTTCGCTAATACGTCTGTAACTTTCTTGACGAACGTCGGGAAATGACGAACAGCGGACGTGTCGGTAACATTCCAACATGCGGCCGGCGCATTGCGCATGTTTAATAGTATGAAATTTAAACATGGACATAAAAATATAGATCAGTGGTTCTCAGCCACTGTGCCGCGGCACTTTTGTGTGCAGCGAAATTCTTTAAGTGTGCCGCCAAATTTTAGAAAATTATTATCATAAACTATTTTACACAGTGTATTATAGGTAAGTAAACAACTTTTAAATTTTTCTCTTTCTTTGTGTACCGCTAAGTTTTGAAATCGTTAAAAATGTGCCGCGACAAAAAAAAGGTTGAAAATCACTCATGTAGATCCAACATAAATTTCATGCCACTAGACATGCGTAGTGTCCAATGACAAACGAACACTACTTAACTCGTCGCGAGCCTTAAGCGGCTGACCTCCCCTGTCTAAAACCCAAATACATGCTCTGTCCCTAATATTCCTTTGACTATGTCTCTAATCTACAATCGATCAATCTACAAATAAAGGAAAAAGTTGAAAGCATATAAATTCGGCAACTGGTCAAAGACAAGAGACAGGTCATTACCAATTATTAAATCAAAAATCAATCTATTTTTGGAAAACTGTTTTTATACTCCTCATAAAATCTATTTTGGTGGTTTTTAAGGTAAACGGTTTTATTCGTACGTATAGTATTAAATTAGTACAACTAATTTCGATAAAAAATTTGAAATTGAAATCAGTTTTATAACTCACCAGTCGTCACTTGTGTGTCTTTGGTCAGAGATAATGCTTTGGTGTCTCTTTGCTTGGATTTGTCAGAGAATCGTTATTTTTTACTGTGCTTTACTTGATATTTTTTAATAATTTGTTAGGTACATTCTTTATTATACATTACTTTAAAACGTGTGACGGGAATTTACTTTAATAATTTCTTAAACTTTTAACGCGATTTTACATTTTACAATTGCTAAAAGATTATTTTAATTAATTAAAGATGAGTGATTCAAAAGGGATGAAATTGTTTGTTCCGTTAAGAACACCTACAGAAGCTTCTCCTCTAGATGGTTTATTTGCATATTTGAACAGACCTACGGCAAGATCAATGTATCGTCCTTTGAGGAAAGAAGGTAAATATTGATTTTCAGAAAATACAAGCCATGTACTTTACTGGAATTCTTTATCACAGAATTGTACTTGTTATTTTTGACGTCAATGTCCCTCATTTTTTAACGAAAAGATTGCCATTATGTCAGTGCCGGATTAGCCACGTAGCAAGAGTAGCAAATGCTACGGGCCCCGCGAATTTGGGGGCCCCGCGCTCCAACGCCTGTCTGGCCGTAATAAAAAAATATTAATTTAGATAGAAGCGTAAAATATCTTGCATGTCTTAAACGCGAAGCGCTTAGGCTATGCCTCACTTCCACTTGAAAATCTAAAACTCGATTTCGTCACGTTAAATCGTAAAAATAAGTAGGTATTTTACAAACTTTTTAACGTTAATGTTCTAATGTTTAATTATAATCGATATATTTAGACTAGCATCTATACCACATTTCTACCCTTCAAGCGGCCAGATTTTTATTTTTTATATAGGTATACATTTATTTTGCGAGTTTACGTAGCCGAGATTGTACTTTTTTAATCGATTTTAATATAATATATCGATTATAAGTGTTCCGAGAAAACAGGCGAACTATTTAAATTTTATTAACGCAGTCACGATCCAATCTACTGTGGTTGGTTGATTTATTATAAAATATAGATTCATTTGCTTAAAGAAGTCGATATTGAAAGTGTTATCTCTAAATTTGCCCATATTAAATCCAGAAAAGTTTATTTGTAACAGTTTTGTTTTATTTAATACCCCAAACTTGAGAACCTAAAGCAAACCAAGGGCCCCTTGACAGAATTTGCTACAGGCCCCGCGCTGGCTTAATCCGGCACTGCATTATGTGACGATCCGGTCTGTATTACGTATATTCAGAAGTGGAATGGTGTTGGTACTTGTTTGCAAAGTGAATAAAATTGTTGCATCAAAATGGATAATAAAGAAATATTATTAGTTCTTTAATTTTATATTAAAAATTTTTACATGATTCCTCACGAAATCTATTAATACTTCGTCTTGTTTTTATTGAGTCGTTATTTTGTGGCATAAATAGTTAGTTTACCACCATACCTTGCATGTACAATTTCTCGCTGACGGCTTCTACCGAGAAAACCGCATCCATTTATTTCTATGCACACGTTTTTTTTTGTGACGGCATTCACAGTCATATTACGATAGCCATACTCAGCGCCGGCCCTAGCCCTTGATCAAGGTAGAGTGAGATTGTCTTTCAGCGCTCTTTGGTCGACGCTTTCACTTCACGTAAATTGAACTCGGTTTTATGTTAATAAATAAATAATAAGTCCCAAATTTTCAAAAATCAACTTTGATTGCAAACATCAACACTTATTGAATTAAAATTAAATTAAGTAGCTTTAATTATTATACTTCTGCTTCTTTAACATTAAGAAAGTTCCTACCGCTATATAATTAAATTAGTATTTGGTGTTAATTTCAATCAGTCACTAAATAATAAAATCTTGTTTTTCGCATTTGACTTTTTGGCGTCCGTTGCCAACCTGGCGCCTAGAGCGACCGCTTCCTTGGTCTACTTCAGGGCCGGCGCTGGCTATATTATGGTACCACTATCCTGGAAAACCCGGACGTAACATTGTTGAGTTGCGAATGTGCTTTAGTCAAATAACCATAAACTCATCTGTGCGTTTAAACAAATTCTTCCCCAAAAGCCCTTTGGGTCTTTGTCATATTCGTACTCGAGCATCTAGTGACTTCAAATCTTAGTCTGATTTCGTTAGAAAACAAAGTGTACTTACAATCCAAAATTTCCAAATAATCCTGGCAGTGACGTAATTATACCGTTTGAGGCCCGTGGCAACTTACCGGATGGAGCCCTCTCTCAATGTAAAGAAGCTCAACCAACGTTATATCTTTTTCTGACAAATGCGTTCAAATCTTGATACATTTTTTTGTTTTATTTGTGTAACTTAAATTAATTCAATACAAAACTAATTGATTTTACTAAATGTTGTAATAATAAATGCTAAAATCATCCTGTGCTCACGACCCTTTGGGGCCTGGGACCCCCTCAGGCGGGGGCCCGTGACATTTTGCTCGTGCTTCCACCCTATTGTTACGGCACTTGATACAAAAAAAAACGGACACTTGAAAATGTAGCGTTTTCAAGCCCGGCAGGTATAGTGGGTTGAGTGGGTAGCTTGACCCACTCGAGAAATCCCGAGTAGGAAACAGTATGCTAGTGCTAGTGTTTTTGCTTTGCGAAAATGAGTTTCTTTTGACAAAATGACATGTTTTTTATGTCATTATTATAAATTTGAATAAAGATCACAACAAAAATAATTGTAGCAATTCATTTTTTATTCACAAAAAAATCCACAAAAAAAAATCCTTAAAGCTTTCACTCAATATTTACATGTTAGTCCGAAAAGGTATAATTTTATAATTTTGTTAATAAACTAATGTAAAAATTAATATTAAATCTTTATCAACTTTATTTGTTTTTGCAGAGTTCTTTTGCACACCAAAGAAAAAAAGTGCTTGCAAGAAATTAGGATTTGATAGACAATCCTCTTATAATAATAGGCCAGAAGTAAAAACGGTATGTAATAATTATAATTAAAATTTTAACATGCATCTTGGAAGTTTTTGCAATTTTTATTAACGGTTTTTTTGATTTTCTTCAGTAATCTATACTAACATGATATGATTTTTAAGTTTATTCTTTTTTTTAACAGCGTGTAGAATAAATATTCCACGTAACTTTTTTATCAAATCTCAAAAATAAAAGAGAAACAGTCAGTCAAAGTTAAATTAAATTTTGAGGTCGGTCCTGGAGTTATGTTATGTCACTATGGAAATACATTATGTCATTATCAAATATTTACAGAAATTGTTCGAAGTTGTCTCCGTTTTGTTTCAAATAGACACCAAAATACTTGATAATGATATAAGATATTTCCATAGCGACATAACATAACGCCAGGACCGACCTCAAAATTAAATAAAATTTAATTAAACTTTGAGTTTCTCTCTTATTTTTGAGTTTTGGTAAAAAATTTTAAATAATTTATATTTAATTATATATACTGTTGAGTTGAATTATTCATTAATCATTCATAGCTACAAAAAAATTACGTTAAGTATTTGAAAAAGTGTTTGAAAAGTCAAATAAAATAACAAAAAATTTGTATTCAAATACAAATACTTTTATTGAAAAGTATTTAAAATACAAATACAGTTACTAGAAAAGTGTTTGTATTTTGAAATACTTTTACTCAAATATTTCACAAGTCTGGTTATCAGTGGTCGCCAGGTATCCACTTTCACTAGGACAGCCTAGTTTTTGAGTGTCTTTCCTGGGTAAAAAATGAAAACAGGCCCGGACTATAAATTATTTGGTATTTTTGGAATCGTAGTTTATAATATTCCTTATTCCTGTATGGATTTCAAAAAAAAGCAAGAGGAAATAAAAAGTTGCTTAAAACAGTTTCCTCTAATAAAAATATACAGTAAGACTTTTATTATTTTGTTTAATTTCATAATTAAAAAGTTATATTTAATTTAAAAATAATGTTTAAGCTAAGATCCGATAACGCGCCAAAAACCTCTTTGACGTCAAAATGTTTTTATGGCCCGGGTTGCCATGGTTACTTTGATAGCATGTATAAAAAACCCGGGCGCAGAGCCAAAACTCTGCCGACAATATAGTGTATTTGCTAACACAGGCAGTGTGGGTTTATTATGCGAATTTAACTTTGTTTTTGAGCAAAATAAAAAATTTGACTCCTTAATACACCCCTTAAAATAATATTTTTTTTCTTAATTGCAATATTTTTATCAATCGAACCTCTATACCAAGTTATATACACCTTTCAGTAAATAGTTCACTATCTGCAAACTAGTCTTTCTTAAAATTTTTTAATCCGGTCCTGTAACCCCGATTTTATTAAAATTTTAGGGACACTTTTTAATTACTACCAGTGGGTTAAATTTCAATTTTGAAACGATTCGGAGAATTTTTTCGGTATTTTGGGGCCCAAAAACATTTTGCGACCCCTAAAAACTACCCTTAAAATGCCCAGATTGGACCCATTTTAAATAGGCTTCTTGCGGTGATGGATTTCAATACGTGGACTAAATTCAGTTGAAATCAATTAACTCCTTCGAAAGTTATTGCCCGCCGCACACATATATATATATATATATATATATATATATATATACATATATATATAAACATTTTTAAAAATGGTGCCAAAGTGATTAGGAGGCTATGAAACGTCGAGAAATTTTGGTCCGACCCCTAGGTCCCGCCATCCGACCGACGCCAATAGTGTATGTTGCCATATGGCAAATACACTAATAAAACATACTCAAATACACGACTTTTATCATTTTGACGTCACAAACATTCCTGGCATGTTTTGTAGTTACGTGATATCTTATGAAGTTTTATACATTTTAATTAATTTGTTACTAATTACCTATGACTTAATTTTTTTTTCTTTTCGTTCTTCAATAGTATTTACGATATACTTATTATTTAAAAAATAAAAAAATGAGTAGTTTTTTTTAATTCAAATACTCAATTGTCGCTTTCCCGGTATAAAGTACAGTCCAGTACGCCATTATTGTTTCTTTGATTGTTAAAGATGCCTAATACAGTGATTCAGATGATAATTTGTCTGCTGAGAACCCCCAAAGTCCCACACCAAGTACGAGCAGGATGGATGACTTTAGTGCAAGGAATTAGACCTTTAGAATAAAGAAAAATTAAAAAATGCGCAAGCCTCCATTTGCATCTAACTTCCGAGCCTTTCAGATCCATGGCACTTACTTTAAATCTAGACTTAAAGTTGAAAGCCGTATCATAAACAGCTATACCCAACTTTATCAGTTTGAATTTTAATCGCAAGATAGCATAGTTGCAGAAAGTACTTTAAGATGCAAACTGATAAAGTTGGGTATTGCTGTTTATGATACGACTTTCAACTTTGTTGTAATAATAAATGCTAAAATCATCTTGTGCTCACGACTCTTTCGGGCCGGAAGCCCCCTTCGGCGGAGGCCCATGGCATTATGCCCGTCCTGCCACCCTATTATTACGGCACTGGATGTTATTTAAAAGTTAACATGTATATCCCTTTTTAGAAACCGAAACTTTCACTTGTTGCAAGTCAGCGGAAGACCGCCAGTTTTACAAGAACATCAACGGCGATGCCCCCTCCAAAGTCAAAATATGTTTCGGATCTATCAAATATTTCAGAAGGCATAGCTGAATTAGATATAACACAAACTTCATTTAATAAACCCGAACGTAAAACTAATACACGCTCATCATCAGTCAATAAATTTATGATGAAGAAATCTCCAGCTTCTTGTACTGTCACTAAACAAGATATGTCAACACAATATGACATTTCTGGAAACATAACACGGCTGGTTGATGCTAGCACACAATCCTATTTATCAGAAATGCCAATGTTATGTGGTTCATCTCATTGCTCCCAAACTGTTCAATCAGAACAAGTTGATTGTGGCGTTCTAGAAAATCACATTCAATCATACGTCGTCCACAAACCGGTTGTAAAAGACGCGGTTTTGCAAGAATTAAATATACGTGAAAATGACGAAGTACAAAACTTGAAGAACATTAATGGTAGTATTTCTGCGGTAAACAGCCCTAATGAAGAAGCTCAAAACTTGTCGTTTTTGCATTGGGAGCAAACGTATGCAAATAACGATACACCTACCTCAAAGGATTTACGAGATATGATGAATGAAATGCAGTGTTTATTTACAGAAATGCATCAGAAATTTGATATCATGATGCAACGGCTAGAAAAAATCGAAAATACTGAAAAAAATAAAGAAAACATAAATAATGCTAGTTACCGGCCAAATGTCTCGAAGACTTCTAAAGATAAAAATGATATGCGAAGAGTTTTATTGTTGAATAAGTTAAATGCAACACCACACACTCAATCAAAGTCGGCCAAGAAATGGGATAGAACATTGAAAATGTACGACAGTATGAAACATGAATTCTTATCACTGCAAACACCGGTTGTTGATAAATCTCAATCTAAAATTACATTTTCTAAAGAAAATGCGGATATGTCATACGAGGTTCTGAATCAACTAGAGCTTCTTGCAAAAACACCGAAGGATGGAGAATAACTTTTTGAAATTGTGAATGGAAATAAAATATGTATAGTCGATTTCTTTATTAGTGACTTTTATGATTACTTTAATGTTTGAGTTTATATTTTTTTTTAATTCTTCGCAACAATTGATCTATAAGATATAAAATTGTTATCAAACACTAAATAAACAAGGAAAATTAATTTGAAATGTTTAATTAAAATATTGTCCGAATAATTTTATATCATATAGGTATCAATTGTTGCGACGAATTAAAAAAAAAAAACTTAAACATATTAAAGTCATCGTAAAAGTCGCTAATAAAGAAATCAATTATACCTACATTTATTCCAATTCAAAATTTTAAAAAGTTTTTCTTCATTTAATAAAGATGCACGTAAAACTAACGCACGCTGAAGAATTCTTTGTAAATTTATTCACTGATGAAGAAATCTTCAGCGCTTTACGTGCAACTTTATTAAATGAAGAAAAACTTTTTAAAATTTTGAATTGGAATAAATGTATAATTGATTTCTTTATTAGCGACTTTTACGATGACTTTTATATGTTTGAATTTTTTTTTTTAATTCGTCGCAACAATTGATACCTATATGATATAAAATTATTCGGACAATATTTTAATTAAACATTTCAAATTAATTTTCCTTGTTTATTTAGTGTTTGATAACAATTTTATATTTAATTAGTGTGTATTTTTATCACCCATACAAACTGAAAAAAGCTTAAAATTTTGTTTTGTGCTGCCAATGTAAGTCAATAATTTGGGGTGAATGGCGCACGCCAGAGTTTCTCAAACTTTTTTAACCGCGGCTCGGAACAAGGTTTTAAAATTTTTCGTGACTCACCGTATGAAAAAAAACATTTATTTACAAAACAAATTTTATTTCTTAACAGAAATCAAGTTTGCTTATTTCATACACAACAATTTACAATTTTTTTTCGTGACCCGGCAAAATTATTCTTCGACCCGGTACTGGTCGCGACCCACACTTTGGGGTGCGCCATTCACGATTATAGTGCACCCTAAAGTCGAAATTTTCGAAAAATACGAACTGTAATACAAGCTTTTTCATTTATATGGGGTGCTAATGTAAAGGACGACAAAAAATCAACATTTAAATCAGGGGTGCTCAAACGGTAAATCGGGGTCGACTGGTCGATCACGAGAGCTGTGGTAGTTGATCGCGGAAAAGCATCTACAAGCTACACTTCCTTGAAAGGCTACAAAACAATAACCTATAAAAGTATACAGGGTGTATTACTGAAAACCGAACATAGACAAAACTCCATTGTGCAAAGTAGTTAGGATCAACGATTATTTTGGCCACACATGAGAGTGGGTACAATGGTAACTTTGACTAACCATTATTTAATAACAATAATAGCTAATAATGAATAATTAGAAAAATCAGTTAAAATAAATTCTTCAATATTAAATGAATTTATTTTTATTAAGAAAATATTTTTTAAATTAATAATTAAACGAGACAAACAGTTAAAATAAAAACTTAAAGCAAATGTGCAAATAAACCTCCATTTTGAATTAAGCAGTGGCTTAATCGGTTATACAAATTTTGTCTAACATTGCAGGAGTCACATTGAAACATATTTCGGCGACGTCTTTAAGTTCATCCAGATTTTTATTGTAGTTACAATAAAAATGCATATTGCTGTTCATTTGACAGTTTAGTTATTGAAGTTTAGTTAAACTTCAATAACTAAACTGTCAAATGAACAGCAATATGCATTAGTTACTGTATACGTACGCTGTGGTAACCATGGTAACAACCTCTGAATAGAGGGCAAAGTAATAACTGATTTAACTAATTTGACTGTGTACTTTTCCCTATGTTCGGTTTCTTGTGATACACTCTGTATATCTAATTCTGATGCATTTTTTCTTTCGTAAATATGTTGTGTCTACTCTAGTGGTTCCCAAAATTTTTCGGTTTCCGGCGCCCTTTAAATATCAGAATTTTGCCGCGACCTCCAAGTCAAAATATTGGTTACCTCATGGTAAACCTTATGTTAACTAATAGTTTTTTTCATTTCTAATTCAGAAGCTCCAATGTTATCTACAATTTTATTTAATAAATAATCAGAATTTTCACGACGCCCCAATAAAACAGCCGCAGCGCCCTGAGGTGCCGATATTTCGCGGCGCCCTTATGACAGGGAACCGCGGCGCACACTTTGGGAATCACTGATCTAGTCGATCGCTTGCCGCTTGAATATTATGAGGTAGAGTATAACTCGGAGCACTCTTGATCGAAATAAACTGTCGGAAATTGACATTTGTATTGTAAAAATGTATTTTAACAAGATCCAAATAAAGCGAGCTATATACTTGTAACATAAAGTCAGAAGTGACGTTAAAAATAACTAAAAAATATGTGCGTGATATTTACTCAGTTAATAAAAAAAATTTTTACACAATATTTTATTAAAAAATTTCAAATTAATTTTGTCTTTTTATTTACTGTTTTGAGGTGATGAAAGATTGTTTCGTTACTTCGGTACATGTAATTTGATGTTTCCTACAAACAAATAATAAATTACACACTAAATATTAACCAAACAATGAAGCCTTTTTACAGATAGATGTTCATATGTTTTCCAATATTTCTTAATAGAGAAGTTACCTAGCAGGACTGTTTTTTGTTTAGCTACGAGTTTCCCCTTTTTTATTTAACTTTCTCATAAGCGGACAGAATTGGAACCGTGAGTGTCCGTTGATGAGAGCTTTCACTGTATATATAATTAGTTAATTACAAATCATACTGCTACTGATCGCTTTTCCCACTCTTACTACGCAGATTCCCTATTTAGCGACTAACTTCTCTAAACGATACTAACTCGAGCGGAAAGTTATACAATGCATTATTTCATTACGTCACGCGTGCATTGTATTTTATACGTGTTTAGACACCACTGACATATTTTAAAAAAGATTGTATAACTTGTGCCCAGCGGCATTCCGCATTTAATTATTAAACAAACTAACAAAGTAAGATTTAGTCTGGTGTAATATTTCAATATTGAATTGTTTGAGATGAGAGAACCTCCATCAAGGCTCGTTTATCAGTTGCCACTTAATTAAGATAATGTTTATTGTTTTTAATCATCCCAGTAATTATGATACGAAAATAAAAACAATTAAAAAAAGCTACGTCGATTGAACAAAAAATGTGAAAAAGGGAAATTTGTCGAAGAGGGACCGAGTGTGAAATTTGTCAGAGGGGATGAGTTTGAAATTTGTCAAAGAGGGGCAGAGTTGGAAATTTCTGGTACGTCATGATATATATTATGGCTAATGTGACATAATGTTAAAAACGAGTGCCAGCGAGTTTTGACAGTCACATGAACCAAGTCATCACGCACGGGATAAGTATTAATTTTGCACGTATCCCCCATAAAATAGCTATTTTTCTCAAAATTTTCAAGTTTTTGGCGTTTCAATTTTGAGCAAGTTCACTTCTTATTGTAGGTATAGCCTATGTTTGAATTTCATACATCTACAATAGAAATGGTAGTATGCCTACATTTCGAATTTCTTTTGTTTTACTTTAGACACTAGTGCGAAATGGGTGTTTTTAATATCGCTATACAGGTATGAAAAGCAGCTATTTTATAGGAGGTCGTGCAAAAATATAGTATGTATCTCGATTGCAATATTTTTATGTATCGTCTGACTGCTAAAACCCGCTGACTCTCGTTATTCCATAATATCACAAGTCGTACATAAAATATTGCATTAGAATCTGAATAGAATTTGCCTATGTTTAAGCGGTTAAAAGTATTTTAAATTTGTTCGTTTATTATACGGAACCCTTGGCCCGCGAGTTACATGCGCACTTAACTGGTTTTTTAATGATGGCCCGATTTCAAAATATGAATTCAATAACGTAATTTATTAAATTATTTATTATAAAGTTATTAAGTCATTATGCTAGCGTGATAAAGGAACGTTTTTTTCAAAGTAAACAAACCAATACATACAACAAAATTTGTTATAAAAATGAGACCACAAAGAAAGCCGAACTGCCGAAGTATCTATTTATAGGTACAACTTAATTATCTTCTGAATTTATTACAATCTTTGATGAACAAGGGACTTGTCTATTAATATTTTATAACCCTTTTTACAGCAAAAAGTTGTCACTTTTTTATATTTTAAATACAGAATCGATTTAACAGTTGTTTTTTTTATAAAATAATTAAAAAATAAAAAATGAAAGTATATAATTATTTTAAATATGAAGATAAATTACTTCTACAGAAAACGTATTTTAAACGCAAGTTCAGTTTCTAATTGAGCATTGAAGTCTCCGTACGAAATAGCACCGGTTATTAAAGACAGACACGAAATGGACATACATATTAAAAACAAAGACAAAGTATACTCTATAAAACTTAGACGCGACACTCGATTAATAGACCTATTTGATTTTTGTATACTCATTACCAAGTCTTGATAGTAGCCGTACAAATAGCGATACCGTTGTTTAAACGGCGTTTCCATGACCCCCAGTTCCCAAGTTTTATTCAATTGGATTTTCAGTTTATTATTAAAAAAATAATAAACTAAAATATGAAATATTACGCGACCCAAATAACCGCAGCATCTGAGATTACAATTTACAGCACAGAGTTTTAACAAAAAAAAAAGGGTGTGTTTTTATGCGCGCGCGGCGGAAGTTATACTTCTTTAGCGTGATCGCGATAATTGAGATTCACATTTTCGTTAAAGATGTACATTGATAAAATAAAATAGTATATTTAGGGAGATGATAAATATAGCTAAAAGTTGCCCTGTTCACTCGAGTAGTACTTATTTACTTTAGGCTGCTTTGGCTGACAGGTGGACAACTCCGTCAGCACATTGTAACAGAGAAATGAGACGCGTCATCTATGAATACAAAGTAAAACTATACTGCATCGAAGAGTCAGCCTTGTCAATGATTTCAACGTTGCCGGTACACGTAGTACATTCATATTAAATTCACAACTAACTTCATGGAGTCTCATGTTCGTTGTATGCTGCGTGCGCAACTTCCGTAACAGAGAAAATGTTATCCCCAATGCACCAAAAGAAGTATAACTTCAAAATACTTAATGTTTCATTATTTAACGATTTAAATATAACATTTTTAGAGAGAGGCCTTGAAAATTATGTTGTACGTCCACCTATTTAAAAGGTCCGATTATTTCAAGATGACGGAAACAAAGGTTAAACATCAAAGAAACCGTTCGGAGAGTCGCCTATTTATGAAACTTGTTTACTCTTTGTTAAAATATAAAATATTGATACCCTTTCATTAAACTAGCATTCCTTTGTACATCTAATTAAAGTTGGTATTTCTAATAATTACTGTAAAACTATGTCTTCACTTCCTCAGAGTCTATAATCTACCCTACGCAACATCGAAATATGAATAAATTATAGTTGTGTTCCTACCCCGTTATTTATGTTAAGCGGCATACGAAGTGCAATGCTGTTTGTACGAGAATGACTGGCTCGGCCTCGCACTTTTAATAAAGCACACTACAAACTTCAAAATAGTAAAAAAACGTTTTTATTACACAATCGACAATGTACTAAAAGCTAGAAATAATGGAGTGAATTTAGTGGAAAACTTTCTTTTGTTGGTGCTTGAAAATAATAATAATGCGTTTAACGGCCGTTTCTCGACTTTATATAACAGACGCCATTCGCACCATTACTATTTTCTATTTACCACTTCCTGAAATTTTCTACATTCTTTAAAACTTCAACTTATGTAATAGCAATGAGCAAATGAAGGATATTGTCGACAAGGCTTGACACTACAACACGAGTCTTTTTTAAATTTCATATATCATATGTAGTGAAGAATAACAGTGTTGAATGAACAATTAAAAAAATAACTTTTTCTTTTTGTTACAGATTGAAACCTTATTCGCCCTTGTTGAATCGACATCAAGTTGCTGGAAGAAAATCAGAATCTTGTATATTTACATCTAATATTATTGAAATATGTAATATCTATATTCTATACTATGTTATCTGAATGAATATGTTGCATTACTATATTTTTATTGTATTTGTAAAGATTGTAAGAAAATAAACTCACATTAACTAAAAGAATGATTGTATTTTTTTAATTAAACGTAATAATACATAGCTTAACATTCGAAGATTTATTTTCATTTTTATTTGTACTCTGTGTACTTGTGACTTGGTTGAACCGACATCTTGATTTACTAGCACAATACAGTTTATTATTGTTTCACACCTATGATTAATTAGTGCACGATGCTTTGCTCCAACGTTCTATTTGAGTACTAATTAATAGTAGTTCAACTGATTGACGTCCGATATCGCTACAATATTTTTTATCTATCAATTGCTATTTTTATTTTACTTTGCGTTCGCACTTCTGACGGTACATGATTTAATGGCATCTCGGGTACGACTTGTAAAACTATGTCTCAAAAGACTCTGTTCTCCGCGACAGTACACAGAGCGTGGTCGCATAGTGATCATCTGTTTGGTACTGTGCTGAGATATCAGAGCTACGTCGCTGCGAATGGTATGCTCTATGCATGGCCAGCGAGGTCGGTCTGAAATTCGGCGTCAGATAGATGACCGAAATGTTGGGCATGTGCTTGTGCATCGAGCAAATGCCCTACCTACTTATATGACCCCTTCAATACAACACGCATCAACTAGAAATTATTTCTTAATAAAAAATTTGGATTTAAAAAAAGAAATTTAATAAAAAAGGAAAAAAAATTCCTGAATTTTTGATTTTTGGATGAAAATGCAAATTTTTCACATTTTTGGTCATCTGCGCATGCGCATTCATGCAAATCGGCCAATTTTGCTTACTGCGCATGCGCAGTCAGTAAATTTGTTGTTTTTTTTTCAAGGATTGGTAGTGGCTGGGCATATATTCTCTTTTATATTAAAAAATTGTGAATCGAGAGAGGAATGGCTGACAGTCGATTTTTTTTGTGGCCGAAACTCCAGTTTACCGATTGCCGGCCCGATGATGATCCATTTTGTGACACCTCGATGGTGTTTAAACACGTGCCAATTAAAAATTAGACTCGTACTCCAGACACCGCTTTTTGCGCCGATCCTCGTAACTGATGTGAAGAAAATAACATACGAGTCATATGCTACGCAACGCCGGCTCTCGCAGATGTAACTAACAAGTGATCGTTATCTGACCACGGTCTATCAACTGTTATGCAAAACAAAGCCTTTGAAAGGCAGAGCTCAGTGGTTACTTTCGGATGTCATTAAATCACATACCGTCAAAAGTGCGAACGTAAGATAAAATAAAAATAAAAACAGTAATGAAAAACTAGTGTAGCGACATCAAACGTGAATTAATTGAACTACCGTTAATTAGTACTCAATTGGCACGTTAGAACAAAGAGTCGTGCACTAATTTTTCATAGGTGTGAATCTGTATTACAACTGGTTTGCGCTAGTGTACTAATACAAAAGTAATCTGGGACTTTTAACAGACAAAAATAAAAAATTTTAACCCCCGATACAAACAATAAATACCCGTTATGCGTTTTCTAAGTTGATTTTTTTTTTAAGTAGAATCACGGAATCAAATCCATCACAGAGAATCGGTTCAGATGTAATTCTAAATCCTGAACTTTGACATACATATAAATAAGTTGCAATCCCATGATAACTGTAAGCATCTACCTAAACCAATCTTTTATATGTATAGGCAAAAGTATATAGGAAAATGTAGGAAAACTAAACAAATCTAGTGCATACGTACCTACATATAAATAGTGCGTTCGAAAAGTCTGTATCCGGTGAACTGAAAAATTCTACATTTTTGAAAGTTAAGTTTGGATGCAGAATATTAGTTTATTTACCTAGGACGTAATGAAGTATATTATCGAGGAATAGTGATGCAAAATTAGCTATTATTTTTTATTGTAATCATTTTAGTCGGCTAATTCACCGGTCAATTAACCGGCCATCTATAAAACAACATAGCGGTTTCCAGATTCTGTTTCTCAGAACAACAAAAAACAAACCCAATACAGCAGTTTTGAACAGTAGAATATCATACAATTTTATTGGTAAGTTTAGAGAGAGAGAAAGAGAGAGAGAAATTATAGAATATAAACGCTAAACAGCTGAGGTCATTACCGTCTATTTGATAGACTTAGCTAATTTATGAAACTTACTGTTGATTTGCTCAGATCGCATACGTCGGTTGTATTTTATGCACTAGCGTTAAATATATCATTTTATGTCCTCTATACACATATTATAACAGCTATCACAAAGATAGTATTATAAATTTTCCTGCCCTTGTTTATATTTAAAAAAAAAGGCAGGATCAAATTCGAACAAGTAAAGATGTTGTGATTGAAAGACGAAGATAATTTTTACTATTTATTTTACAAAACGACGACAATTCTTCCTTCGCCGGTGGACATAACGTCGACGGCCAATACGGTGATAATTTTTTCCTTTACGTTTTTGTTTAATTAATTGATATAGAAAATATATTGCTCTCTTACTGGTGTAATTATTTTAACGTGGATAAGTTATAATGGACCATGCCTCGCCACGTTACAAATCACCGCCGAGAGATGTAATTGATTTAAATTACTATAAATTTTTGATGTTAATACTTCGAAGATTAAAATAGAACTCTGGTTAATAATGAATTTTTCAACAAATTATAAATGCAATTTTGACAAAAGACGACGCATTGGCCAATGATAAATAAAGGTTACTTATTTAACTTGATTATTATATAATTAAGAAATTTCAAGTTGTATTCTTGAACTATTACTATTAATTCTTAAATATGATATGATTTTATCGGATAATATAATCAAAAATTGTAAGTTAAAAATCGTGACATACGTTAGTTATGTTACAATATGAAAAGCAGTTGTTTTATAAAGGTTAGTGTGCAAAAAATGCTTTTTGCCAATAACTTTTTCTTAGTTATGATAAATTTATTTTTTATTACAACTAAACTTTCATCTTCTCGGTTAATTTCTTTCAATTTCCATTGGCTGAATCGTTTTTCAAAATAGTTGAAGGTAAAAACTCCCACGCACGGATTTTAAATATCCGCTCGTTGAGGATACTTTCAAAGATTTTAATTTATTCGGAGGACTTTTCAACATTGTATCCAAAATATTCAAAATTGTTTCCCTCCGTAAATTACTGAATACCGTTTATTAGTTGCCAGTTGTCTGGTCCCTACACAAATATAGTTTGCTAAATCCAACAAAATTAAGATGTAAAAGAAATTAAGAACATAATATAGAAATGTGATCGTGTTAGTGATAATTCTAGATTTTGTGTCAAGGACGAAATAAAGACGATTTGGACGAGCTGTGTAAAGATTACGCTTGAGCAAAGCAGCATTAAAATGCATCGCTCAACGATAGCCGGAAGTTGTCTGTTGTTCCGCCCAGGGAAAATGCTCAGTTCACCATTGTGACATCGTTATTTCGTAGAAATACATTGAATAAATGAAGTATAAATGGAATTTCGGAACTTTTCGTCGAATCATCTGTATAGCTGTCGCCTTTTTAAAACACATGTTTGACTTATAATATTTATTTGAAAACAAAAACTCTTGCACGTTATATTTTCATCAAAGTATTCACACTCTCTGAGCTCAGTGACGACATCAACTGCAAAGAGACTTATAAACTGTATATTATAATGTACCTAGATGCAACTGACAGCGGAAAATGATTTTCTATTCTGTGTCAACACATCTAATTCAAAAGTGATGAGACTCACAAGACATATCATTAAAAAATACATAATATGAAATGTCAATAACGTCCTTATCGGAATAACAGCATACTGCGTAATTACAGTGAACCTACTACGTAAGCCTCTACATTGGTGACACCCTTTCTTATGGATACCTACTTTTTTATAAGCTTTTATTTAAGTTGCATTTTCTGTCTGTCCGACCATGCTGAAATTTTGCATACAGGTTTGGTTTTGAAGACAATATCTACAATATCGTATATTGAATATTACGTTAGATCCAATATGACCGCCACCACAAAATGGAGGATTACTTTTTTTGCAACCTCCTCTCCATAAGTGTCAAATGAAAGGGTATGTGTATGACGACTAAAAATTTATTATTATTATTATGACAAATAGAATACATTGGGCAGTGTGACCTCATTTCAAATCCAAAATGGTGGCGTATACAAGATGGTGGAGCATCTATTTCTTTACAACACTCTCGATATTGGTAGTCAATGAAAAGGTATGACAAGTTAGCTGTTTGGCGTCATTTTACATTCAATATGGAGGCGAAAACAAAATGGCAGATTACAATGCGTCGGCACCTGATATTGGCAGATTATTGTCCCATTTACGAACATACCTGGTTGCAGACAATAATTAGATATGTTAGTTTAAAAATATTTAATTATAATAATATAAAACATTTACAACAAATTCTACGAAAAAATTTCAATTACAAAAATAATGAAATCAGAAAGGTAAAAGTAGGTATTAAATTTAACATAAAATCAATGTTGAAAGTCATGAAAATACTCAAATTACTTGAAGCTTGGTGTTTTATTTTTTTGTAAGCACAATTTTGACTAGCAATAAAAAAATAAAAAAACTTACGCTGAGTTCATGAAAAATTTTACTTACGCTGTACTAAAAACATACAGCCTAGCTTTTCATAGTCGTAAATTATTGAAAAGGTAACGGGTTCAAAATTCATAGCCTAAATAACTAATATGCTGTTAATTGTATTTCTTGTGATCAACGTTTCGATATATATAAAACCATCTTTAGGATTCAATCAATTGCCATTAGACACTATAATGGCAATTATTTCTTGTGAACAATTTTTCGACCCATTGAAAAATAATATTAATAGCATATTTTTTCTGATCAGTTGATCGCGTGATTTTTTTCATATTCAATCAAAATTACGCATTATTCTTGGGTTGATGTTGTTAAATTATTGTCATATTTAACTAAAAATTATTATAACAGCAAATTTTTAAAAAACTGGCATATAAATAAAATACTGTTTAGTTACATGGCAGTAACAAATTTGATCTTCGTTTATAAAAAAAGTTTATATTTATATAAATAAATAAATATTTTAAATACTAAACAGATATAAAAAGGCCATACTAAAAACACAAATAATTGTATTAAATACACAATTATTTACAATTAAGAATACTATTAGTAAATTTATAAAAGAAAAATACTCATTGTATATAAAATATGTTCTCATTTTTTTAAAAAATTTGTTCAATAAATACTTTATATTGTCAACACAGTACAATGTGAGATTAATTACCGATCATCCATATGATATGATATTTGCTCGATATTCTCAGTATAATCCCCAAACGGATCGATAATTAATTGTCATGTACTTATTAATTCTTAACACCCAATAGTTCGATTTGGGAAGCAGCAGTGATTATTTTGAATAATTTAAAAGCCTTACCTAACAATTTTGCACTTGGGTAACTACTGTGAAAATTAAACTTCATATTCAGAGGTATTATATAAAGGACGCGTAAAAGGGCTGTTCAGACGAGGTGATTCAGCAACGCTGTTTAGTGGATTATTTGAAGCGCTTCGAGCGTTTCGTTAGTGGAAGTTACCTACGTTCGTTTTTCTATAATCGTTACTAAAATCAGCATAAAATCGGCTATTTGTTAAAAAATTTGACTTCCATTTTATAAAACTTGAAAAATTCGCACATCCATTATAAGAGGCCTTTGAATGTGAATAAAATATCAATAATCAATATAATTTTTTTAAATAAAGGATGAATTATAGTCGTTCAATCGCCACGGCTATTCCCATCCCCCCTCCAATACACAGTGCTGCAACACCGCGGGTTTTCTCCTGCTGTTCCAAAGCATAAATAAGAGTAACCAAAATCCGGGCACCCGAAGCGCCAATTGGATGTCCCAGGGCTATAGCGCCGCCATTAATGTTTACCTTTTCCGAAGGTAGACCCAATTCTTGAACACAAGCTACCGACTGAGCCGCAAATGCTTCATTTAATTCGAACAAATCGACATCGTCTTTTTCAACTAAAAACAAGCACCTGTCATAAAAGTATACAAATTACAAAGTTCCAAACGATAAAAATAGGAAACAGTAGTCATCACGAATGAATTATTGAGCGCAAGGGCGTACCCAGGATCAAAACTAGGAGGGGGGGGGCAAGCCATGGTCGTTCAGATTGTAACATTTTATCACGGAAAAGGTGAATGAAACCAAAATATTAAGAAAATTATGTATAATAATTATAGCAGTGCTAAGTTATTACAATTATTTGCTTGAAAAAAAAATTCTAGTTACGTCTTATACTAGTATCATTTTTCTTGGATTTGTAGAAGTAAAGTTATTTCAAGAATTGTAAAAATTCCAGCAACAAAATTTAATAACGACTTATTTTTTGCTTCCAGCGGGGGGCAGCTGCCCCCTCTGCCCCTCGCTGGGTACGCCCTTGGATATTTATCCGGAATTAATTGAGGGAAACCATGGAAAACCTCAACAGATGACCGGTATAGGAATTACCGTTTTTGGCGAGAGGCAGGAGGAAAAGGTCCCAGCCACATCTTCCCTCGTCGGGATTCGAACCCGGTACCCCCCAAATGCGAGTCTAGTGCCCTCACCACTACTCTACCCCGATCGGTGTTGGAGCTTGAAAATCATATCTGGCTTTCGACTATCTTCTCCGACCTAAATATTACTAAATACGATTTTATTTTTGTTTGCTTAAAGCTCTAGATTGGTGACCCATAATTATTTTCTAGCTTTTGGTAGATACATTATCGATTGTACTGTTTAATGTAAAAAGATTTTTGAAGTTATACTTCTTTTGACGCATTACGAAAAAATGATGAGAGTCAATTTTCACAATTATAAGATCAAAATGAACAAGACGAAGTTGCCGACGTAACATCAAAATTAACAGGATGAAGTTGCTCGCTAAACGAAATTGAAAATGTAAAGTGGTGAATATGATAAATGTCAGGTAATGTTTTATTCGAATAGGAATAAAAATTATATATGTGTTGAAGTGTTCAGAAATTATATAGGTACAGTATTGATGGTGAACATTATTGAAAACACTTGTCAGTTGTGAATATTAATGATAATATTTCTCTAAGTTCTTTTATTATTTCAATTAATTATTTGCATTCAAATTAAAAAATATTTGTTAGAAAACATTTATTGTTAGCATTCTAAATTAGAAAAAAATTAATTTTTATCCACTGTCACCGTCGGGACTCAAATCCGAATCTTTCCACTTTCGCGGCGGAATGAGTTATATGAATGAGTTATATAAGTGGAAAGATTCGGGTTTGAGACCCGACGGTGACAGTGGATAAAAATTAAAACTTTTTCCAATTTAGCATTGTAACAATAAATGTTTTCTAACAATTATCATTAGGCATCTACACCTTATGTAGAGATCTTACGTACAGGTACTATAAACGTAGGAAATATATTTATCAAAATAAAAAATATTTGAAGTACAACTTCTTACGCACGCATCCACTTTTTTTACCTATTTTTTTATTTCTAAAATACTTTTCCGGATATTCACACTGCGTTGAATTTCTACGGAGTCAGACGTCTGTCCAGTAAAAGTTATGCGTTTAAAATTTTACAGCTGTTGATTTCACGCAACTGTCACTTTTGTTAAACTTTAACTTTTCCTAAGTAGTCAGACACGTATCAAGTAGTTAAAATTGTTGACTGAGAGTCAACAATGGTGTAAGGCGATCCCATTATTGGGTCGTAACAATGATTTATGGTTATTGTGGAGTGTTGACGTTGAAATGCTATAGCTCGTGTATTATTTCACTGTTATGTATAATTATCTCAACCATTCTATCTCACGCGCTTTATGTAAGTAGTATTACAGTAAGACCTCGCTTAAGGCTGTCGGAACGCTTTGAATTTTGTTTGTGCTGAGACCCAGCGGTAAGGGGCGAGGTAAGCAAAAGACATATTGTGGGTGTGACCTTCTTTAGCTCTGTCTCGCTCAAATCATCCGCACGTTTCAATTTTTGGCTGGTGCCACACTACGAGGCTAAAAAATTTTATTGCAAGGGTGCCGCTGTCAATTGATTACTCTAATTTTTGGAAATATTTTATCTGTTATATTTTATCTATATAGCCTCACAACCACTCTAAATAACGACCATATGTCATTATTAAGCAACTTATAAAGCACCTACTGTAAGTACGTTCTAAGTTACCGAAATTGAAAAGAACTGCAGCTTTTTACGCCATTAGCGTTGTTATTTGTGTTAATAGTATGATTGTTTGTAAATTTTATGCGTTATTAATTTATTATTACATAATACTATAACAGTAAACAATAATGACTTTTCTTTCTCTCCATATAACTCTCTATAGCGCTAGAAAATGCGCAGTTTACACTGAATGTCAGATGGAGCCTTGCTCATCATAAACATAACTTCTTACTTGAACTTTTATTTGATTTTCATAAATGTTTTGTGAACAAAAATCGATATTAGCTATTAATAAATCTAAAATTAATTAATTTAACAATAAATGTTACAAAATTTAACAAAAAAAAACTGACAAATTTTCTTTTTCTTGGTTCTGTTTCACTTATGCCTATTATCTACGTATTAAGATGACCTTGTTTAGCGCTGTTTCGTATCGCGCAAGAGCTTATTTGAACGTATCTCCCGTGTCAAGCGGGGTCTTACTGTACCTACACCAATGAGCGCAGCGTATCTCAAACGTTCGTTTGAATTTTCTTTGGTTCTTGAGTAGACACTGGACACAGTGCCAAAATAAGCTAAATAAGTTACGGTTTAGAACCATTACGCACTGTCGACTAGTCGCCGGCGACTCAGTCTCTCGGCGACCAAAACATAGGCAACTCGGCCAGGAGACTTGCCGAGCGACAGTATTCCAAGTCCATTCGTGCAGAATGAACGCCGAAGAAGTTAATAATAGCGCTACTAATTATCTCTTCCCACTGTTTTTTTTCAAATCTCGATTACAGTATTCGTCGCTGGATAAATCCCAAACACCTTTTCGGGATTGTATTTCTAATATGAATTTCTCGGTATCAAAAGCCTGAGCCATTTTTGTGAGCGACGTCCGGTCGTTACGACAGTTGCTCGCAGTGTGAAAGCTTCCAATTCAAGCCGTGCTCCTATTGGTCGCCGGCGACCAGCGGTCGCCTGTGCGTTGCCACGTCGCGGCGAGTCGTTCGTCGACTTCTAGTCGCCCGGGCGACCGACGGCTAAGTACGTAAACACTTATTTAAACTATAGCAGAGATTGACTATAGTAACTCACAGTCACCGTCGACCGAGTCGCCGGCGACTAGTCGACAGTGCGTAATGGCTCAAAAGCCAATTCAGACTAGCCGTTCTCGGTTACGATTCACCGGTCCGGTTGGGAGCTCGACCAATCAGGGCGTAGTAGTTCCCGATTGCGGTTCGGTTCGAGCGTTTAGGTTCAGCTCTAATTTCAACCGGACCGTTCGCAACCGTAGCCAATGAGAACGCTTGCTGGAGTCACGTGACTAGCCAGGTGTTTTTGTTGACGTTTAACTACACATCAAACGTCAAATCATATTTCGAAATTGCGCATGCGCACCGAGAATAATCGTAGAACCGAATCGGGATAGTGTGAGCAGCCTAGATTAATCGAAAACCGAACCGGACCGGTGAATCGTAACCGAAAACGGCTAGTCTGAATTGGCTGGTAGACGAACCTATGACCCGCGGGTCATACACTGACCTACGCCCATGTTATATTTTAACCATTTCCCAAAACAAAAAGAAGTTTTAAGTGTAATTTTTACGCGCGATTGAAGTAAAACTATAATGGCATATTTTACCATTGAACTAAAATAAAAATAACTATGTGATGTTATTTGAATTTTATATAAAACTATTTTTGTTGTTCACGCGAACGAAACCTCAAGGTAAAGCTTGTTTCCAAAATGATGGTAAAAATGAATTTTTAACCGACTTCAAAAAAAGAAGTGTTATAGGTGCACACATTTTATTTGTTTTTCACGATATCTCCGCCGGTTGTGAACCGATCTTACAATCTTTAAATAATGATTAGGTATATATGTATAACGATAACTACTTATACATTGTATAATAATAATTATTCATAGACAAAGCAATTCTAAAATCTTACTAAAAATGTGCGAAATCATATCCACTTAAAAGTAAAAAATAAAAAAAATTAAAAAAAACTTTTGGAAAGAATACTAACCTCTTTCAAAAAAGTCACTAATAAAAAAAAAATTTGACATCGGCGCCAATTTTGTAAAAGTGGATATGTAAAAAGCTTTCGTAATTAAATTGACTCCGATTTCAAGATTTTATTATTTTCTTCTTTTTAAGTAACTTTATTGAAGGAGGTTAATATCCTTTTTAAAGTTTTTAAAAATTGTTTTTGAAGTTACACTTCTTTTGGCGCATTGAGAGTTAGATTTTCTCTGTTACGGAAGTTATGCACGCAGCTAACGAATATGTTGCGAAAGTTATGTTGCGGAAGTTGTTTCTGATAACGTCAAAATAGTTATTTTAGAAAACAACAAAACAGGTTTAAACTAGCGACATCGGACGGAACTTCTTACAAGGTATTAGTTTATAGTTTTTGCACTTTAATCGTTTTTCATAGACATGTCTTGAATAAATAACAACTTTTGACAGTTAAATAGCCTCAATAGTTGTTTTTTTAAATTATGAATTCAACAGTGGAAAAATTAATTTATGCAGGCACTAAAATGTTACTTTTGAAAATGGAACAAAGATAAAATGTATATAAATTATAACACCACAAACATAACCCAACATGTGTTTAAAATGCTTTTGTCAATTATATTTAACGAAAATGTGAATATCAATTATCGCGATCACGCCAAAGAAGTATAACTTCTGCCGCGCGTACGTAAGAACGCGCACCACTTTTTTTAAATTATTTTTTTTTTCTAGTTTTTGACTCATCTCTAAGTCACTGACAAATATGTAGTCTAGCTAATCTACATACTTACCACAGCATTATGCACCGATGTAGATGATGTCGGTATATACTTTATTTCTGGATTACCGCTTACATAATATTATATAAGACAGCCTATAAAAAAAACTTGATACAGTAAATGGACGGACCGTAAGTATCTTCAGCGGTGGTCTTCAATCAAGCTCAAAAATGCACAGAGCTGTAACTTAAAAAAATGGTGCGTGTACTTATGTAAGTTATACTTCTTTGGCGTGATCGCGCTAATTGATATTCACATTTTTGTTAGATGTACATTGATAAAAAAATAGGATGTCTAGGGATATGATAAATACAGTTCAAAGTTAGCCTGTTCACATCTAGTAGTACTTTTGTACTCCATTAGCACATTATAACAAAGAAATGAGACGTGTCATCTAGGAATACAAAATAAAACTGTACTGCATCGAAGTATCAGCTTTATCGTCGATTTCAACCTTGCCGATACACGTAAGTACATGAGGTCTCATGTTCGTTGCATGCTGCTTGTGCAACTTCGGTAACAGAGAAAATTTTACCCTCGATGCGTCAAAAGAAGTATAACTTAAAAAATGGATTATCAGTGCAAATTATAACTTTTTTTAATGATTTAACGACGGCTAAATATAAGAAAAACCTTGCTACCGCAAAATTAGAGAAAAGATTATTAAACAGCGGGAAAATGTAAGAGAAACCTTGGAAACGCAAAACATCAATGAAACGAGTTTCACTTCTCCAATGAGCTTATTTGGGTAAGGCTCATACGTTTTTTTAAATAACAAATTGAAAAAAAAACTGACCAAATGCGAGTCGGAGTCGCATACGAAGGGTTCCGTGCCACCGTACAATATTTATAAACTTTATTTTATTTTTATTATTAGTGTATTTGCCAAATGGCAACATACACTATTGGCGTTGGTCGGATGGCGGGACCTAGGGGTCGGACCAAAATTTCTCGACGTTTCATAACCTCCTAAACACTTTGGCACCATTTTTGAAAATGTTTATATATATATGTATGTATATATATATATATATATATATATATATATATATACATATATATATATATATATATATATATATATATATATATATTTTTATATACATATATATATATATATGTGTGCGGGCAATAACTTTCGAAAGAGTCAATTGATTTTAACTAAATTTGGCCCACGTATTGTAATCCATCACCGCCAGAAGCCTATTTAAAATGGGCGTAATCGGGCCATTTTAAGGGTAGTTTTTAGGGGTTGAAAAATGTTTTTGGGCCCCAAAATACCGAAAAAATTCTCAGAATCGTTTCAAAATTGACATTTAACCCGTTAGTAGCAATTAAAAAGTGTCCCTAAAATTTTAATAAAATCGGCCCAACAGGACCGGACTTACACATTTTTTGAAAACACTAATTTGTAGATAGTGACTTATTTATTGAAGGGTGTATTTAATTCGGTGTAGACGTTAGATTGATAATAATATTGCAATTAAGAAAAAAAATGTTATTTTAAGGGGTGTATTAAGGAGTCAAATTTTTAATTTTGCCCAAAAACCAACTTAAGTTTGCATAAGCCACACTGCCTGTATAAGCAAATACACTATATTGTCGGCAGGGTTTTGGCACTGCGACCCGGGTTTTTTTTCTTATACACACGAAGGCGCATAAATGCCTGGACTAGTAGCTTTTAAGATATTATTTCGTCCGATATTGCTAGTATGCATTATTTTGATGTTTGTAGTAGAAAAGTTTTTTTTTGTGATGCAACTACAAATTTACGGCTTTTGGATTTTCCCCTTTACTTGTGCTAGAGAATATTACTTCTAGTCAAATTTCATATAATTCTAGGTCAACGGGAAGTACCCTATAGGTTTTGATTCCCTTGCTAGTATCAAAATAAGCGGCATAAACGGCCGTATATTTTGATTACGTTGACTTAGAAGTTTGATTTTTTCACAGTTCTAAGTGATTGCAGACCTGAGTATTTGGTATTAATTGCAACTTGATACATCAACGCGTTCCTAAGAAAAAGGGTCTTGACAGACAGACAGACAGGCGGACAAGGAAGTGATTCTATAAAGGTTACTTTTTTTCTTTTTAAGGCACGGAGCCCTAAAAATAAATCAGTATCAGTTCTAAACAACCTTAGATGATTTAAAAAAAATATCTTACCTATATATTTTATTTTTTTTGACGGATTATTTATCGGCGTTGATCCAATCTTGACCACATCTTGTTTGTGAGGACAGTCGGAATTATTATCTGAAAGAAACAAAACTGGTTACAATCCTGCATTAAAAGCCTTATCCAAGGACACGCACCTCGTTGCCGTCAAGATCTATGGACAGGTACACATTAGCCGTACTAGTATGCGGCTGTGATTACATATCATACCGAAAAAATACAATCTGCTTCAAAACTAAAATTTGTCTGTAACTAAATTTTCATTGGTTGGACAACAAAAAAAAACACACTGTTTATTTTCTATTGGATTTAAGAACTGGGATTTGAAATAGGGATATATCGATATTTTTTCGACATATCTAATTTGGTGTTCTGGAGAGGAATTCGCTTCGACGCCCGCACAGAGTTGCAAAGATATTGTAGGAATCAAACTATTCTCCAGGTCTTCGTCATAGAGTTGGGTAACTCAAATCTGAACCGGTTCAAAGAGTCGACTCCGACAGAAGATCCGTGAGAGCCGAGTCACTTTTTTTGAGCCGACGGATCAACGGATCCGCATAACACAGAAGCACATTTTACACTTACGTATCAGTTCTTTGCTTTGATGCATCGGTCAGCTCAAATGACTTATGCATCACCTGTTTGGCTATGCATTCTTGATTCTATACAGGTCGTGATAATATGATTGACTGAACTAGGTAACTCAGTGGCAGACTGCAGTAACATATTCACAACTCAGCTCTTTTTGAACCGGTTCAGTGAGCCGGCTCACATACGGGATCCAGATGCAAAGATGCAGATCACTAAAAAGACCCGTTTTTCTCATCTCTGCTTCGTCCTACTTGTTTGCGAACATGGCATACTTACTCTAGTTTAATCAGAAAACAAAACATGCTTCCAATTAATTTTTTCCTTAACACTAAATATAGCAGAAAAACCCAGTAGTGTGTTAATTTTGATCAGGACTTTATACAGTCTTAATAAGGAAAACACAAGAATTCTTTCTGTTTGTTCAACCCTCACAATACAATAGATATAATTATAATTTTCATGAAACTTTCCAAGTTCAAATGTAACTTACATGTCATATTGGAATTTCAATTGGAAGTGGATCTCTTTCGTGAGAAAAACGAATGTTTTAACCGGTTGAAAATAACGTTTTGGACCAGTTTGTATATTGAATGTCTCTCGCTGACACGTCTTTAGGGGGTGGTCAAAAGGGTGTTAGACATCTTTCAACCGAGGGTATATAATAGATCGCGCGCAGCTTCATTGCTTCATTTGTTTACATTGAGTCAATTGACTATCGACAAACAAACAACCGTCTTTTGTTTGGTGTTTGTGTATTGTTACTGTGAATAATTGTTATATAAAAACGTAATAATGGTTGTCTGTCAAAAATCATTGGTGAGTTGAACTATTTACCGGTGTGTTTTTGTGTAATTTTTTCTCAAACAATATTTTTTTTTAATAAATTCTGAGTTATTATTTAATATTTTATATTGTTTGGATACATTTTTGGAAAATTCGTCAAAAATTTATATATTACAATACGTAAAAGTGGCTCCATTTCTTATAAGATCAAATTTTGTAAATTGATTCTGAACGACCCAGGTAGTAAAAGCCATTTGTTGTGAAAAATAGTCATCTAGTAGTTTAATTACATTGAAAATATACCGTTGACATGCCTGGAGTTGAATATCATTTAACAAATTAAATTTGGATTTCAACGTTTTGAGACTATTTACATTAAAATGTACATTGTATGTTGATGAATAAATTTCATTCATCTCGTCGTTTGTGACACTCGTGTGACAGCAAATTTCCACAAGGCACGTCTAGACAGTTCTTTTTTTTTGCCACAACAGCACCAGTTCATATATTTTCAAATTATTGTGCTCTAATAACAAATTGAAAATTCAGTTAGTATTTCTACCAGTTCTCGGATTAGAATCTTGGAAACTGAGGGGTTGTAACAGAGCCTTAGAGGAGTTATGGAAAAGTCGTATAAACCACGACATCGTTACCCGTTTCACATTTCTGAAGTCCTGATCAACAGTTTCGTCTTTTTTCATTAGCCTGAAAACTTGTATGCATTGAGTCGTTAATAAACTTAAATTTTAATTACATAAATCATTTCACTTTACGGTCATATATTAGTAGCAAAATTATAAAAGCAACAAACCAATTTATTTGGAAAGCATATTACTTTTTTTCAATCACGTCAAAAGATTATTTTTAGAGAAACAAAAACTTGTGAACTTGAACGAGATCTTTGATGACTTTTCTTTATGCTCTGCTTGTTCACTGCAGAAATAATTATCAGCTAATGACATGTTTTATTTGTTTTAGATTTCGCTAGCTATGCTGTCGATATGCTTAGCCGTTAGTGAAGCGTTCTTCTTAAATTGGGGATCGAGTTCTGAGTCGTAAGTACCGTTTGCGCATCTTAAATAGTATATTACAGCACAAGGGCATAAAGTTGCAATTCCTGCACTGCGCGACATGATCCTCGAGGCCTGTTTGAAGTTTTGTGTAACGTTGAAGGGGAAATAATTCAACGTCGGGGAAATGTAACAGAAACTTTAGTAACGTAAAATGGATAACGTATCAATGAAACAAGTTCATAACTCTAATGAAGTCACCCCCCCCCCCCCGAGCTTCTGTGGGCTTACACGTTTTTTTTTGTATTTCTTAAAACATGATTTGCTTTTTTTTACAGATCACAGACTGCTCAGCCGCCATATCGATACGTATTCCAGGAGCGCTACTTGCAACCGTATCCAGTTCAGCCTTCTGTTTATTCGGTAGCCCAAGGTTCAGGTTATTCGGTAGCCCCTTCAGTAGCTTATTCGGTATCCCAAGGTTCAACTTATTCGGCATCTCAAGCACAATCTCAAAAACAGCATTCCGCTTATTCGGTATCCCAGGCGCAGGCTCAGGACGCGGAAGTGCAGTCCGTTCCAATTCGGGTACACAGCCCCGCAATCCAAATACCTGTTCCAAACCAATATCAAAATGTACAGTGGGTGCCTTGTCTTTGCCCGATCAATCAAGAAGAAATCGAAAAATTCAACGATAATATTTATACTACTAGCACTAATAAAGTTGCTGAAAATTAAAAAAAAAATTGCTAAGCCCTTTTAGTCAGCGCTCCGCTAATTTCAATCAAGAAATTAAATTATTTTCAAACATATGATCGTAAAAAAACTGCTATTGTTCTATGACATAGTTGTCAAAAGGATTTATGGCAGCACAATGTAATTATTTATTTTATATATTATATGAAGACTGACATCAAAAGACTGATATATTTTATGATTTTATTATTTTAATGATAACTTATTAAGATTATGTAGAACAATGTAAAATATATAAAAAATAATTTTAATAAAAAAATTATCGATTTAATTAGAATTTTAATTTTTAACCGTTATATCCGATTGAACCATATTTCGTCAAAATCGGTCCAGGTTCTTGACTAATGCTAATATAGACAGGCAAAGAATCCTAGGAACACGTTTTTCAATTTATAAAATACTGAAGGACCCAAAACTATCCGCAATGAAACGAAATTACAGACAGAAATCTCGTTAACAATTAATACTTGTACAGTATTAATATGATGATAGTTTTTTTTCCTAAAGTCCATCTTGAAATAGTCTATAGAGTAATAAATCAATTTGGTTTGAAGTTAGGCTCTGATGACCTCAGCTGTTGAGCATCTATAATCTACAATCTTGATTTCAAGTTTTTGATAGGTTCCAATGGAAGCACAGCCTTCTTTTAAATTATTCCCAAATCCAGCTAAAAATGTTATAACCAACCAACTTTGGCGACAAACATCTCTTTCCATAAAATACGCGGAGTCATAGGTCGATGTCTACTTTGGCTCTTTAATAATTCGGAACCGACAGAGATACTCAAATAGCTGGTTATTATTGTTTTTGATAGAAGTTTTTTAACCTCAAGAATAATTCAATGTTTAAATTTAAATTACAATTATTAAATTATGAATGCTGTTTACTACGTAAATATTAAATAATAGAAATTTCAAAGAATAATTTAAAAATTACATTTTTATAATTGCGAAATAAAAAAGCGTAAAGTTGAGACTTTTTTCATTCATATATGTAAATATTTACGAAAGCTAAACCGTTGAATTATTAAAATTAATGCAAGTAACAAGCGGTATTAATATAATTATAATTAAAAATAAATTAATTACCGTTTCTTTGTGTTAATTTGCGATATCGCCAAATTATTGTGCACCAAAGTGTTAACGACCATGAATTATTTATTTTTTTGACAATTTGCACCGTTTTCAACTACAGAAGAACGTTTTAAAATTGCTCGGGCTTGAAAATAGCTGAGCGAGTAGCAATGTCATTGCTTATATGACGGTTTCATTACTTATTACAGAGAAGAAGAAGAAGAAATCTTTATTTACAATAATAATTATTTACAGCTATTTACAATTTAATATAGGGGTTTCAGCAATATTGCTATAGCCCACCTGAAAGAATAAATGGTTAATAATTATTTGTTTTTATCAATTTTGAATCAATTAGATTGGCAAAAAAAAAATTTAAAAAAATAACCAACTATGTAATAATTTTAGTGAGTGCCATTTACGTTATTTAGGATATTGTAATTATATAATATATAATATATATATTATACTTAATTTAACATTACAGTTTATTTTAGTTATTTTACAGCTATTTAGGCATCTATGCCGAGCATACGCAGTCCTACTGTAACAGGAGATGTTTGGTTCTTTTATGTTTATATTTTTTATATTTGTCTTGAAGAGATTGCAAGTTATAGTTACCTATACTGTTAATTAGTTTATTGCGATTTAGTTTACATCTGTCAAAAAAAGTTATGGATAATGATTTTAAAAAGTCTTTTATGGTGAGGATTTTGAACGACTCGTGTAACAGTACGACTGGCGTATACCTAGGATAGTTGCCCACTAGCCGTAAACATTTATTTTGTACCACTTGTAGTTTTTTGAGATTTGAGTTACAGGCTGAGCACCAAACGGGGGCGGCATATGTAAGGATAGGTCGGATCAATGTTTTATAAATTGTCAATTTATTTTTTATATTTAATTGTGAATTGACTTTTAGAATGGAGTAAACTTTTTGGATGGCGCCATAGGCCGTATTACTGATATTATTTATATGCTTGCTAAAAGTTAGCTTTTTGTCGAGTGTGACACCAAGATATTTTACGTGATCCGCCCATTCAATTATTTGGTTGTTAATCTGACACTTTCTATCAATGACTGGCCTTCTTTTGGTAAATATGATACATTCGGTCTTCGACGTATTTATTTTAATTTTCCATCTGGAATAGAAATTATTGATTTTTTGGAAGGATTTTTCCAATCTGTTGACAATTGTGTCAATGCGCCATGATTGTGTATACACTGCTGTGACTTATTACAAGCTCTCAGACTCTAGGTTCTAATTCGACAGAACTGGTAAACGTCTCAATTAGATTTTTAGTATCAAAAAATTATATATTGAAAATATGAATTTGTGGTAGGTTCTAATCGCCTTGGCTTTTGGTGACCTTAAAAAATGGTGCGTGGCCTTATGCACGTGCGGAAGAAGTTATATTATAATTGAAATCCACATTTTCGTTAAAGGTGTACATTGATAAAATTAAGTAAAAAAGATTTTTACGTTAAACGGTTTTATTTAAAACTAAGACAGTAATGATGTTAATAAAGTACTTAATCCACCATTTTGTTGGCGGCCATTTTGAATTTTCTTTTTTTTTCATAGTGAACTTTATTCTTCTATTCAAGCCCTTTCATTTAATATCCATATTGAGGTAGCTGTGAAAGAATATGTAATCCGCCATTTTGTAGGGGCGACCATCTTGAATTTACAATGATACAAAATGTATCAAATTGTATTGTCATCAGAACTAAATGTATGCGCCAAATATCAGATCAATCTGTCAACAGGAAGGGGGTGAAATTTTAATTACTAGATTTGACCCAAACACAAATAAATAAAGAAACAAACAGGGTAAGCTAAATAAAACCGTTTAAAAATAAAATACTACTAAATCCATAGTTTAAAAAAATACAAGTATTGAGGCTATTTAACTGTCAAAATTTGTTAACAAAACTATAGATTTTAAGAAGTTCCGTCCGATGTCGCTACTGTAACCTACTTTGCTGTTTTGTGAAATGAATATTTTGACGTTATCAGAAAAAAATGAGATGTCATCTATGAATACAAAGTAAAACTATACTGCATCGAACACTCTACTTCATCGACGATTTCAACATTGCCGATACACGTAGTAGATGTTTATTTTTGTCTGGAAAAAATGATCTAATAGATAAAAATAGGGCTTGCCATCTGAAATTTTAGAGTTGACCCCAGCCCCCCGTCGGGGTACCCCCCAGGGGGAAAATCTTTTGTCATCAAAATAAGCGTTGCTTGGAATTGAGAAACTTTTTCATGAAAACACTATTCCTTTGAGATATTTCAACGTTTCCGGCCTTTTTCAATACCAATTATATACCGATTTATAATATGTTTTCACATAAAAAAAAACAATTACCTGGTATTAAAGTTAATGTGATTACCTCTACGACAATTGCTCTGACTTCATAACAATGCAAATATATGTTGTATATAAATAAGCAAGAATAGTAATGATAATGCAGTTTTCATCTAAATAAAGAGAGAGTTAAAATTTCACTTATTTTTCGTTCTGGATGAGTGGGAAAACAATTGACTACACATTTGCATCTGCGCGGCTCAAAACACTGATGACTGCCGCCTTCGTGTTTGGTAAACGATAAACTCAAGTGCTCACGATGGGTTTTGTCGCAGCGGTCAATGTCACACCGAGCCAACAAAGAAATTAAGATTTATTGATGTGAAACATCTAATGGCGCGCTTGATTCAGATTGCAAGACGCGACGTCCCATTCGGACAGCCTCGCGTCTTGTTGGCCCTTTCCGATTTGGCGCTACCCTCTTAATACTTATACCGAGCGCTTCCCCTTTTAGTACACTACACACTCGCTACTTTATTTTAACTTCAAAAAAGGATAACGCAACTTTTTCTGAGCAATTTTTAGTGAGATGATGCAAGTAATCTAAGGACCATCCTCAAAGTAACGAAGAGCCGCTAGCCTTCGAAGTAGAGATTTTAATGAAGAAGGCGTATAGAGTCGTCCCGCCTATCAAAATTTGATCATTTTGAACTGCAGTGTACATTATTTTTTTTACATAAACAAATAATGTAAACCGGATATTTCGTTTACTCAATGATCATTGGAGGACCGAGTACTTTTTTAATATTGATTTTATGGATGATTTAGCGGCTACGTGTTTTTTAATTTTTTTTCCCTGCATTCTTCATTGGGGTAGTCGGTATTTTTATATGTCTGAGATATTTTAATTTGCGTTTCTTAATTGTATAAACAACTTTGTCATTCTGTGGAAGACTTCACTCTTCGATACACAGGTTACCTCGTTAATGAATTGTGTCAGCTGAGATTGCGTTTGAATTCCTCATATAAATACTTCCTGATCAAGCCATTCGTTGTGTAACCGACTTTATATATTATAGTATATTATAACTTACGTTTGGTGTGGATAAAATGAATCTGATTGAAGTTCACTTAGCGTAATGACACGATAGAGTGCGTTTTGATGAATTACCTACGACAGTTATAATTTTCAAGTCGGTGGTATATATAGGAGTACTTCTTTACCTACAAACGTTATTCACTTATCACTTCTTCAACTGTTACATCAAAAAAAAAAACAACAACAAAACAAACATGGAAACTAGGATTGTGGTAATGAATATAGTGTGTTAAAAATGTGATAGTGTCGAATTTAATGATAATCATTTTTTAGTGTCTCGAATTTTAAATTAAAAAAAAAACAGTGTGGTTTTGTGGTATATTTTAAGATTTGTGAATCGAGCTTTTAAAATTTAACACGTCAATTTCTTTTGTTTACTATTTTTTATTGAAACGTTTACTTTTCGATCATTCCCGTAATTGAATTTTATTATAAATTAAAATTTTGCAAGTGTCTTTTTATAAGAACAGCCCAACGTGCAACACTGCAATAATTTCTCAGGTTCTAATCTGAGAACTGGTGAAAGTCTCAACTGAATTTTCAATTTACTTAATAAATTGGAAATAAAAATTGTTAAAAAAAATCGAAAAACGTTAAGTCAACTCCGAATTTGTTACCAATTTCGATTTATCGATATACCATCACTATTTTTTTTAATAAATACATTTTTACTGTTCTTAATCACGAGATAGAAAAGTATAAAGCAGTGAAATATGGCAAAAATAAGTTTTTAGCTACCGCATTTAGCTTTTTCTTGTTAATGTTACAAAAAATCGTTTAGAATTATTTTGCAGCACAAAGAATAATATTAGAAAATAGTCATATAGTATAAATGAATAACAGTAAGATAGCTATAGTTTGCTACATTATTGTTAATCTTTGATTCACCCAAAACTCTCACTATCGTGAAGGTTCATGTCTAGCGTTACCTAAGAGTAAAATAACGGTTACAAATATGCTTCAAATATACTGTTTAGATATGCTACTTTAGAATAACTGATAACTTATTCTGCCGCGGTAGTGGAAATATTCGGGTTGAAGTCCTGACGGTGACAGTTGTTTGAAAATAAGTGTTTCTAATATAGCATTGTAATAATGGGTGTTTCTTAGCAAATGTAGCAAACTATAGCTGTTCAAGAAAATAATGATTGATGTCGGTATTAATTTAATAATCTTCTTGCAGGTACTTGCCTGCTTTCTGGCTCTTCTTGTCTTAATAGAAGCTCGACCAGAGTAAGTATTTTGTACTGGAATAGTTTAGACATACTAAACAGAACTTTTATTGGTGTTTTGCTCCAATTTTCGTCACGTAAAAATGAATCAATAGTTTCAAGAAGTCAAATACCTGATTCATTTTTAGAACCAATTCAACGTTAAAAGATAAAATTGCTAAATACGTGTTTCTTTTGCAGTGGAGGTGGTAGTAAGAAAAAGAAGGTGGTGATTCATGTTCCAGTTCACGTGAAGAAGATTAAGCACACACATACCATCTACAAAACCGTTCACCATAAAGATCACGGTCACGACCATGACCACAAAGGTCATAAAACTGAGCATCATAGCCACTCACATTATCATCACTCAGATCACCATGGTCATGAACACCATGGTCACGATCACCATGGAGAACATCATTATCACAGACGATAAATTGACTATAGATATAAAGTCCTAATTATATTGTTATTTGTTTGCTTTTTTTTGTTATCATTACCACAATCATCGTCATCAAAAACCATACATTTTCATCACCATAATTCATATGGATCAACATAACCTCAAGCGATAAGTATTCATTAACTCTGATCAATTATCGTACGCTCAACTGATAAGTGTTTAAGATTATAGACTTAAGTTCAAATCTGGTGTTCATTACCATACATAATTCCTTATCTTGGGATCACAATAAAATCAAATAATAAATATCCAAGCTTATGAAATCTTTGTTTAAATTTAAACTGGATATAATTACCAGAATCAATTTACCATTTATAGCAGCATTGACCATACTCATAATTCAATCATTTAAATCATCAGCGTCATTTAAAATTTTTTATCATATTTTTTGTCACATAATTTACCATTTATTATCACTGATCACCAGTATTTCTGATGACCCAAGATAACGGAATTTTCATTATTTTTATCATAACCACAGACAATATAAGTTCATTAACAAACAGTAATCGTAATTGAAAATCACTACTTGAGGTAATATATACCAGGGATTATAAAGTATATGTTATTATAACGCAACATTCAGTTCATAATTAAGAAAATCATTACCTTTAATCATTATCATCATACATTATCAATATCCAATATTATAGAGCTAATTTATATTTGCTTTATCATCATTCTCATCATTATCAGTGATCATTACCAGAAACAACACCATGACCAATGTAGATTATCATTAAAAATGATTTAGATTAAATATATAATGGAATCATGGTTGTCGCCATTTTTGCTATCATTACCAAAGAAAACACAAACATATCATCAACTCATATAAACAACCATGATCATTGCACCATAAGATTGCATCAAATTTAAGACTTTAAGATAAGAAGAAGCACGGTTTCCATGACAATTTAGTGCTAAAAGTACTTAAAATATATATTTAGTTCTGAGGATCGTATTATAAATCGTAACGTATCATGATAATTGAAAAAACATGGATGCGCATTAAACTCTGTCTCAAATAGTGGGGAGAGTTGGAATGTTTGTATCGGTACTGCACTTTCTCGAACACGGTCGAAGGTGTCATGTCCTCTTCTGTCTCTAGGTACTTTATGGAACTCGTAGTTTGTCTATCGAATCATAATTTTTTTTTGTTTATCATTATTTTCATTGAAGGAATATCAATTCAAAGATGCTAGACAATGCCTAATTCTCATTGTTTGTCGAATTTTAAAAATGACCCTAATTTTAATATAATATAGATAAAAGAGATGCAAATGTTTTTTATTTAATTTAGATCTATTTATTTCACTTGTGTCCTGTCATCAACGGCAATGTTAAATATTTAGATTTTAATATATAACATTTTTTTTGTAGTTATATGCTTAAAATGCTAGTGGTAATTTTTTTGGTATGATTTTATTGTTATTCTGACCACAAATACTGCGAATATATGAATAAAAAATGACTGCATTTAATGTTTACATGTCTGTAGAAATGAAAGGAATTAATTTGTTAACGTGCTTTTCACATTTTTGTTATTAAAATTTGAGTACAAAATGTCAATTTAAATTACTAATTATGTTGCAATAACAATTTTGGAACACAAAAATTAATAAGTAACATTGTTGTTAATTAGTTTTTTACATAATGTATGAATTACTTAGATTATTCTGTCATACCTATAACGTGATTTTGTATAATTTGTACTTTTTTGTAAATAAAATTATATTACTGTTACAATTACTGTCTTTTTGAAAAAAAAACCTTCCTATGACTTTTCACAGTTTCAGCTACCAAAACTAAAAATATATATTGCATATAAAAGTTACATACGCGTACACATTATAGCTCATACCTCGTCTCCGCATCCCCGATTTTCCCCAAAAACAATAGGGCTCTTCATATTTACATCTCAAACATCCTACCAAAATTTGGTTTCGATCCGCTCAGCCGTTTGACCTGTATCGTGTTCAAAATAGACTTACGGATATTTTCCATCAAGAAGGTTTTTTGGACTCGGAGGACCTTAAAACGAAAAAAGTGAATTTTGACCTAAATTAGTACCATTCTCCACTTGTGGGGTTGGAGTAGTAAAACCATCAATTCGTCACCTTACTCTAGCTAGAACTGCCTTGAAAGTGAAAGTGAATTTTTCCCAAAAACAATAGGGCTCTTCATATTTACATGTCAAACATCCTACCAAAATTTGGTTTCGATTCGCTCAGCCGTTTGACCTGTATCGTGTTCACAAGCAGACTAACAGACTCACGGAGTTTTTCCAGGAATGTTTTTTGGACTCGGAGGACCTTAAAACGAAAAAAGTGAATTTTGACCTAAATTAGTACCATTCCCCACTTGTGGGGTTAGTGTAGTAAAACCATAAACTTGTCACCTTACTCTAGCTAGAATTGCCTTGAAAGTGAAAGTGATAAAGATCAATGCCGTACCATTATCGATTAAAATATGCATCGACTTTTTATAGTAAAAATAAACAAAAATGACGGGCCATTATTTAGACTGTCGACATTGTTCTTTTATCAAAAAAATATGTGTGCAGTTTTTCATTATTGTCTTACAAAATAAAGAATATTTGTACGACACGGAAAGTTTGTTATAATATTTTATGCTCTTGTAAACTTTCCATATTCACATTGTTCAAAGCCAATGTCAAATCAACCATAAAGTATGTAAAACAATAATTCGTTCTTTCAAATGTCGAATCGCTGAAACGAACCGAACAATTCATATAGTAGAAACTTGACTACAGTAGAGCCTCTCTTTAAGACGTTTTGTTCGTTGAAATCAACGCTTCCAATCCTTTTCCTCAGGCCTGGCGCTGTTAAGTAGTTTTTGAAGTAAAACTTCTTAAGGCGCGTTTTGTAAAGGGGCTACTTGGTAAGTTGACGTTATGAACAAATGTGACTTTTTTGTTCGACTATGTCCGTTTATGCAGTATAGCGCATCTATACATATAATAATAGGACAAAAGATTTACATATGTATACATAGCAACGGATTGCAAAGTCCACATATTGCGAGAGTGATTTTTTTAATGAATTATACAGAAGTTGTTGAATGAATATAAATAAATAAAATTGTAACTTAGTTTATAATTGCACAGTTTTGAAAATTCCAAGAGCAAATTTTCAGTCTTCGTCATTTTTTGCCTTATTTATTTATTTGAATCTATAAAGTATACATACAAAAAAACTGTAAGCCCAACAATATATGTAATGTTTACATGTTTTTCTTCAACCGGACGTAGAGGTTACACTCATAAAAATAAAAGAATAGTTACTTCTTACCACAACAGATTTATTCAGTGGATGTACATTTCGAGACTTAAGCTCCCATCTTCAGCAAAACACTGAATAAATCTGTTGTGGTAAGAAGTAACTATTCTTTTATTTTTATTGTTCCAACCACAGTGCTCTTAATATTTATGTTACACTCATATTTTTCTTTGTCGGGCTAACTATTTAGTATTGACTGCAGTGCATGGTCAGAAGAACGTTTGGTAGTCACTCATGCAACTAAATAGTCGACCGACTAAAAATTATTAAAATCGGTCGATATAAAAGTTGCACGCGCAATTGCTAAATTAGATGACTAAAGAGTTTGTGAGTCATTTAGTTGTGTGTGCGCTGACTGTCGAAGAATTGCACAATTAATTATTGTCCATCTTTGTCTTACTGTTTCCAACCGTTACTCACCCTTGCATGTTACATTGGAACCTCGCATTTTTTTAAAACATCAAAGAGCCTTATACTCTGCCTAGAATATTGCAAAAGTTATTTGCTAGTCGAACGTTTAATTTGTCAGAAACGTATTTCAAAGACAACAATAATAATAGCGCATTCAAAATGCGCGCTAAATGTGACGTATACATAAGTACGAAAAACTGTGGCACAAGTATAAATAAATAACCAGAAGCATAACTCGGAGACGGTGCCATTGATGTATCTATCGACGAAATCGCGACCTTGATTCCAAGTAAAATATGGAGTTTTATTGCTTTTACATAGGCATACCTAATTAATTAATATATTTACGGTTTTATTTAAAAAAACATCAGTTTTACTATTATAACAAACACAATTTTAAAATGAAATAAAACAAGTGCTTAGATGTCTTATTAAATCCGACGAAACCGTCTAACACTCGAGACGATACAGCACTGGCCGTTTCAGGATAGAATCTCAGGTTAATCAAGCACCGAGGTTATGAGAAGGAATATAGCGAGTTATGCTTCTGATTATTATTTATTTATTCTTGTATTCATATATCGATTTGGGATTCGTATTATTCTGTATTTAAAATCAATACAGAAATCAAGGTGATTTGTCAAATATTTTCACGATCGTGAATTCTGAACGATTCGATACACTTTTACTCGTTTATCAATTGTTTTTTTATCGAATCATTAGGTGTATTGTTGTAATATTATAGTTGTACCTGTCGGTTATTGCACCCACAAAGTTTCACAAAAGATCGATTTTTAATAAAAACACTTCAAGTATATACCCATAAATACAAGATAAATCAATGGAATGCTTCATTTGTTTGTTGTCTTCCATCGTAAAACAACAACAATGAGAATTAAATCAGTTTAATGATTTTTCAAATTAATCTCCTTAATTTAAATATAATAAGTATAAAGCCATGTGAATACTAATATTTTAAAATGAAATAGAAATCTACTACATGCTACTTATTTAATATATTTTTTTAGAAAAGTTATTTTTTGTAAATAAAATGGTGGTTTTAGACATACAGTTAATATTGTGTATATTTGCTTTTGCAATTACAATTACAAATGGCGGAGGCGGTGGTAAAAAAGAAAAGTGAGTACATTTTCAAACTATCGGTACATATTATTATCAAAGGTGTTTTTTTTGTCGGTATGAAATATCTCCCATAATACTGTATCAAAATTAATGTTTGATACGCTCTTTTAGAAATTATTTTTCTCTCTAATGACGAAAACTAATATATACTGTTTACATTAAAAAAATACAGTTTAAAAATTTTAACATTTTCATTACAGAAAATAACATTCAGAAAAATCATATATCGCTATCTGGTGGCAATCTGTTTATTTTAATAGTTGTCGGTAATACGACGTGTGGTCGCGCTGAAGTTTCTGAACACAATAGAATAAAATTTATTTCCACCCTATTATATTACGTAACTGACCACTAACGGTGCGAAGTATTTGCACGGGTTCGCTAGTTTTTTATAATTTTTTACAAGAATTTTATTAACTTCACTTGTCGGATAGATAGGGAGATCGAAAAATTCTTCTCTGCACTCGGATTTGCAAGGGTTCATTGTGCCTCCCCAACTTAACTTGCTAGTTATTCGTTATTTGGAGAGAGGGAGGGTCAAGTATTAGGCAAGCAGACTTAGGAGAATAGGGATTTTTGGGAAAGTGTTTTAAATCGTGCATAAGTACCTAATATAGCCACAAATATTTATTATTTTTATTTAAATACTACTCAAGCCTTAAAAATTTTAATTCCGTTTCAAATTTCGGTCTAAAACGCCAATACTTGTCATGTGTCTGCTGTGACGTCAGACGAGCTGTGTTCATAAACGTTGGTAAACTGAAAGATTGTTTCGTAGTTGTCGCTATAGTTACATGTAATTTGACGTCTCCTATAAATAAATAATAATAAATTACAAACTAAATATTAACCAAACAACGAAGCTTTTTACAGCGTCTGATGCTGTTCACAACTCTCTGACGTCATGCGCTCTGATTGGTTTTCGTTGTCATGGACTTGAGAGTGATTTAATTAGGTTTTATTTATTAAATATTAATTAAATTCCTTAAAAATAAGGAAAAATATTATGTTTTTCAGTATTTCTACCATAGAAACTACCAATTAACGTTAAAATTATATTTTTTTTAATACAGTCAACATCCCTATTGCATTTTTCTTTAATTTTGCTCAAGGTTAATAGATTACGGAGGTTGCCTCATTCAATCTGACCAATCAGCGTAAACGCAGGAATGACGTCAGTTGGCGGACCGTTCATACTTTCATCAGTCTATAAGGACAATATTAAAAATGCCGTTTATAATTAGCTAGGATTATGTATATCTCTTACCTTAAAAATTCAATTTATTGCAAATAAAATAAATATTGTCTTTTGTATTTTTTTGACATTTGTTAAAACAACAACTGTTGCCACGCAATCAATTGACCGTCGGGTGACGCCACTTCTCCACTACTATCCAACGGAACGAGGCGACCTCTGTAATCTAGTAACCTTGACTTTTGATGACAAAGGTGAAACTTCGCGCTGTTTTGAAACCCCTTGAGCTTAAAAACACTATTTGTTATGTTTTCTGGCTCGAAAAAATCAACTTCATTATCGTTTTTTCGAATTATGTAATCTTAAAAATAATTTCGGTTTTTAAATTTAAATTTTACGTCTTATCATTACGAGGAAGGCGAAGCTAAAATAATCAAAAGTTTGCTTACACAATACTATCTTGTAGTCCAATTTTGACCCATTTAACAAATATCCGATCGACTTGAAATATCGCACAGCACGGAGTTCCAATGACAAGGCAATATATGTTTTCATAAGGATCTAATTTGCACAACCTAAAATTTTTAGTAACTGACCCGTTATTTCCACCATAAACGTTCCGTTTCTCCCACCATGCAAAAACAATTTTTTTTTTCATGTCCCAAAAAAAACATGTTTAATAAAAGGTTATATTGTTGTATTTTTATGTTAGCATTATTTTCTGTAGTCTATTTTGCACCAGTCATTTCATATAGCCGCTTAAATATAATTGTAACGGGATTTTTGTCTACAATTTCGATTTATCCTGGGTTTTTAAAGGTTTTTAGATAGATAAATGAGCAAATTTTCAGAATATTTGTTTGCCTATCTAAAATTAAAAGCCAGTAAGTTTAAATTAACGCACTACTCATTTTTTCTGCTATATTTTTAATATTGAAGTAATAATTGAACTGGAAGCACTGTTTTCTGATGAGACCACGGTAAACTTTGAAATCAACAAAAGGTTGTAAGCGAGTATGAAATTATTTGTTCTCTGCGACATATCTGAAAGAGAATCTTTTGGTGTGTCTTCGTCATAGTGATTTCAAAGTCTAGTCTGGCTTCATCAGAAAACAAAAATGATTTTTCTTCCAACGATTCCTTTAACATTAAAAAAACATTTAGAAAAACTGAGTGATGCGTAAATGTTGACCAGGGGTTTGTTTTAACATGTTTACAGAGTCCATATAAAAATTCATGTGCCAAAACTGATCCATCACGAGAAGCACGTCAAGACGATTTACATTCACGTCCACCACAAAGCAGATCCTCCGAAACACAAAGGTCACGAGCACCACGATCACCACTCTCATCACAGCGGTCACGAGCATCACTCCCATCACGACGGCCACAAACATCACCATTACGGAGGTCATCACGGAGGACACATGGGCGGTGGAGGAGGTGGACACGGACATCATCATCACGGTCACGGAGGTGGCGGTCACAAAATGATGCACGGTGGAAAAAAGCATATGGGAGGCGGGAAGAAGAAGGGCCATGATCACCCCAAGTCATCGATTGTCACGTATAGTTATGGTCACGGGAAAAGAGGACATTCGTTTACCAATGTCAAACCGGTCATGGAACATTACGTGGAAAGCAAGAATGCTAACGCGCATTACGGACCGGTGACGTTCGAACAAATGATGATGCACCAACAGCAACAACAACAACAGCAAAAACAGGAAGATCCGTTCGGAACTTACGAGTTTGATGCCTTCAGTATTGTGGATGGACCAGCTGGAAATTACGAACAGCCTCCAGTCGATTCTTACGGACAAGTTCAACAGGATGATGGATATGCCAAAGCGGCAGCTTTAAAAAATGGCGGAAATGATATTCACATGTATCATTATCCACCTATAAGTACTAACCAGATGGCGGTAGTTGCTAAGAAAGCTCCGGGTGGAGTTGACGAAGAGTACTCGAACTTTATCGAGGAAGAACATTTGGAACATGGACATGATGCAGAAGATGAAGTGCATAGGGAAAAGGGAGATTACCATAATGAGGAATATAACCATATTGATAAAGAAGCTGAAGGTGAACATGGGAAATACAATAAAGGTGGATATAAGAAAAAAACGAAGAACAGCAAATATGAAAAGTTGTTTGATCAACACTCAGGAGGATATTTAGAATACTAAATTATCACAGAAGATCCTAGTTGTCATGGCTGTTTGAATTTCATATTTAATAGCTGTGCTCCGAGCTGCCACAGAGCTTGTCGGTAATACAGAACTTTTTGCACAAAACTACACGTTTATGGGTTAAATTAATAGTAACTTGATTCTAACAGTTTCGGATTTCTAGAGCTGTTAGAAATCTAGAACTGATAGAACCACATTCAAACAGTTCGAAGAATTCGAGAGTTTGACCAACAAATGCGCAGTTGTGTCCGAAGAGCTCTGTTTTGCCGACAAGTGCTCTAGCAGTTCAGAACTTGCTAACAAACACAGCTTATCAGTAAGTGAAGTTGATGAATTTAACATAAAGAATAATTGAATGTTATTGGTTGGTTTTTGTGCCAGTTTGTAAAGTATTTTAATACTTTATTTAAAAATTAGTGTAACTGTACTTTCAGATGTTGGCTCCAAACGAGGTTTTCTTGTGACTGTCACAAGCCTTGCTTGCATGCTAGTGTAGTGTAGGGCAGAACTGAACCACAAATTCCTATTGTAGCTGTATAATCCAATTATATATTCCATTCTTCTTTGTTTCTGGACTTCTAAGCAAGCCCGGAAACCAAAAAGATTTGAAAGCACGTCGGCCGTGAAAGTCTATACACTTGAATAAATCTATTTATATGTAGAATGTATATACTTTTTCTATAGGCGTTGCTCTAAGCTACAATAACATCGCAAAAAAGTTATTCGATATATATTTCGTTAATTTAGCTAAGCTGTATTTTTTATAAAATGAAAAATATTTTTTTTGCACAATCTCCTATATAGCTGGTTTTCATGTTTGTACAGCGTTGGTAAAATGACCCATTTCGCACTAGTGCTAAAGTAAAACAAAAGAAAAGCAAAACGTAGTCGCACTACAATGTGCATAGTAAAAGTGTGAATATCAAACGCAGACAAAATTGATCTGTCAACATTTCTTAAAAATTATGTAAATATCAGCTATTTTATCAAGGGTTCGTGCAAAAAAACTATATGTCTCTCGTACGTGATGATATTATAGCTCATGTGACTGTTAAAACTCGCTATCCCTCGTTTTTAATGTCACATTACCCATAATACTATAATAATAATAATAATAATAATAATATGTATATCTCATCATGCACTAGAAACACAAATTTAAAAAGTTCAAAAAAATGTATTCAAAAACATGTTTTGTTGAAACATGAAAGCAGCGATTTAGCTGAAATAAGAATTAGTAAGTTGTAATGTTTATTTAAAATTAATTTTTATCGTGTGAATTTTTTAAAATAATTATATAACCGCAAAATATGTATATATTTTAGCATTTGCATAAGTAATCGTATTTCTATAATTTAAATAAACTATAATAAAGCTATATAATTTTTAACCAAATTCTTATTCATTACGCTACCGAGCTGTGTAGAGTAGTGGTGACAGCACTAGACCAGCATTCGGGAGGTACCGGGTTCGAATCCCGGCGGGGGCAGATGTGACTGGGACTTTTTCCTACTGCCTCTCGCCGAGAAACGGTTATTCCTGTACCGGCCATCTTGATTGAGGTTTTCCATGGTTTCCCTCAATTAATTCCAGATAAATATCGAGATGGTTCTTTATTTGAGGCCATGGCCAATTACCTATCAAACTCCTAGTTCAAGAATTACCTACCTTATCCTAATTTCCTATAATCCCTTCATTCGCCCATTGCTATTACATAAGTTGAAGTTGTAAAAAATGTAGAAAATAACGGGAAGTGGTAGATGAAAAAATAGTAATGGTGCGAATGGCGTCTGTTATGACATAAAGTCAAGAAATGGACGTTTAACGCATTATTATTATTATTCATTACGCTAAGCAGAGTATCTAATAAATATCAGAAAACCTTAGTACCAGTATTCATAAAAAAATAAAATCCTTTATAAGGTTGCCCTCCAACTGAAAGCTTTGGTTAAGAAAATTGAAACTTTTTTAAGACTAGGGTTATTTGGGTCTATCATCAATTAAAAAATATGAAAAAAATATGAAACGAAAATATGAAACAAGAAAACGCTTAAGAATGATAGTCCCAAAAAAGCTGAAAATTATGAAAACGTGTACAATCCATATTTTTAATAGTTATGTACAACAATTGTTTGTTTTTTCAATTTTCTGATTACAATTTGGAATTTTTGAAAAAAATTATTAGGTGTCAAAACAAGACAATGAAGCGAAAGGTTAAATAAAAATAAAACCAATTATCTCTGACCAATTTTAAAAGCCTTCCCTGGACTTAGAATTGTAATAAAAATCAAGAATGAATAAAAAAAAACTTAACATTTTTAGAAAAGTCAGGGAACCGATAAGAGTTATTTATATATTATTATTATTAGCTGTTCATTCTCACACCATTGATTTTTATCACACTATAGATTTTATTAGATATATATGTTTTTAGATCTAAAAAACGACTACAAAAATTACTTTATCTCAACTATGAATATAAAATACTCGTCACATAAAAACTCCCCAACCATGGCGTCATGAAATTTACAGTTTATTGTGCTCTGAACGAATGTGACAATTTTTAGTTCGCCACGTCGCGTGGTTACCTTCTTGAATTATGTTAGCTCTACTCGGGTGAAGCTGTGCTGAACGGTTAGTTTTACTTATTCTTTCTAAAATGTATTATATATTTTTTGTAATTATTTCTAAATACACATTTTTGACACTACCAAGTCAAGGTTAGTACAGGGTATATATTTATACTTGTTCTCGGATTAGAACCTGGAAACTGGGGGTTTGTAACAGAGGAGATATGAGTGACCGTAAAATTTGTTAATCGGGGAAATCGTTATACCGAGGCTCGTTATATTAAGGTTACATTGTATACACTCAAAACAAAACAATATTGTAGTCGACAATGCAGAGTATTAATGTTGTCTCAGAAAAATCCAACAAAATAATTTGGACAATCCAATAAAAATGTAAAATCGATGGTATTAAAACTGACCACTGGTCGGTAGATGAACATTGAATACCTTTAAAATGATCAAAAACCTTCAATATAACCGGTCCGCCGGCGATTGTGGTCAATTAATACTTTGATAGGTAATGTTTTTGTTTTTGTTGGTCGTGTTTTGTTTTTTATACATATATGTGTGTCCGTTGTATTTTGTTTCTCTTATATGCAGTTGCATTACACTAGAGACGGGAGAGTCTAATGACCCTTCTCAAGTCACGAGATATCCGATTAACACATGAATTTTATATCACAGTCAACTTATATATATATATTTCTAAGAATTTTTTTTATAAAAAATAATTTATTTCTTTAATAACCTGTAAACATTACCACGTAATGAACTGAAATTACGGACGATGTTTTTTTTTTTTATAACTAATTAGATATTTTCTCTTTACATATGTATATTCACTGATAATAATATTTTTATAAACATTTTTTTTGTAGAAATTTCGATTTATTCTCTTAAAATAATAATTACTTTCACATCTGAGTTTTTTGGTAAATTTTACGAGTAAATTGTTCACTACGGTAAAGTTCCTAAGACTAAATTAATAAACAGTAGAATAGCTATCGTGGCCGAATCTTTTCACTTTACAACGGAATGAGTTATTAGAAGTCTGCGGTACCATATCTCAACAATTAATCGTTCTCATAATAAAAAAAAATGGAACAGTAAAATCACATCATGCGAGAGCTAATTTTTATTTTAGGTAACGCCAGACATTTTAAATCAGGGGTGGTCAAACTTATAATGGCGACTATCTACTACAAAATATTCAAGCGGCAAGCGATCGACTAGACTAGGACAAAGATACAATTACGATAGAAAAATATGCATTAGAACTATACTGGGTGTCTCAGAAATCCGCCCTTAATTACACAGTACAAATTAGTTAAGATCAGGGATTGCTTTATCCTCTATTCAGAGGTCCTTACCATGATTACCATTGTGTATGTAGTATACAGTAACAAATATACCATGTTGCCGTTCATTGTTTTAATTTTTTATTTTAACTCTTTGTCTCGTTTAACTATTATTAATTAATAAAATATTTTCTTAATAAAAAATTGTTTCATTAATAAAAATAAATTCATTTAATATTGAAGAATTTATTTTAACTGATTTTTCTAATTATTCAAAATTAGCTATTATTGTTATTAAATAATGGTTAGTCAGCGTTACGGTACCCATTCTCATATGTGGCCAAAATAATCGTTGATCCTAATTTGCACAGTGGAGTTTTTCCCTATGTTCGGTTTTCTGTGGTACACTCAGGACCTTGTTTTCCACTGGGCACGTGCCCAGGGGCCCGCAATCAATGCGGGCCCCTAGTTCTTGCCAGATCAGCATTCGATAACCGATACTGCCGACAAATATTATATACCGATATATTTTTTAATAATGTATTTGTTAATTATTGATTTGCTTAGTAATCAATCTTTTTTTTAAGAAAAAATAGTCTTCCGTAATAGTCATACGGGCCCCATTATCCTAAAGTGCCCAGGGCTTCCGATAAATTACAGACGGCCCTGGGTACACCCTGTATATATACTTTTATTGGTGATAAATATTTTGTTTACCTAATTATCAGATAGATAGCGCTGTGACCTCTAGGTAATTGTAAGTGACTGCTGTGCCAACGAATCGCGATTATTTTGTAGTCTTTCAAGGAAATGTAGATTGTAGATGCTATTCCGCGATCGACTCCCACAGCTTTCGCGATCAACCGTTTGAACACTCCTGGTTTAGATTAATCAACTGTGCCTAGGGTTTCCTTTAATTTCCTGCGGGAATTTTGAGGAATAGAGCCATTCCTGCGGGATTAGGGATTGCAATGCTGGATCCAGCAATCTAGTAATCCAGCTGGATCCAGCACATTTTTGGCCTTGCTAGATTCAGCATTGTCGCTGGATCGAGCGGTGCGGATCCGCAAACAGCTAAAAACAAGTAATTAACTGGGTCTGAGAAGGATTATGATAAGACATTGAAGAAAGAAATGGCACTTTATGAAAGTGAGGGAGTAAGAGGTGAAAACCTAACTTTAATCTATGATTATTTGATGGCTCTCAAACCAACCAACGCAGCGTAGAGGTACAGAGAGCCCTTTCCGCAGCCGGGTATTTTGCAGTTCTTTAAGAAGTATGCCGGGAGATAACACCATCAATAACATTTCTTTTTTGAGATCTTACTTTAAAAAAGTAAAAAAAAACTGTTACCTACATAATTGATTGGCTTTATTATTTAAAAGACAAGTCAAGTCTTAAACTATTTAATATAATTTATATTAAAGTTTTGTTTTTAATAAGAGTTAACTAAACATTTTATAAGCGGGAAACTTTATTTCTAAAATTATTGAAACTGAGACTAGATAGTTTGTAAAATAGGTAAACCAATAACTATTTCAGATCTCTAGAATAATCAATTTAGGTGATTTAAGACTGAACTGTGATAATTAATAATTTATTCCGGATACTCGTAACTATTACTTACCATTAAAGTACTTTATTAACGCCAAAAAAATGAGTATTTGATGTAAATGTAGATAAATAGTTACTAAAGTTTCTAGAGTTAAAAAATTGTTACATTTATTTGAAAGATCGATTAATGCTGAATCCAGCTGGATTTGCTTCAATCCAGCACAAATCCAGCTTGATTGAAAATGCCGCTGGATTGCAATCCCTATGCAGGATTCAATAGTATTTCTAAAACATTTATTAGGCATGCAAATATAAAGGCAATTATCTTCTAATATATTTATTTAAACAAATCAAACATAAAATGTTATTATTATGCAACAAATAAACAAAAATTTAAACACAGAATCATATTATTTATATTTGAAATTAAGCGCTTTAGAAAATACATAAGTATACTTTTTATTAGGTTGAAAAAGCAATTAAATTTAAAACAGTGACGGATTTTTGAGATGGGGGGTCATGACCCTCTCCAGAACAGAGAAAATAGCTAAAAACAAAATGCACACTTTCCAGATGTCAATAATGCATTCTAATCCAGACTCCTAAATCCGCCCCCGATTTAAATAAATTAAAATTATTCATCATTTGCTTGAAATTGAATTGCAACCAAAACATAAGTTAGAACATTACCACAAATCTGAAAATAACGAAAAATTAGTACCTATTTAATCATCATTTAGATCTGTAACACCATGAAACATTATAAATTTTGGCGTTTTCAGAACTTTCAGAATTTCGACGCAGTAACGATATTTGAAAAAGTATTTCAGAAATTCCGGTGCGCTTGTGTTCGTAATTCTTCTACTCCTAAACGGCTTGACTGATTCTGGCGAATTTTTTTTTGTACTGATGGAGTCACCTAGATAATTCTTAGGTATAGTTGGACCCGGTAGGTGGCGCTGTTGTCGAGACCCAGATTTTTTTTTAATGTTCCAATTCATTTTTTTTTATTTTTTACATAAAAAACATATAATCCAAAATTTTATTTCCAGAAATAAGTATATTTTGCTAACGAGGTCTGTGGCAGGACAACGTCTGCCTACCGGGTCCGCTAGTTATGACATAGTATTAAGAAACAATTCTGAACGCTACTTTTTAACATGTTTCGTTGGTTGCAGTACGATTAGTTAGATGAAACTTGATTCATACACGTTTTTCGATTGTTGTACTTGAACTTTTCCGAACAGTTCCGATGAAACTCGATTCATACACATTCATGATAAAAAGGAGCATTCAGAATTGTTCTTATTATAATTGTAAACAACAATAATAAAAAAAAAAATAATGGTGACCCATTAATGAACAAAAGGAAACTATGTAAATCTGTTCTGTCGAAAGAACACAGCTTGATTTAAATTTAATAGATGTTTTTCAAACGTTCCGAAAAAATCAAAAATTTTGTCTGTTCATATTTCAATCTGTATACCCGCGTTCATATAAAAACTCTGAAAACGCCGGATTTTTGAATAAAAAAAAACTTACAATACTCACCGGGCTCACAAGTGACAAAGTGATATTAAAGACATTGTTAGCCTGAAGTTTGACTTCTTCGTAGCGTAATTTACCTAAGAAAATCCGAATTTGCATATGTTCGCTGTATTCTAGATGACGTGTTGAAAATTCGAACAGAAAATCCGTCAATCCATTTACCTGTAAGAAATTAACAATGTCTATTGCACCAAAATCATTTATCCTGGGGGAACAGAAAATATATCGTTACATTGATTTTGATGTTAATAAGTATTAAGTAAACTGTTAAATTAATCATAGCTCGACTTATGGTTTGTTACTACTGTTGAATAATGAAAATCAAATCCCTAAATTCCTAAAGTATATCGTTTACACCACATTAGAAATATGAAAATAGAATGCATTAATTGTGGGGAACATTTGGACCAAATCCTCTAATAAAATAGGCAACGTCCTTTACAAAGGTTAAATATTGGGACTCCCAATATTATACTTTTGTTTGGGAGTCTCTGACCAATTCTCGGATTAGAAACCGGAAACTGTGGGCTTGTAATAAAGGAGCTACAGTTCGGCTAGTCTCAAGTCCTAAGGAAAACCTCAACAAGATGGAAAGTACAAGAATAACTGTTTCGAAATACAATATAAGAAAAAATCCCCACCGCTAGTATTCGAATAATTAAGACAGCTGCACACGAGACTGGTTTTGCCGCTAGATTTGCTGCTTAGATTCCAAGTGTGATGTGGCGTTGGATTTTGTGATGGTTCGTATGTGTTGGGTTCACACGATGCGTGTTTTGAAGCTGAATTTGTAGATGGTTGTGATGCGCATGCATTGACAGTTCGAATGTTAACAAAAGTGGACCGTTATTGTCCTTGAACAGAACACAAACTATGACGCCACGCTTGTTTATGACGTTTGTCCATGTCGCCCACGTGACAAGATACTGTTTTCTGATTGATTCTTGCTCAAAGCCAGCAGAGAAAAATAGCCTCGGTTCTAGTTTTGAAATCTAGCTTGTAACCACGTAGCGGACGTCATTTCCATCCTTGCAGCCAGAACACAAGTGATTCCAGCGGTAAAACCACCCTCCTGTGCAATATCCTTAATATGATAACCTGAGATGTTGAGGATCTGATCTACAATGTCGTTCTTTCACATATGGGGCATCATTTTCAACTCACCAAATTTGTAACTTGATGTCCACCTCTTAAAAACAGCAGCAAGGCGCCAGTATGAAGACCGATAAACATCCAGTTCATAAAATTTATAGTCTTAGTCAACATGGATACCGATTCGTACTTCATATAAATAATAACGGAGTAGAAATGAACAACAAGGACAGCCAATTCCGTAGTCATCAGAAAAAGCAACTGGGGATTCATAGCGTCGTTGGAATCTCTTACCGACACGCAAATCTTTTCATGAACCATCCTCAAAAAGTCGATCACGACATGTTTCTGTTCGTCCTCAAGATCACTCAATTGAGACGGCAATTGGTTATGTTCCTCATCACAGATCTTATACGAAATACAACCAAAAAACGTACGTCGATTGTTCGTTTCTTTGACGACGGCAGTCGCGTGGACATTTTTAAAATCGAGCGTTTGCAGTAACAGTTTTTCAAAGCATCCAAAAAAAGCTATGTGAGTGGCGCAAATTCCACAGAACGTTAAGTAAAATATGAACGGTACGTTGTAAACGAATCGGATTACGAATCTATCATAGCCCCAATTGGTGGTGAATTTGTCTGAGATGTTTAAAACCAACATGGCGCCCATTTGAATCGATATATTTAAAGTTAGGAGAACAATAAACACATATTGGGTGCGTAACAATATTTGACGTGAAGATTTGCACATTAAACCGTAATCGATTAATGTCGATGTATTTGTTAAAACGTCTGCTAGTTTAGTAGCACCAATCAGGTGACATAATATTAATAATGTAGCTAAAAGAGCATAAAAACATTCGAGAATGTACGACATCAATACTGGAAGAGGATGTTGCCAAGTTTCGTCGGATGAAAACAGTTTTTGAGAATAAAAAATTTGGCCAACACAAAACGAACACAATATTAACGAATATAAAATCCATGGAATTGATTTTTTGTATAGACATTTGTGACTGTTTTTTGTGTGAGACCAGGTAATTGGAAATAATCCAAAAATACGACATACTGCAAAAGTTGGCCGTAGAGTTTTACAAAAGCAGCTTCCAGACATTTTTGCTATTTTATATTACGTATAACAGTGAAGACATCTTGACATGAAGAAAAATATTTGGTGTGCACTTTTAGAAATTCGTTTACATTAAAAAAAAACACATTTATTAGTGACACAGTTTTCACGCCGTCGAAGTTTTAAGAAACGTCAGTAATGTTGGATAAAGTGATATTTGAAGTTTGAGCACCATCTTGCCAACTGACTCGAAATTGTAACGCGACTAATACATACGTCACAACCGTTCCAGAAATCTGAAACAGTTAAAATTGAATTAATTTTCTTTGTTCTGAAACTTTCAAGTTTAGACAATCCTGAGATTTCAGATAATTCAAATTCAGATATCCATCACGTGACCTCACTGCACTATAATCCCTTGCTTGATATTTGGAACTGCTGTGTTGCAGAAAGCACTGTCAGAACATTTAATTTGACATTGATCTTAGGACTTAGATGGAGACCATGCAGATTTCTTCAGAAGAAAAACATTATACAATTTTAAACGGGCTCAAAAAATAATTGATCGATTGAAACGATATTTTTTATAAACTGTGTATACATGTATATTGTAATAACAAAGTTTCTTGCACAATTTTCATTTTGAAAAAACATTTTTCTAACCAAAATTTAGCTTCAAGAGCAAACTTTTTCTATGTAGATTAGTTATTTGTTTTTGTGTGTGTATTACAATCTAATGTTCTACATAACAGAATTTCACAACGATATGTGACTGCTCCTGAATGTATAAAGACGATGCTTCACATATAGATAACAAACTAAGGTTATTGCCAAATCAAATTTTTTAATAATACTTTCTGCAACCCAGCATTAGTCGACAATAAAATACTACGCAGATCAATGTATCATACACTTTTCTATGACAAACGCAACAGTGTCAAAAGTATTATCACTTTTTACTAGATAACAAACACAACTATGAACAATAGACATGAAATGCAGTTTAAAAAAAAAACGTAGTCTTATGTATATTTTATATGGTAGGAAAGTGATGAACTATTATTAAGATGACTGTTCACTCAGGTTATAAAAAATTCTGCAGGTCGCAAAAGGTACTTCACTAATTGTTTTTATTATTGTGATTAAGCATTAAATATTACAAAATTTGGTTTGTGGCTTAAAAATTTTAGAAAATAGTTTTTTGGCCTAAAAATCATATCCAAAAACGTGATTTGTCAATATTTCAGTACAGCGTGACATGAAATTTCAAAACGACGGAAACGAATTAACTTTTTAAAGTTTTTCTTTACAAATGTGAAATGTATAAAAATAATAAAATCATGTTAAAATACTGAGATATTTAGCGAGTACAACAATTTTTTTTTAAATTCTAAATCATTTATTTAGATCACATAAATATAAAAATCTGACTCAGTCATAAACACACTTTTAGTTTTAGTTTATTTTTAAAGAATAACCATCAAAGATTGGATAAGATTTTGCATAGAAATAATCGTAATATAGAGTTATGTCGTTGAACAAGGAGTCATATTGAACGGTTGATAAATAGTCACCTTAATGAAAAGTATAGAAGCATGAAACCTGTCAAAGCACGAAATGCATGAAATTGAAATGATAATTTTGATGGTCATTTTCTACTTTTAATGTAAATATGTAAGTAATAAGCCAGAAAAAATTGTCTTTAGAATACGACAGTTTTTTGGTTTGCGTGTTTCATAAATCAATAAAATAAAGAAATATATGTATACTGACAAGTCAGAGTCAAGTTTTCAGTATTATGTAAATTTCAATGTTTTTTGTTTAAATTTAGTTTCATTTAGGAAAGATCAATTATTATGTAGATACATTAATTTTTACCACACTTGATAGTATTATCAATAAAGCTATAGCTTAGATTTTCTGATTTAAAACTTTTAAAACTACTTTACATAATCTACTGAATAAAAAAAATCTTGTCCTAGATTGGCATAGTACCTTATTTAAACAAAACGTTCTTCAAATAGAGAGAGTGCCGTTGAAAAGGCGATTAACAAAAAAGATACGCTTTAAAAAAATAAGTTTGACCTGTCCGAAGACATTGGCCGCCAGTGATATGGGATTTTTTTGAAGTTATACTTTTTTTAGTATGTTAAGAGTAAAATTTTAGCAGGAAACGGAAGTTGCGCGCGCACAGCTAACGAAATTTCGACTGTATGAAGTTCGCCGCGTTAACGATAATTCGAAAGTATGAAGTTGGCCATAAGAGACCCTGACTGAAATGACAGATGGGTGAAATTAGAGCACTTTCTGCCATCTGGAAACTGTATAATTTACTAAACGACTATAACCTTTGATTACAATTTACAACCAATAGTTGTTTTACGTGTCATACACCGGAAAAAAGTACAAATCTAAATAAAATCTTGCAAAGGTTTTCAAATATTTGAGGTTCATTTTTGTGCTATTGTTAAACTTTTTGAAGGTTTTATTTCAGCAAATTGATGGATTGTATGTTAAAAATTTGTTTTTAATCACACAAGTACTCGCATCCACTTTTTTATGTGGATAGTTTCACACAAAACGGACGCATTGTATTTATCTTTTCAAAGCTTGTTTATTGTCTACCGTCACAAAAATTAATAAAAAACTAGTCTTTACCCGCGATTTCACTCGCGTCTATATCAATTATGGCTGCAGCCTAAATATTCTTTTTTCGGTACTGGTAGACTGCGTACCAAATCTAATTAAAATCGGCCGAGGCGTTCTCGAATGATGCAGGTACAAACGAACAGGCACACAAACATACACTAAATACATGCACAGCCGTCTTGGTATCTCACAATCACTATTTCATATATTATTGATATCACGTGTTCCTGGTACTATTTTAAGGTATATATCTAGGTAAGGGATAATTAAATTAATTGGAATTTAATGAAGCCTTTTCAATAGAAAACATTTAATGAAGGATAATTAATCTATAACTTTTAATAAACTTTTAATAATACATTGTTTTCCTATCTGGAATATTAATTAATAGACAGGAAAACACTGTATTATTAAAAATTATGTTTTACATTACAGACAATCCCTGTATAAGTTCTTAGTAAATTTTGATTATAATATTAATTAATAATCATAATCTACTAAGAACTGCACAAGGCTTGTCATGTAAAGGAAAATAGCATTTTTAATAAATTAAAATTGTAAAACACAGCATTAGTACATATCCACTTTATAACAATTGTTTTGCACAACTCAGTGGCTTCGTCAGATAAAGTTCCTAAACTCTGCCTGATGAAGTCATAGTGGCTTGGTCAGCCTGAAATTAAGAGCCTTTGCCTGATGATGTCAGTGTTGTAACGCGTTATTTTAAATCACTTGAAATGTGCTATAACTAAATCTCTTATGTATGTAAAATATTTAAAGAAAATATAAAAAAACAGAATACAAAACAAAAAAATACGTACCTAAAATATTTCAACTAGACACGAGCACGTTTCTAACAAACAAAGCACACTTTTAAAGTAAAGAAGTCGATTTTTAAGGAAAACAATAAACTTGAAACACGCAAGGCAAAGTTTTCGATCACTAAACGAAGATTATGATTATTTAATTTGTCGAAACTTAATTTAGATTCCGTTTAACGACTGACAATTATTTGTAATTAGGTATTCCAGTTCGGATGTGTGTCACGGGCGAATAATAGCGGGGCTATTGTGAGTTAAGCGTAAGTGCATTGAAAAGGAAACAAAACACGAGCGCAGGATTAAAAAGGAGAGCGAAGCGGGGAACCCCACTCACCGACGCCAGCAGCCCCATTCCAAGGTTGAACACCCCAGAGGCGCTTAGTACAGGACGTTGCGTGTGTATCATCTCCAAATACATCTCCACCTTTAAAAAATAATTATCTTCGTTGTACAGACGATTCATAAATGTACGTGCGCTACGCGACTTTGCGACTCTCTCAGTTCGTAAAGCGAGAACTCTGAGAGAGAGAGAGAGAGTGAATAGATTATAGACGCTCGACAATTGTGGTCATTAGAAACTCAAAAATAGACGAGCAGGAAAAATTCTTAACATTTTAAAAGTTCAAATTGCCATGAAAAAAAAGTGGTGCGTCTACTTACGTACGCGCGGCAGAAGTTATACTTCTTTGGCGTGATCGCGATAAGTGATATTCACATATACATTGATAAAATAAAATAGGATATCTAGGGAGACGAATATAATTATAGTTGGAAAAACGTTTTTAAACACAGGTTGGGTTATGTTTGTAGTCTTATAAATTAGATACATTTTACCTTTGTTCCATTTTCAAAAGTAACATTTTTAGTCCCTGCATAAAGTAACTTTTTAACTACTGCTGAATCCACAATTTAAAAAAAATACAAGTATTGAGGTTATTTAACTGTCAAAAGTTGTTATTCATTCGGGACATGTCTATGAAAAACGACTTAACCGCAAAAAAGTATAAAACTAATAGATTTTAAGAAGTTCCGTCCGATGTCACTAGTATAACCTACTTTGAATTAACTATTTTGACGTTATCAGAAACAACTTTCGCAGCATATTCGTGCGTAATTTCCGTAACAGAAAAAATGATATCCTTAGAGCGCCAAAAGAAGTATAACTTCAATAATAAAATGGACAAGGATTTCTAGCGAGCTCTATATTTGTATTTTTAACTTACTTCAGCCGCCTCTTGGGGTTTGAGTCCACTTATCGGAAAACTATACAAAAACGATGATATTTCCTGAGCCTACAACAATATTGTTAAATTACAGTATAGTAATCTTAATATACGTAAAATTATTAAGAAACATATTATTAATAAACCCGGGTCGCAGTGCCAAAACCCTGCCGACAATATAGTGTATTTGCTTGTATAGGGCCGTGTGGTTTTAGACTTTTATTATGTGAAATTAAGTTTGTTTTTGGGCAAAATAAAAAATTTAACCCCTTAATACACCCCTTAAGATAACATTTTTTTCTTAATTGTAATATTATTATCAATCTAACGTCTACACCGAATTAAAGACACCCTTCAATAAATAAGTCACTATCTGCAAATTAGTGTTTTCAAAAAATGTGTAAGTCCGGTCCTGTTGGGCCGATTTTACTAAAATTTTAGAGGCACTTTTTAATTGCTATTAAAGGGTTAAATTTCAATTTTAAAACGATTCTGAGATTTTTTTCGGTATTTTGGGGCCCAAAAACTTTTTTCAACCCCTAAAATTCACCCTTAAAATGATCCGATTGGGCCCATTTTAAATAGGCTTCGTGCGGTAATGGATTCCAACATGTGTGCCAAATTTCGTCAAAATTAATTAACTTCTTCGAAAGTTATAGCCCGCACACATATATATATACCTATATATATATATATATATAAATATATATATATATATATACATATATATATAAACATTTTTAAAAATGGTGCCAAAGTGTTTAGGAGGTTATGAAACGTCGAGAAATTTTGGTCCGACCCCTAGGTCCCGCCATCCGACCAACGCCAATAGTGTATGTTGCCATATGGCAAATACACTAATAAACTACAAAGACACCCTCGATAACAATTAATTCATAGCTTGTTCAAATATTGATATTTCATATCGTAACACGAAGTATTATCAAAATATTTATGAGATAATTTATATTTTACTCAGCTGTGTATAATTTAGAAGTTCAAATTGTATTTGTCAACGTTGATAAATAATAATTTTTTGCACACCCCCCTATAAAATAGATGATTTTAAAGCCTGTTATAACAATAATTAAATGACCCAATTCGAACTAGAGCGTAAAGTAAAACAAAATATGTGGAAACCGGTTGACCTGTTCAAGAAGACCTAAAGAAAGAAAATTCTGAAGGTTGCCGGAAAAAATCGACGTGCAATTTTTTTTACCGGGCTATGGACATTATAATTTAAACCGATTTGTGTGTTGGTATGTTCGCTAAAAACGGGAGAACTACTAAACGGATTTGAATGCGGGTTTTACTCAATCGATAGCTCATTTCTTTGAAAAAGCTTAGGTCTATAATAACGGGCTGACCCGGCTTCATCCGGGTGATTAAAGTAACTATATTGAACAGATTTGAATGAGGTTTTTACCATTCGAGTTTATTTATTGCAAAAATTTCGGAATGAATCCACTGGATTTCTCATACGGTATACTGCCCAGCAACCAACGCTTGAACTAAAAACTATTATTTAAAATTATAAGCTAGCTTTCTTTTTGTCTGGACATTTAGTAATTACTCACCGTTTTACAAACAGTATCAGCCTCATTAAACAGTACCAAAGTACTACCCATCGTAGCGATAATTTTCCCAATGGATAAAATTCTTCTATCCATTTCCCAATCATCCATGAAAGACTTAATCAGCAAATAAATATTGATGACCAGTGAAATCAAAATAATCGAGAAATGTATCAATTTCGTAGGATTATAATATTCGTTCAAAACCTTAACATTAAAAATATACGCTGCATGAAGACGCCGTAATTTGCTTAATTTTACGGTTAGAGGTAACTGTTTTGTGATGCTAGCAGATTTCTGACTCAGATTTTTACTGATATTGTTGACTTCTTTCAAACCAAAAGTTTCCGGATGAAATTCAATAAGATCCCATCGTTTATTATTAGTGAAATCTTCAGGATCGATAGGTTTTCTGTACGGTTCCAAAATCGATTTAGCATGTTCGTTGAGTTCTTTGAACAAGATTATATACAGTTGGATACTTATAATAAACTGAAATAGGATCACTATAACAGCATAACCTCCAAAAATGGCGAAAAACTCTTGCAGGATACCTTTGTAATTTGATCTATCGCCACTCATCCATAAATAAAATACGTAGGCGCATTGAACGAGCATCACCAGAGGTACCAAAACATAGAACGTTAATCCTTTTCTTCGCAAAATATTCGCATTTGAGATTCGGAAAATATAGTCCAATCCATAAATACTTTTGGCTTCCATGATACAAACAATTCCGTTGTATTCCTTGATTTTTTGAGAAATCTGACATAAACTGATAAGTCCAGATGTCCCGGCTACTATTATATACAAAGTATCGGTAAATAAATACAAAATATTTTCCATTTTTTCGGACATTTTACTGCTAAAGTTGACATATAAATCGTACAAATTAAAACCGACCATTCCGAAAAATATCAGAACAATCAGGAAGGATATAGTATACCAAAACTTGTTGACTTTAAAAGTAGGTCGTGACGGTTTTTTACTGTGCTGACAGTTCCATGATAATGGCGATGCACCGACAAAGATACCGAATATTAAAAAAGGACGGAGAGTACACACAAGGCAACCCTGTAATGGGGCTTTTATGTGGTTACTCGGCACACTGTCCACCCGAGACATGTTTTAACACTTTTGTATTAATCGATAACGAAAATAAGAATTTCAATTTTAGACTTTTTTTTTAATACACACTTCAAGTTATAAGCTATTATTAATTATTTAAACAAAAATGCTTGTATCACCACTATTGTCAACTGTTTCTTTAAACAAACGAATCTCTTCTGCGTCTTTGTTTTCACAAAACAATTGAATTTATGCAAACTGATTTTTCCAATAGAAACTTTTATAGACTTTCTCAAAGTACTGTAAAACTTTTCAACCCCCGCCGAGCGAATGAATATCAGTAATTGATCTAGTAGCCTACTTTTCAATGCAACGAACACACTGTAGCTCGCATGTTTTTATGTACCTTCCCACTGTACGAGCGATGCAATTTCGCAAACGTCCGATTTAATGACATATATATATTTCAAATCTATTAATTCGTAAACATTGAATTTTCCGAAACGTTAATGATAAAATAAGTACGTACCGAAACGCATGTGACCCGCAGTGCCGTCTCTTACAATTAGGGCGAAAAATATACTATCGCGATTGGAATAGTATGAACTATGCGTCCGTCAGAAGGTTAATTAATTTGAGTTTAAATTTTAAAAGCTATTTGCTTTAAAGTGAATTTTTTATAAGATAGTTATTGTAGATCAGAAATTGGTTATAAAAGTTTGTAAGTATCTATGTAACCTCAAAGCTCAGATTTAACCACTGAACCGATTTGGAAAAAAATCTCTCAGTGTTTTAAAAGTACTAACTAGTTTTTGACGAATAACACCGACTATATATTATAGTGCGCTACGACAAAAGGGGGATGAGCAATGAACGAAAATAGCGTTTAGCACCCGAGCGAAGCCGGACTGGACCGCGTTAGTTTAGAATAACATAAAAAATTCACTGTATTTAACATTATTTAATATCTGTTTTGCGTTGTGTTTTTTATTACTTTTTTAATTTGATATGTTAAGTCACTTTAAAACGACTGTACAGCGCGACACGACAAATAATAATATTATGTAATAAATGTATAATATACATGTATTGACTAACTCGTAAATTATATAGACGCGGGAGTTGCGTATAGGTTTTAATGTTAAGGGAAAGTTTCAGCTGACAGTAAACACTACGTTAAGATTAGCTTTATTAATTGTTACAACTACACAGAAGGTAACTTTAACCCTTTCCCGGTCGACCTTGAATCCCTACTTTGGAATTGAAAGGAGATTATGAGCCGAGAGTGCGTGGTAACCAGATGCGGCCAGTGGCGTATGCAAATGTAGAATAAAAAAATTGTGCAACACGTTGGAATCTATTGCATAAGTTTGTACAGAAAAAAAACTTCCCAATGTTAATCTCGTGACGTACTGTAAACAAATATTAACGAAAAACACATTTTTGAAGTTTAACTTCTTTCGCGACGTATCTGTTTGAAAAAAGTAAAAATCGAGAGGAAGTAGAATTGTCCCCGAAAAGTGAAGTTAGTTTGTCTCCTAAATTACATGAAACTGACAAAGACAAAATTTTATAGCGTTTTGCTAAGTACATGCGTATATGTGAAAATATTATTAATTAGTTTGACATAACAAACAATTAAACTTAGGAATAATATTAAAAACTAAAGAAGTTAAACTTCTTCTGAGCTTAAAGGGTGTGGTTAATTATATTTTTTTTTATTCAATTTTGTGGTGCGTGTACTTAACGCGCGGCAGAAGTTATACTTCTTTGGCGTGATCGCGATAATTGATATTCACATATTCGTTAAAGATGCAGTTAAAATAAAATAGGATGTCTAGGGAAATGATAAATATAGTTGGAAAAACATTTTTAAATACAGGCTGGGTTATGTTTGTGATCTTATAATTTATATACATTTTACCTTTCTTCTATTTTCAAAAGAAACATTTTTAGTGCTTGTATAAAGTAACTTTTTAACTAGTAAAGGATTTTTTACTGTTGAATCCATAATTTAAAAAAAATACAAGTATTGACATTATTTGACTGTCAAAAGTTGTTATTAATTCAGGACATGTCTATGAAAAACGACTAAAGCGCAAAAAACAAACTAATAGCTTTGAAGAGCTTCCGTCCGATGTCGCTAGTATAACCTACTTATGAAATAACTATTTTGACATTATCAGAAACAACTTCCGCAAGATATTCGTCGCATGCTGCGTACGCAACTTCCGTAACATAGAAAAATTTACCCTCATTGCGCCAAAAGAAGTATAACTTCAATAACTTCAAAATGTTAATTTGCCTGCCCGTAATTCGATATCTCGTGACGTACTGTAAAGAAATATTGACGTAAGTCACGTTTTTTTATTCAATTTATAGAGCAAAAATAAATGTTTTTTTGAAATTTTAAGCACCAAGACAAATTTTGTTTACCTCAATGCTTAATCACGGCCAATAAAAACAGTAATAAAATGAATTTTGCGACCACACGTCGAAATTTCCAGAAATCATTTTTTATGATCCGAGAGATCGTCCCCTTAATAACTGCACTGGAAATGTAGACCGTTATTGGAATTACGCAAGGTTTTAACAGTGTTGAATCACTTTCACACAGTTTGTGCTGAGACCCAGCGGGAAGAGGCGAGGTAGGCAAAAGACATATTGTGGGTGTGACCTTCTTTAGCTCTGTCTCGCTCCAATCATCCGCACGTTTCAATTTTTGGCTGGTGCCCACTATGAGGTTAAGGGGTGCCGCTGTCAATTGATTACTCTAATTTTTGGAAATATTTTGAAGATTTAAAAAACTTTTCCGAAAAAGGAAGAGTCACTTTAGGTTTGTGATGGAACAGTTTTGTGAAAAAAGTACGAATAAGGTCGTAGTGTGACATTGAAAACGTGTGTTTTTTTGGCACAATTAATGCCAATTTTTTCTAGTAAATCGTACATAAATTACAAAAGTAGTCCATTAGAGACCTAGATTTGTCCTTTATCTTCCTTATAGAGAAAGAATTTTTGCAGAATGTTGACGAATAAGTCTACAATCAGTTGACAACCGAAGCTTTATTTTTAGCTTAAATTCAGAGCGTTCCGACAGCCTTAATAATAGCAAATCAACATATTATTACTATAGTTTACATACAGGTACACAAAAACACTGACATAATATAATATATAATAAGATTTTTATCTTGATATAATTTTCAGTTTTCTCATATACACCGGAGAGTTGTATACATACGTGTTTCGTGAGTAATGATAAGTACTAAAAGTTAGTATCGCTAATACTAATCAACCATAAACTTGCTACTTGCTCCTCAGTCCTCGGTGTTTATGTTTAATGTTATTAAAACGCATAATGTAATCTAAAGTCACGTTTACACTGTACGATTACACGCGACTTTTAACGAAGTGATCTTAAAAAGCTTTCATAATTTTCAATGAAAATTGTGACGTCAATTCATGTATACTAGTAAATAAAAATATTTGTATGTACGTGTGTTTGAACGTATTTAACTAAAAAACTATTTGACGAATTTCTGAAGAAGCTTTTTGAAATTATACTTCTTTTAGAGCTTAGAGGGTAAACTTTTCTGTGTTACGGAAGTTGCGTATGCAGCATGGAGCGAAAATGAGACACATGAAGTTAGTTGTTAATTTAATATGAATATACTACGTGTATCGCCAAGGTTGAAATCATCGATAAAGCTGACAAAGTTTTACTTTGTATTCATAAATAACACGCCTTATTTCTCTGTTACAATGAAGTATAACTTCTGCCGTACGTACAAGTGGCAGATCTAAGGGGGGCTTGGGGGCTAAAGCCTCCCTCCCAGAGCCACAGTAAAAAAAATAATTTCTAGAATCATTCAGTATTAAATGAGAGTGTAATGAATGGAATATTGTAGCCTCCAAAGTGCAACATGGAAAAATCATTATTTTTATGTATCCTTACTTATATTGTAATGATTTATAATAGGTTATAATAAAGCATTTGTAATAAAAATTCTATCCATTGAATTCAAATATGTATTCACACAAACTTTACCGAAGAAAAAATTTTGCACTGAAAACTTTCAATGAGTAGTTGCAATGAATCCACTCAACTGGACTTTCGAGGTTTTAACTCTCGAGCCCCCCCCCCCAGACTTGGATCCTAGATCCGCCACTGATAAGTACACGCTCCAATTTTTTTTTAAATGTTTCTTATATTTCTAGGAATGCTATTTTTTCAAAGTTAATTAATTTAATTTAATATTTATTTTGGATATGCTTCTATACAAATACCGATATAAAATCTCTGCGTGTTGTCAAGGCAGACCGGTATTCCCTCCTCTCCTGCGACAGTATTATATGTTGTCAGTACATATAAGTCGTGAAATGGTCAGGTGCAAGTCATTCGACTTCTGATTTCACTAAAGTTGCTCCTATATAATGAATCCAAGAATTTTGCTATAATATAGCCGTATGTACCCCACGTTATCCAGAAATGACAGCCTCCTGTACACATTATTATATCCCTATTCGTGAAAACCGCATGAAAATCGGTTGAATAATTTTGACTTTATTGGTAGGTATATAGGTATCTATTAATAGTAACAATGTTTTATGAAATATAAAATTACTACGATCAAATTTTCTTAATTTTTCGTGATGGAATTTGCAAACTTTTAACGCTTTTAGCTTGAATATTATTATCCACTATATTCTTTCGAGTTATAAATTTAAATGTAAGTAACTCACATTAAACATCACGCAACGTATCTATTATAACCCAACACTGCATCACGTAATGTACTTATCTTTATTGCGACAATATTTTTTAAGACTACCAACAGCTAGGGTTATTTGGGCCTAGTAATTAAGCTAGCATTAAAAAATTAAACGATTAGATTATGTGAACACGATAATATATCGAATAAGAAATCAGAAATCGATTTGTATTCACAAAAACATGTTGTCGATTTATTATTTAAATTTTAAAATTACAATTTTTGACATGTCAAAAATCGGTGCCAGCCACGATGGTTGGAAGTGTGACGTCAGACATGTAGTAAATAACACACACACCTATATAAAAAAACGACACGCACACGTGAATAAACACGAAACAAACCTCACGCATGAACGATGCTGAACCTTATTTGCACTTTTTTGTATACTGCAAGAATGACGTCACTGTAGGTAATTATGGCGGATCGTAGGTACTGTCGCGCCAACTTATATATTCAACATTTTGAGAGCTATTTTATTCTATAAAACAATTACATTTTAGCGAAATTTCTGTGAACTAATACTATGATATAAACATTTTAAGTCAATTTAAAAATAACAGTCACAATAACCTATTGATACTTTTATCGGTTTTCGCACTAAAACCTGGGAGCTATGAGTTTGTATCACCACATGTCCGGCTATTCTCTATCCCAAAAAAACGTCATCGAGAAAAGGCACTATCAACTAACGTACCTTTAATATAATAAAATTGATGCACTTCATTTTGTTCCCAGGAGAAGTAACGCGCGTTCACTTGATCAAAAAGCTTTTAAACTCGCGATGTTGAAGGCAATAAATTTAAAGCTTTTATGCAAGTATATATTATATCTGCTGTACTGTACACTTTAGTTTATTAAATTTTAAAATGAACTTTTCCCAACAAATTAAATTAAAAAAAATCTTTTATCACGTGATAGTTTATAAACTTTTATACATTTTAATTTGTTATTAATTATAATTACTAACAAATTAATTAAAATGTATAAATTATGTTGGAAAACGATCAAGAAAATAAATTTAAGTCATAGAAAATTATCTACGACCTGTTCGTTTTCCGGTTCTGTAACAATTCAACCGCGGACAGTTCAACCGAATGACAGTTCAACCGATGGAGAGTTCAAACGACCGAGAGTTCAACACTTTAACAGCAGGACAAATCAACCATGTAATCATTAAACTATTCCTTAATCCAATATTTATAACCTACAGTCTATACACATACATATTTTCAAATTAAAATAAATAATTCAGTATACGAAATGAAGGAAATATCTTTATTGTATTATCTATTTAATACTTAAAGTAGTGAATAAAATCACATTGATAATACTGCAGCAATATCATAGACATATTGTAGCTTTTTAGCTGAAGCATATATAATTAAATAATTAAATTAAAATTTAATACATAAATCTTTTATTAAAAACGAAAGTGTTCGCATCTTAAAAAAAACCCGGGTCGCAGTGCCAAAACCCTGCCGACAATATAGTGTATTTGCTAATACAGGTATTGTAGCTTTATTAAATGAAATTAAGTTTGTTTTTGGACAAAATAAAAAAAAATTGAACCCCTTAATACATCCCTTACAGTAATAATTTTATTAGTTGAAATATTGTTATCAATCCAACATCTGCACCAAATTAAATACGACCTTCAGTAAGTAAATTCGTATACGCAAACTAGTGTTTTCATAAAATTTGTAAGTCCGGTCCTGTCGGGCCGATTTGCTTATAATTTTAGGAGCACTTTTTAATTGCTACTAAAGGGTTAAATTTTAATTTTGAAACGATTCTGAGAATTTTTTCGGTATTTTTGGGCCCAAAAACTTTTTTCAACCCCTAAAAACTACCCTTAAATTGACCCGATTGGGCCCATTTTAAATAGGCTTCGTGCGGGGATGGATTCCAACATGTATGCCAAATTTCGTTAAAATGAATTAACTCCTTCGAAAGTTATTGCCCGCACATATAAATATATATATATATATATATATATATATATATATATATACGTATATATATGAACATTTTTAAAAATGGTGCCAAAGTGTTTAGGAGGTTATGAAACGTCGAGAAATTTTGGTCCGACCCCTAGGTCCCGCCATCCGACCGACGCCAATAGTGTATGTTGCCATATGGCAAATACACTAATAATATGACAAGGATCTTCTTTAAATGCATTTATTTTAATAATAATTATTTTTATCAATTTTTTGGGAACGAGTTACCGGTTAAATTGTTGCCAGCTGAATTGTTATCCGGTTGAACTGTCGTCAGTTGAAATGTCGCGACTGAACTGTCCACGGTTTAATAATCGCGGCACCTGTTGGGTCCTATTCGAAAAAGAAAAAAAGTGAATTGAATAAGTTTGCCACTAATTTGATATTCTCTCCTGTTTTTTGTTAAATTTAATAATAAAATTTTAGTAGTGTTGTCTAGTAGACTTTTCTACGATCAGAGCTTGTATTATAATTTTCCTATGTAAGTGTAAAAGCAGCTTTAACGTTTTCATTAAGCGTCAGCCAAAGTTATTAATAGCATACCTAAATGGTGTTTTTATTATTGATGTGACAATAATATGGAGAATTCTTACGACTTCCAGGACATTGGGACAATATTATTAATAAAAAAAAAATGAAACTATTAACTAATTGTTTATATGTATTGTACTTAAAAGTTACAGTACACCGATTAGATAGTTGTAATAACATAAATCTATCATTTTATCATAACATCTAAAATGTCAATTTATTAGAGTGACGTCTTCATTAAAAATTAAAGATTTCAAACTGTAATTGTTTTTAAGAAAATGCGAGTAGAACTCGTGCTCTGAGGATTCCGCAGTTATAAACAATTTAACAATAAGTGTTTATAATTGTCAACCTCGACAAAGTGTTGAGGTTGCCTTATTGACAATCAAAAAGTTTTTTATGAAATAATTCGATAAACAATTAGAAATTAATTAATTTCTTCTTTAATTGTGCTATGAGACCTTCCTTCCTACCAAATTTTTTTGATGAGTGAGTCAACATCAAAACACGTGATTTTTGAAAGGCTGTAACTTTTTATTGCATTGAGTTAGAAGTTTGAATTGTTTGCAGGACTATGGGGTCGTATAGACCTTAGTCTTTGATATTAATTTTAACTTAACATCTCTAGCCGTTCCTGAGAAATGGTCTCGATAGACAGAGGGACAACAAAGTGATCCCATGAGAGTTCCATTTTTTTTTTTCATTATAAAAACTAAATCGGTTGTGTAGGGATTTAGGGAACCATGTCGGACTATCGAAAGAAAACTGTGTTTTAAATATATCTATATATTTAATAATTCAATGTGAAGTTGAAACTTGAAAGAATACGAATAACTAGATCCTTGAAGTCAAGCCTTCAATGTCTGAAACTGAAACACCTAGGTACACCAAACTTGAAGTTCTCCCCTTGACTAGACAAAAAGCGGTTGGGTTGTCAATGCACCTGACAGTTAGTACACTCAATTGTTTTTAATAAACAGTCGCGTTCTATTGTGTTTTGTTTTTCCATTATCATAAACACTCCTGACAAACAAGTGACATGCGACACGCCTCTTTGCAATTATGTTAATTAGTATTACCGTATTAAACGATAAAAATCGTGTAATACACCATTAATTATTATTTGGTTAATGTTTATAGATTCCTATAAGCTATAAATTATATGTCAAAAGTATTATTACATACGATTTTAATTACGTAGTTATTTGATTACAAAATTTGATACGGGATATTTTCAAAATGAGCATCTAACCTTCCAGAAACCTTTCTGAAGTGAAACTTTTTTAGTCGCGTAGAGAGTAATTTCGAAAAAATAAAAAAAATATTGTCAGACCGTGAAAAGAGCTGTTAGCGATGAACCGATCGGGATTAACTCTAAAGCCTTGTTTACATCTAACGAGTGTTCGGCCGAGACAGTACACTCGGCCAAGAATCAAACAAATGTGAACCCGAATCCGATAGTCAGCACTCGGCCGAGTTGCCTGACGAGTAATCGAGCGGGCGAGTTGTTCGGTGTAGGCTCTTTTCACTCGGTCGAGCGGATATTCCATCTCCGTTCCCTCACCCCCGCGCAATGCTGGTTTGTTAACTCGGTTCGTGTAAACCAGTCATTACTATTTTCTATCTACCACTTTCCGTTATTTTCTACATTTTTTAAACTTCAACTTAAGGCTGTCGGACCGCTCTGAATTTTGTTTGTGCTGAAACCCAACGGTAAGGGGCGAGGGAGGCAAAAGACATATTGTGGGTGTGACCTTCTTTAGCTCTGTCTCGCTCAAATCATCCGCACGTTTCAATTTTTGGCTGGTGCCAACTACGAGGCTAAAAAATTTTATTGCAAGGGTGCCGCTGTCAATTGATTACTCTAATTTTTGGAAATATTTTGAAGATTTAAAAAACTTTTCCGAAAAAGGAAGAGTCACTTTAGGTTTGTGATGGAACAGTTTTGTGAAATAAGTACGAATAAGGTCATAGTGTGACATTGAAAATGTGTGTTTTTTTAGCACAATTAATGCCAAATTTTTTCTAGTAAATCGTACATAAATTATAAAAGTAGTCCATTAGAGACCTAGATTTGTCCTTTATCTTCCTTATAGATGAAAAATGTTTGCAGAATGTTGACGAATAAGTCTGCAATCAGTTGACAGCCGAAGCTCTATTTTTGGCTTAAATTCAGAGCGTTCCAACAGCCTTAAGTAATAGCAATGGGCGAATTAAGGAATTATAGGAAATTAGGATAAGGTAGGTAATTTTTAAATTAGGAGTTTAATAGGTAATCGACCATGGCCTCGAATACGGAACCATCTCGATATTTATCTGGAATTAATTGAGGGAAACCATGAAAGACCTCAAAAAGATGGCCAGTACAGGAAGTACCGTTTCTCGGCGAAAGGCAGTAGGAAGATGTCTCAGCTACATCTGCCCCCGATGGGAATCGAACCCAGTACCTCTCGAATGCGAGTCTAGTGCTCTCACGATTACTTTACCCCGCTCGGTAACGCCTATGGAAAAGCAATAAAAAAGCATCTTTTACTTGGAAGCAAGGTCGCGATTTCATCGGTAGTCACATAAAAGGCTTCTGGTTATTTATTAGTGTATTTGCCATATGGCAACATACACTATTGGCATCGGTCGGATGGCGGGACCTAAGGGTCGGACCAAAATTTCTCGACGTTTCATAACCTCCTAAACACTTTGGCACCATTTTTTAAAATGTTTATATATATATATATATATATATATATATATATATATATATATATGTGTGTGTGTGTGTGTGTACGGGCAATAACTTTCGAAAGAGTTAATTGATTTTAACGAAATTTGGCCCACGTATTGGAATACATCACCGCCAGAAGCCTATTTAAAATGGGCGTAATCGGGCCATTTTAAGGGTAGTTTTTAGGGGTTGAAAAATGTTTTTGGGCCCCAAAATACCGAAAAAATTCCCCGAATCGTTTCAAAATTGAAATTTAACCCTCTGATAGTAATTAAAAAGTGTCCCTAAAATTTTGATAAAATCGGCCCGACAGGACCGGATTTACAAATTTTATGAAAAAACTAGTTTGCAGATTATGAATTATTTACTGAAATGTGTATATAATTTAGTATAGAGGTTCGATTGATAATAATATTGCAATTAAGAAAAAAAAATGTTATTTAAGGGGTGTATTAAGGAGTCTAATTTTTTATTTTGCTCAGAAACCAACTAAAGTTCGCATAATGAAGCCACACTGCCTGTATAAGCAAATACACTATATTGTCGGCAGGGTTTTGGCACTGCGACCCGGTTTTTTTTATTCTTGTGTCGAGGGCTTGTAAATAAAGGAACCACCGAAACGCTATATAAACAACGACATCGCTACACACTCGGCTATTCTAAAACCCTTCTTAAAAGCAACTATATTGGTACAATAAACTTAAATAGTCATGACTCCAAACTTAATTTATAAATCGATAAGAATTCGAACTTGCTGTGAGTTTTTTTTCACTGAACAAGTTTATAGTATCTGAAATACATGCAGCGTCAGACGAGAACCTGGTGTAACAGCGATGCTATTAGACGTCATTACGTCACAAATCAGCGTCCGGCGTCGTTTTCTTAAAACGTGTTAAAAATAGTACACAAACAGTCGCTTGTACATGTCTCTTTGCCCTCCCCCCCGTCCAACTCACGACAAAATTAACAATTCGTTCTTTCACACGTTTTTCGAACGGACGAACTGAATCATTTAAGTATAACTGCTTTTTTTAAGGCGGTTCAATTTTTGTTCAGTTACTGAACCGATTTAAATAAAAATCATGAGGGACCAACCATTATCTTCCTGACCACGACGAGGTCCACATTATTCAAATAGGTTAGCTGCTCGACAGATTAAAGCTAAATAATCATTCAAATACGCGTCGACTTGAAAACCCCCTTTTTTAAGTCGGTAAAAAATAAGAAATTGAAGACATGAATAGATCTTTTCAAAGTTGAAAATTTTTTGTGCGTATGCCTCAGCTTCCACCATATTTTTCGGGCACTTGCCATTTTGACAGGTGAAAAGTGAATGTTTTTGAAAAAATAAATAGTAATTAAATAAAAAATATTATTTAAAGCAGACATACAACACCGTAGATAAATATTTCACCACATTTGAAGATAATTTTTTTGACTATCAAGTAAACAGGTAGGACTGCAATCTTTCAACCGGTTTTCGTTTACTTCCACCAGTTTTCCGATCATAGGACTTCAATAAGTTCAACCAATTCTCAATTGAGCACAAGCGTGTTCTGCTAGTTTTTTGTGCACTAATTTAGCATCGTCAATTAAATTTTCATCTAAATTAATATTGAAAAACGTTACTGGGTCAGCTATTGCGTCAAAAAGTGCCCGAAATAATCATGGCGACGACGCTTGCACGTGAAAACGATGAAAAGCCCTATTGGTGCTAGGCTAATATAGCTCCGGCTGTTGATGACCTTAATAAAACACAATGGGCTTCCACCCTTTGGGTGAGGGATCCTAAAGATCACAACATATGTAAATTCATACAAACGGTGTGCGGAATTTTACAAATGAATTAATCTCGACGAATCGATTAAAGAACTCGTGAAAAAAGAATCGTAATCGAAAATTACTCTCCTGGCCGCAGCTGAGCGTAGAGGAGGAGATGTCCCGTGGATACGACGTCGGGACCGTCGACTCGGCCCCCATCAAGGGACCCCCATTCACCAGAACATTTTTACATCAGTTTTAGTTAGCTAACGCGAATGTGACGGTCAAAAAAGTGTAATATATATTGTTTACGATTATTTTTTTTGCTGTGTATGTGTGTGTGTGTGTGCAGTGTGTTCTGTAAAAAATAAATAAATAATAAATACGACAATCACATTTTGTCTTCGTATATAGCTTTTTATTGTTTTGTTTATTTTTAATTTGTGGTGCGGCTTTCAACTGTTCCAATACCTATATACCTACATTCAGTTGTTATTTTTAAAATGAACATCGCTTTATCTATTTTTATAATACGTGTGATTATAACCTAGGTTTGATTATTTCAGTGACTTATTTTAACACACTTTTGAAACTTTTCAATATTAGCATGAGTATTGGTATGAAGGGGGTGCAGTAAGGACATTTATCCCCCTTTGATAATCTTGTTTTATGCGTAGAGATTACAATTATCCTTTTTTAAAATTTATATATATATATAATATTTGTTATTGAAAAATCAACATTTATCAATGTAAGTTAATACAACGTTTAGTTTTATAATCAATTTATATTTTCGCGTTTGAAAATATTTTATGAATGCAAAAATTATTTTCTCTGTAATTTAATACTTATAGTAGCTGCTGTGCGATGTGTCTATATATACACATCCATAACAGGACAAAGTCTAGATTTAATATAAAAAATGGCAAAACAACGATTAATTTCAAAAAAAACATCAAAATCGGTCAAATGGTAGCAGGGGCTCATCTTCATAGGAACTAATAGCGCTTAACCCCTGGACACCCAAGTGTCAAAGGTCCACAAAAATTAAAATATTAATTATTAAACACTTTACTTTTTCATTAGCAATGAGCGCTTATCGTATAATAAAAAATAGTTGATATTAATATCATGGGTAAAATTTGACAATTTTTTGGGTGAATTTTAACAACTTTTGTATGAGTTTTGACACTTTTCGAGTGGATTTTGATAATTTTTTGGGTGACTTTTGATAATTTTTTGTGGAATTTTAATACATTTTTTGGTGATATTATAGCACTGTTTGGTCAGAGCAATAAGTTTCAATTCAGATTTTGATATTATTAAAAAAAAATTTTAAACCCCAATTTAAAGTTTCTTAATTTAACAAAAAAATATGGATTGAACTTTAATAAGTTCTAGACCTCAACAAACCTAGATCTGTCCCTGAGTAGACGTTACCAAAAACTCTCGGACAAAATAAAAATGTCTTGCAACGTTTTAGTATTTGTTAATCGCTGAATTTAGACAGTTTTAGGCAAAATATGACACATATTGTTTTATTTTTAAGCGAATTAGTTTTTTAAGTTTTATTCATCTGTAAAAAATACTTTATAATATCATTGTCAGGATTTGAACTCGATGAAACGAGGCAACCTCTATAATCTACTAACCTTGCTACTGAACGAGTTTCAAGGCGATTAGGGCTTCCAATATCGGAGCATTTTAAATTCCAGAAACGGTTTCGATATTTTGATTCTTAGGAAACAAATCTATCCCGACGCTTATGAAAACTGTATCGACAAAGACATGATGATGTGGTTTTATTTATTATGTAATCATATTAATTTGATATGAAATTGAATTCTCCAATGGCGGGTACAATTTTTCTCTACTAATATTATATAAAGAGGTAAATTTTGTAAGTTTGGATGTAGGAGGTAATTTCCGAAACTACTCATAGGACTTCAAAATTTTGTCACCAATATTTAGAATGAACCTTCTGGATGAACATAGGCTATATATATTATCGCGTTAAAATAAAAGCACTTTTCGTGGAGATTAATTTTCCAACGTAAGTCGTTGAAAAAACTATTGTTACTATCGAGCGGGACGCAGTCTTGCAAGGCAAGATTGTAAAGCGGTGGAACCGAAGACTCCACTGCTGGTGTTGCTGTCGAGCAAAGTTTAAAATTTTGTTTATCTTAATCGCGTGTGGAGCCGCAAGTAGCGTATAATAACACTTTTCCGTTTTTTTCTCGAAAATTACCCTGCTGATTTCTTTCATATTTTAGGAGAGTACCTAATTATTTAAGCCCATTTGATTTGCAGACTTTTTTCCCGCGTCTATTTCTGAATCACTTATTTCAACATATAAACAAGCCCAGAAACTTGTTCATTCGCCACTCGTAAAAAGCTGACCTCATTACAAATCGTTTCGAATATTATATACTATTATATATGCTTGTGTTTATAATTACAAACCTGAAAATAGAACTTCCGATGTGCGTACTGATCGTCATTTTTATTTTAAACAACAACTGAACCAAACAAATGCTACACAGAAACAAATGCTATTCACCGTTAGTCATCTGGTTCTGTTGGCACTGACACTAAAAAGAGCGCAAACCCGTACTCTTCATTTTAGTTTTTTATCGACCATTTTTAAAATGAAGGTTATGAAAATTTCACGCACGCGTTTTTGTAAACAAGTTTATAAATATTAATGTCAAATGATGCTAAGATTAATCTTAATGTCTATATTTTTAATAATATTACTATTGGGATGAGACATCTTCTTTTTAATAGTTCAAATGAAAAATACGTACTTCCTGTGTAATGTTTTCACTATTTTAAAAACTTTGATGTTATACAACGTCATAAATAAACTTACTGTCTCGAGTAGATAATATATAATTATGTCAACACAGGGTCGTCTCAGACACCCCCTTTACGTAATAAAAAGTTCTATTATTTTATTTACTACGTTATAGTTCAACTAAATTAAGTAGAATATCAATAGTTTGCTACAATTGTTAAAAAACATCCATTGTTAATGTTAAATTAGAAAAAAATATTTTTGAAACACTGTTACCGTCGGGACTAAAATGTGAATCTTTCCACTATCGCGGCGGAATGAGTTAACATTTACTCAACAGACATATTCAAACAGTTCTATCTTTCTCATATTTCACATCTATTCTATCTGTTATCTTATCAGAAACTTAAAAAATGTTCTAATGACCACTCAACTAATCAATTTCTACAACGTTCAAGTCGTTTCTAGGTTAAGATATGGGATTTGTTTCTGGGGAAACTCAGTTTTATCTAATGATGTCTTTATTTCTCAGAAATAAATAATTCATGCCATAGCTGGTTTTCCTCTAAGGTGTCTTGTCGCCAGTAATTCAAAAATCTTAAACTTATGACTCTTTGTCATATTTTCGTCTACGCAATTTCTTTGTTTGTCTATATTAAGTATAATAATCAGTTTGTGACGAATGGTGACTAGCATTTTTGCAATAGGTACGCGATTTAGACATAATTTGAGTTTCCCCTTTAACAGACTTGATGTCAGCAAAAATTCTCCTCTGAACATAGGAGTAAAAATGTTTAATAAGCTTTTAAATTTTAATTCTAATAAAAAGTTGTAATAATAGAAATATTTTTTCTCGTTTGTTAAAAATGCTTATTATGGAGAACACATTTTATAACTTATCTGAATTTTTTAATATGCAATTTGTAAATGTTGTTGACGTTTTCTATATGAGTTTTTCTCATCAATTGAAACAAAGAGCTTATTATTATTATTATTATCACTATTATTATTATACCGAGGTATGGCGTTATATTAAAAAAAAGCGCCAGCGAATTTAAACTGTTACCTATATAAGCCGTATTAGCAATATACTCGAAAACAATATGTTATTTTTTGCACGAACCTCCTATAAAATAGCTGATATTCACTTCATATTCAGTATATTTATCACATTTTTGACAGTTGTTTACGAAAATTACTATTCACGTCTGCTGTTGTTTTTTCTAATGATAGTCTATGAAAATCACTATTGAATTGATTAGATCGCTGCAAAACTTATGTTTTTACAGCACTAGTGTGAAATCTTATTATTTTAAACGAGCAATTCTTGTACATCTATTTCGCGTATCTCGAAAACGGCTCTAACGATTTGGATGAAATTTTGTATTTAGATAATGTTTTGCTTTTTAAATTTACCTATATGGTTGTATTTCTTGTAAAAACGCAATTTTATACACACGAGAAACGTGTTTTTAAAACTATTTCATATAGCGTCATCTCGTAAATTTTTGTGGTACTTGTATTATTGCCGACGGATGATAATCAACTGTTATCTCAAAATTTTATAAGATGGCGTTATTGAAATACGAACATGTTCGGCTTACATCCAATAGCAACAATGCAATTATTGTGTTACTGTTACCTCAAAATTTTGTGAGATTGTCAACATAAAGCAATGTATGATGTATTCTTGAATTATTTTTTTCTGTAATATTTCATAAACTTTCTTTCGTACATCTCAAAAAAGGGTCTCCAGATACTTGGTTACTTATACTCGCATGTAAAGCAGCTTTCAGATAATGGATATAGTGCAATAAAAACTATTTTCAATACCTATTATAAACCCTGTAACTGTTCATTGCATTTGCATTATTTTGGCGGGTTCAATGACTGCGAAGACAATGCAGTCTCCGTAAATCTATAAATATAAATTTAAGTGTTTTATTAAATCTTTCCTATTCTTCAACTAAACATAGCCGCGTCGACATTCTAGATTTTAATGCAACTACCAATCTAGTAAAGCTTATTTATACAATGACGCCGTAATTTAACGAAAATAACTACAATCAGCTCACACATAATCTGCACCTTTCTATCTCGATTTATTCAAATAGAAACGACGTTGATTATAGTATTTCATTTATTTGTTGGCGTAGATTTTCTATACTCAATATTGAAGAACTGATCATTTCTGGCAGCTAGACTTCTTTTCACCCAAATGTTTATTTCGGCGTACCAATTATAAGATTTAAAAAGACGTTGGACATTGTAGTAAATCTTCTAAAGACTTATTGACATCAAGCGATTTTTTATTGCTCACATTTTCAACATAATCTGTGAGCTTATGCTGAAAATGTGAGCTGGTTGCTAATGTTAGAAAAGGGTATTTGACACTATAAAATATAAATAATTAAATTATCTGGATACGGTCCTTTCTCGAATAAGAAATCAGAAATTATTCGCAGAAACACGAAGTTGATTAATTATTTCCATTTTAAAATTGCAATTTTTTGACATGTCAAAAATCGCTGATGATTTGAAGCGCGACGTCAGACGTGTAGTGAACAACAAATATACCTATTGTTTATAGGTATATGTGTTGTTTACTACAAGTCTGACACACACGTGAGTAAACACTAAACGAGCCACGTGTAAACGACATCGAGTCACATTTGCACTCGTTTTTATACTATAATAATGACGTCACCGTAGGTAAACATGGGAATGCGTGTTTTCGCGCCAATTTATATAAAGTTTTGAAGTGACATTTTATTCTATAAAACGATTACATTTAAGCGAAGTAAAAATTCTCGTGGACTAATAATCTCATTACAATTTTAATTATTGTGTTCACATTGTGAACCTGACTTTATGTCTGCTACACATAGCTTTTAGGTTTTGTCAGTTGTTATAAATAAATCACGGAAACAAATATCTGTTCACAAAAAAAAATCTCAATTTCTTCAATAAATTATTGTGAAACTATTTATCTTTGATGAGTCAAAAAAGCAGCGACGAGTCGGGTTTCAAAATATCCTCACTGCCCGTTTTTATTTAAAGAAAAACAAAATCGAATCAATTTACAAACTACAATCGACAGCGAAATATGTACTTTGAAAATCGATGCGTTTTTGTTTTTAAATTTCACGATATTGGAGAATACTGACCTATTAAATATGTTTACATAAAAATTAAAATGTTTGTCGATTGCGAAATTTTTAAAAATAACCACGCGCCGTTCATTTTTAGAGCCAAATTCCGTCACAGCGGTGTTTTGAAACGTTTAAAATAGTTTCACGAAATCTTACAAAACAACAGGTACGCGAAAAGCTTCGAGAATTTACGATTATTTAGAACATTGATGCGGCGCTGCAGAGCGCATTGTCAGAAAATTTGATTTGACAATGACCTTAGAATGTAGTTACAGTTTTTATACATAATATCGTTGTGAAAGTCCCTGTCATGTAGAACATCAAATTGTACTCAGAGAAAAACAAATGACTGATCTACAATCTAAATAGAAAAATATAGATTTTGAAACTAATTTTTTATCAAAAAGCGTAAAAAAATGTTGTTTCGAAACGGAATTTGTGCAAAAAACAACGTTAAATACTTTTATACACTGGTTAAAAATAACATCGTTATAATTGCTTAATTATTTTTCGAGCAGGATCGATTTAAGATTCTACAATGGTTTTCTTATGGAGAAATATGTATTGGCACACTCTAAGGTCATTGTCAAATCAGTTTTTTTGACAAGGCTTTCTGCAACTCAGCATAAATGTTGTCAAACTCTCTGTTGTTACATTGGATTGATATATAATCACATTGTCTACAGTGTTGGCTGGCAGATGCGATTTGTCAGAAATAACTTTCATTTTCTTAGTCTGTTTTGAAAGATTTTCGCCACCATTTTTCTAGTTTTTTAAATATACTTTTCAGCTAAAGAATCTTCGTCTTTGTCAGCAATGTTGACAGCGTTAACATCATTCTGTCAGATTAACATTGCAATCATCTTTGATTAACTTTCTTAGGTCATCCTAAATATAATTTATGATTTCTTGCGGTAACGATTCGATTAATTATTTATTATTATTTAGAAGAATCAATTTAAAATTTTACGACGCTTTTCTTACGAAAAAATCCGTGCATTTAGTCATAATCTAATGTCATTGTCAAACTAAATTTTCTGACAATGCTTTCTGCAACCCAGCATTAAATTTCAAAATACACGTTTAACAAGAAAAAAATGAAATAATAATAAACTACCTTCCAAAAATTAAACTATTAGTTAAAATTCGTTGCAACTCTACGTGACAATATACTCGTATGTATTTCTTAAACTTATGAATTAATTCTTTTTTTAAGGTCATAAACTGCTAGGGCATCACAGTACCAATTAATATTTTTAATTTCTTACTTTTATCATAAACTAAAAATGCAATTGACTCACTTACCAAGTCTCATAGTAGAGTCTTGGATGTTCGTAGTAACCGTGCTAAGGAAACTATACAAACGAATCTTTATGAACTTGGCATCTAGCCTCTAAGAATTCTTGATGACAAATTCTTTCGCAGAGCAGATTTGATGTAATCAAAAATACAGGTGTTTAACCTTGGAAGTTCGTAATAATCAAGCTAAGGAAATTATATAAACGATTCCCTACAAATTTGGCATTTAGCCTCCAATAATAATTCTTCATGACAAATTCTTTCGTAGATCGGATTTCATGTGATCAAAAAGACAGATGTTTAGGCTACCTCATTTCATAGTTGCGTGAAATACTGTCTATTTTTAACAAATGATCCAAAAGATCACAACGATCAATTTATAAATGCAAAACATCGATTAACAATCATTTAAAACAATAAAAGAAAGCTCGAAAGCATCCGACAGGGTCCAGTAGTCTCGTTTAGCTGCCTACGTCAGATACGTCGTTTATATTTTGGCGATGCCGTTTTCAGACGCCTGCATTCAAGGTCGAACGGTATTTTCGGAGAAATACATGTAAACTTGAGATCCGCCAACGAAAGGGATGGGACATTTCACCGCCTTTTTCCTAGATACTTCCATAGTATCTAAATTACTTAAAAATAATGACTATGTAAATATCTAAGGTCTTTAAATACGATAAAAAGATTTATTGAACTGTATAATATAATTTAAAACATTTACTTTAAATACAAAACGTACCTACTTAAGTACGTTAATTTAAAATCCCAGCATAAATGCAGATAGTTGTATTTGAATTTTTGAGTATCGGCGTTGGTACTTAACTTTTATTTGATTTTCATAAATGTTTTATGAACAAAAATCGATATTAGCAATTAATAAATCTATAATCAGTGTGATAAAAAAGTATTCAAAAATAAATGCTAGAAAATAAAAAAAAAACTAAGAAATTTTCTTATTTTTGGTTTTGTTTCACTTATCTACGTATTAAGATGACCCCGTTTAGCGGTGTTTTGTATAGGGCAGGAACTTATAGGAACGTATCTCCCGCGTTAAGCGGGGTCTTACTGAATAGTAAGTAAAGTCAAATATACTGAGCATTGCGCTCCCCTACTTATAAAACATGGCATTATGTCATTGCCTTCTGTGTACATGTATCAAAGTTTGATATACGCAAAAACAAACATGGACCGCTTCGAAAACCATTCAGACTATAATAATAATTATAACACTAGAACAAAAAGTGCAATTTGTCTGCCACGAAGAAGACTACATTTGTCCCAAACTGCCCCAGACTACATGGCGAAAAAGCTATTTAACAGGCTGCCAGAGTCAATACAGGTTTTACCTATAAAAATTTTTAAAAATAAGCTCAACAGTTTCTTTAAAAAAAACTGTTTTTATAGCATAGGTGAATTTCTGACGTTTTGTAATCACAATTTTGACTTGTAATCAATGTGTTATTCAAATAAAAACTATATTCTATTCTATTCTATTCTATTTAAAACTTATACATTTCGTTAGTGCTTACAAGAGCCCTGCTTGTCATTTGTTTCATCCTTGCTCGTATAAAACACAACCTGTTTATTTTTTCTGGTGAATATATACTACAGATTCAGTGCCATGAAAGAAGCCCTGAAGTGTGTAGGTATATTTCAGCTGAGTTATGTCACATATCTTTCAGATATTTTTAAATATTTGTAATAATATGTCAACAATACTATCTTATTCACTATTACAATAGTTTGCAACCACATTCACAGATGTATCTCGGTATTGTCATTTAAAATTCGACTGGGGAATCACAGAATCACTAAATACTACACCGAACTCGCACAAAATGAAATAGTTTTTTCCAAAAAATTAATTTAAGTTTGTGATAATGATTTTGTCGAGCATATTTTGCACGTGTTTAGATTTTTGTGTGATACATTTCTGTTAACGTTGTGACTTTTTTTAGAATTTTTATTCAGTACAGTGGACTTCCTTTAAGTGCGTTGCGTGATTGTAGAGAAAATAAGATATAATTTGTCCTCTTTCCCAAATTCGCTAATTGTGTCAATTTATGCATGGATGGTGATAGTGGAAAACATTAAATATCAGAAGGAACAGCGGTGAATTATCGAGCATCGACTTAAAGGAAGAGCATTGTACTTCTGGAAGTATACTTGAAAGTTCGCATTCACAGATTAACAAAAAGAAAAATAAGATTTAGTGAACAGTATTTTTGTTGTATTTTCAGAATTTTTTTTTAGTTTTTTAAATAACTCGGAGGAGAAACATTCGGGCAAAAAAGTGATTTAAATTTGTTTGTTAAAATCGAAACGAAACGACAATAATATAATTGGATAGCAAAAAATAAAGTGATCAAAAATTATATGCCGTGCGTGGACAATGAAAGAAATAGTATTGTTGCAATCGTTAGCTATTGTTGTCATGAAGTGGAATTCTGTACATAGAACTGTTCACACTGATTTGTTAAATGGGGCAATCAGTGTGTAAATGTTGTCAATGTTGCCGGCACCCTAATGGCACAAAAACCATCGGCGACAAATATCCGTTTGACACACCAAGCAATCTACTTTCCTACAAACGGTAAGAAAATTGTACGGCAAAAATCTAGTGACCATTGTAATATAGTTTTTAAATAATTACCAGACACAAATCCTTACCAATAAGCCACGATGAAAATACAGTCAGATTTCCCCCAAGATCTTAGACGCTAAATCTCCCGAGGAGCTAATCATTTCGAAATCTTCGGCAATCAGAACATCATGTTCTACAATTTCACATGATTTCATTAATCCTTTAAAGTCACGACATGCAATGATTTCATATGAGTGCGCAAGAGATTGTTTCAAAAACCGATTCTAATGTAAATTCATAAAGAGTACCTGAAATCATTTTAGTGAGTACTAATGACCTCACACACGTTTCTCTTACGACTCCCAAAAGATTTCCGTAAGATTTCTAGTAAGATTTTTTAAAAATGAATAGCCCTTTACAATCTCCTCAATCATTTCTTCAAGTCTAAGGTCAAGCATCTAACAATTTCTTTCTACAAAGTGTAAAGTCTATAAGCAAAACTGCATCCTACATTTGATCCGTATTTCTCCCGAATTTACGTCGGACAACTCGGAAGAAAAGATTATAATGTAGGTGTCTATACAGGAAACGGAAGCTCGATTTCCTTTCCAATGTAGACATCAATGTTATAATCTTGGTGTCCATCTGTCTTCTGACATCAGATTCAGAGAAATACAGAGCCAATGTAGGTGCAGCCTCAAAGAAGTGTTTAGGTGGTTACTGTATTTTCTAGACACGTTGAAACACTTCTTCTATACTTGTGTCCTTAGAGCAAGAATTGAAGAGAATATGCAAGCGAGAATATTTTCGGGGAGATCTGACTGTAAATTATACACTTCTCGGTTCGTTTTCCTACCTATCCATCCTTGAAGCTAAGCTATGTCTAATTTTGTAAATAAGGACGCTTACTCGCTAAGAAACTAATAAAATCCGGATATTAATGCTAGACTGCACAAAGCACCGTCAGAAATTTGATTTGACAATTAATAGCAATCATATAATTATTACAGGAGCGGTCTAATGTCATTAAAAAACCCTAATATTAGATTGATCCACAGATAAAAAATCGCTTTTAAAGCTAAATTTTGATCAATATGCGTAGAAAAATGCAGTTCCGAAATGGAGATTGTACAAAAAACAATATTAAATACATGTATAAACAATAAAAAAAAACGTTCACTCTAATATCATCGCCAAATCAAATTTTCTGATAATGTTTTCTGCAACCAGCATGTGAAATCCCCATTTCCAAAAGCACTGCTTCGCATAATATATTCCTAAGGTTAAAGAAACCATCATCAGTCAGTACAAATGATTTTTGTTTTATAAACTTGTCAATCATTCCATGCGCATCTAAGCATTGATATTTAACAACGATGATATATCGCTTTATTCATGGTGTCAGTTCATTATTAGATACTTGTGGAATAACTGACATGCTGAAGTCCTAACTTTAGGAATCTATTTTTTTCCGATTGGCCTACATATTTTGATTCGCGCCTGATTATTTTAATTCAATAATGCATGCATAAGTTGACGACAAACATTAAATCTAGAATTAGTTACGTTCAGAGAACCAATCGAAAAGTTTCTTAAGGCATGGTTAAATTTCTAGTCGCTATGGTGACTTAAAGATTGAAATCGGTCGGCCTTGCCTTTAGTGTTTCGTGAGTCATTAGTTTCATTAGAACTGTACATAATTATATTTCCGTTTTAAATAAAATGCAGTTTTGAAAACCTAAAATATAAAAATGCTACTTTTTTATTTTCAGTCCGAACGGAACACATTCGCCGGTAGGTCATTACAGAGATCCGGAGACCGGCAAATTAATCACTTTCTCCGTATCGGCGATGAATATTGAGGACATGGATATTTATCGTTCAGCCGCCATGAAACAGCCAATTGAATTGCACCAGGACAAGTCGCGACCTGCTGGAGATGGTAGCCATGGTGCCGATGGATCTGGAGATAATTACGACCCACCCGTGTTTATTCAAAAACTGAAAGATGTCACCATCAAGGTGGGAACGCGGGCCAAGCTGGAAGTTGAAATATCTAGCACGACTAATTATAAAGTAAGTTGAGATATATTCAGAAAAGTTTCCAGCGGATACTTTAGGGTTAGCTTTTCGTAATTAAACCTTCTTTGTTTAGCTAGATTTTTTAAAAAATACATCTATTTTTACACTGTTAAAATTTTTAAGAAAATTCATAAACTAAAACCCACTTTTTCCTTTTTCATTCTTCACGAAAATGGTTTCTCCTCAACTATTTGAGCGCAAAAACAAGAACCAAAAAAACAACGGTGTCTCAAAATATGATTTTATTATGTAAAACATGCATTTGTTTATGTTTACATAAAGGTCACATGGTACAGAAATCATATGCAAGTTTTAGCGGGTGAAGAGTACATTGTTGAAAATTTAGGCGACGTCCATTCTGTTGAGATCGTCTGTTTATCGGTACAAGATGGCGGCGAATGGATTTGTATGGCTGAAAATACCAGTGGAAGAATATTCAGTTCCTGCACGATACAGGCACTGGGTAAGAGTCTCAACTTTCATTTTAAAAAAACGTCTATTTCCCTTAACTGGTTCCAGTCCAATTTTTATGATTTCAAAAAAATTACATTGTTTTGTCTATTTTTTGGCGGTCTGTCGGTTTCGCAAGGCACCGTTCCACGGAAAAATTTAACTGGTCGATTATTATCGGTCTTATTAAAGCGTGCTTAGATTTGAAGGTCGAAATGAATTCCAAGACAGGGGTATGGCTAAGATATCACATCGATTTATTGTTCTTTTTCAGTACCAAAAGCATACAAAGAACCAGTATTTTTTGAAGAACTTCAAGCATTATTAACAGAAGATGGTACCGTCTCACTGGAATGCAAAGTGGTCGGTGTTCCGACACCAACGTTGAGGTGGTTCAAGGATGGACGGGAAATTAAAGCAGGCGACATGTTCGCCTTAACAGCGAATCCAAAAGATCCAACATCACTCGGCACGTATACATGTGAAGCGTCTAATTGTATGGGAAAATCATACTCCTCGTCTAGGGTCACTGTACTGGGACGAGTAGGACGCGAGGAACTCAAGGCCATACATAGCGGTATTCCTAGTGGACAACCACCTATTTTCACACAGGAGATGAAGGACGAAAAAATTAAGATTGGGGAATCTTTAATAGTATCCTGTCAAAGTAAGTTCAACAGCGTCAAAAATATTTTTTCCTTTAGTTTCCCCGATGAAACGCTGTTGATATTTTTTCGCTCAATAATGAACAAAATAATAATTTAAAAAAAACGAATAGTTAACTCGCAAGGCGTCTGGATAACAAAAATAGAAATTTATTATAATTTTTATAATCCAGTTGCTGTACCGCCGTGGCCTAAATCAATTCAATGGATGAACGCTCAAGGTCCTGTAGATACAAGTCCTGGAGGCCGCTATCATATGTTAGCAGACGGTCTTGGGGGATATATGCTTGAAATTTCATCACTTGAAATTTGTGACCAGGGAACTTGGAAATGTGTCGCTACTAGTGGGGATAACAGCGTTGCTGTGTCCAAAAGTGAAATCACTCTTTCTAGTAAGTAACAAAAAATATCTGATAACGTACTCATAATTTTTTCCGTTTAAATCAAAATGTTTGGAAAAAGCTTTAAATATGTAAACAAAGCGTTGAAACAAACGAAAATTACCTTACGTTAATAATATCGTTTCTGTTTTACAGTTCCTAAAAATTACCGTAAGCCATGTTTCATGGAGAAACTCAAAGCCGTTTTGACTGAAGACGGCTTAGTATCTTTCGAATGCAAAGTCGTTGGTTTCCCGACGCCGTATCTTCGTTGGTTTAAAGACGGGGTCGAATTAAAACCAGGAGATGTTTATCAACTGACCGGTACCAATTCCTTAGGCTCCTACAATTGTATAGCAAGGAACTGCATGGGTGAAGCAAGTAGTTCAGCTGAACTGACATTGGAAGATATACGTCATCAGTTAAGTCAAGAAGAAAGATTACAGCTACTTTCCCAAAGCCAACCGCCCAAATTTATACGCGGACTTAAAAGCTGCGAAGTGAAAATTAATGAAGGATTTAGATTCACTGTACATGGTAAAGTTACATTTCACAAATCCGTTATGCTATTAGATAGTCTTCATTAGGTTGATATACTCATACGTACACAGAAAAAACTAGCTAAACTTTTTAATCTATTTTAACTACCAGTTCAATTTTTTTGGTCACCAGGTCTTTTTTGTTTGTAATACTTAAACCATGAAAAAGTCAAATAAGCTCCAAAAGGAGCTAGTTACGAATCGAATAGACGCTTCATTTGTATTTCCTTTTTAGTTTCTTCACCAGAACCAACTAAGGTGGAATGGTACCGTGACGATACTCCAATAAAATCAGAGCCCGACCTATATGCGATTACGAAAGGCGCAGCAACGGGAGTATTTCATTTGGATATAATCAGATGTGAATTCCAAGATCAAGCCGAATGGAAATGTCTCGTCACAAACGAATTTGGACAGAGCGAGACGTCCTGTTTTTTGCGATTGAGCATACCAAAACATTTCAAAAAGCCAAGGTTCTTACAGTGTCTTAAAGCGGTGTTATCCAAAGAAGGGACTGTTAGCCTTGAATGTAAGGTGATCGGGGTACCACAACCGGTACTTAAATGGTACAAAGATGGCGCTGAATTGAAACCTGGTGATATACACAGAATCATATCTGGACAGGTTTGTAGAATTTCCTAAATAATTAATTATTTAAATTTTGCAGTTGATTCAATTGCATTGCATTTGAATAATTGTCAGTAAGTAATTTAAAATGCACATTCTGAATCAACTAATTCTTTTGGAATGCATATGTGAAATGATATTTAGACTGTGTTTTGAATATTTTCATTTTTAGGACGGTACATGCTGCCTTGGAACGTATACTTGTGAAGCACGTAATTGCATGGGCGTAGTAAGTAGTTGCGCGTCTTTATTAAGTCTCGAAGACTACGCCCAACCGGATCTTCCCAAGAAGAAAGGTGAACTGTTACATAATTTATCGCTGTCCACAATTCACGAAGAAGGCAGCAGTGTCACATTCGGTACTCCGGCATCACAAATTTTCGAAACTCCGCCGGAACAGCAGACAGCCAATGCCGATGAACAAGGAGAATTATCGTTTTCTTTCGATGGAAAAGATATTTCAGTATCTTTTTACGATACTCCGGATCTTACAAACGACGAAGCATTACAAATCGTTGAAATGTATGCCGATCAATTGTCGGAACACATTTCCGGTAAGTTCGATTCAAAAATGTGTCTACAGTCATTTTAAATATTTATTATAAAATGAATGTAATTTGACAGAACACAACGTTTTGGAATTACCACCTCTTCGTATAATCAGAGAAACATCGACAACCGGAAATTTGCTGATGGAAGGAGTTGTTATCGATGTTCTTCCGGAATATTTCACAGCCACTGAGGAAGACCTTAATACTGAAGCAGACATTGAAGATTTCTCAACCACAAGCGACGTGTCGCACTACAAAACCGGTTCAGGTAAAAGTCGAGAAGGCAGCATGGTTTCAGAACCGAAAATTCCTAAGGTGAAGTCTGATTCATCTCCGAGCGCGGAAGTATTTTACAGTTTATCTCATTCAAAACATAGTTCGAAAGAATCTTCAGATGATGAAAAAAGCCAAACTCGCGCTTTAGAACTCGAAACCGAATCGTACATGAGTGCCAGAAGTGTAAGAAACAGTATGGAAATAGAAGAAGACCTTTCAAATGTTTTCAAGGTCGACATAATAACTGAACCTGAGAGAGACGATGATATACCTGGATCACAAGAACCGACGCCAGTACCTCCTAGGAAACCAAGACGAAAGAACGGTAAAGGTAAAAGACGATTGAGTCATTCTTCATCTGAAGAAAAATCATTGACTGATAGTGAAAAAAGTAAAACTGGCAAGAAAAGAAAATCTAGTAAGTCATCTGAAGATGGAAAAGAAAAACTAATATCAGATGACGCAAAAGTGCATGGTTTAGACAAAGGTGAACAAGCGGTACCAGAAGCGATCAAATTCAGTGATTTAAGTGAAGATATTAAAGTTTTACAAGAAAATGAAAATTATTTATTGGATTTGCTTAGAGATAATTTAAATGAAATCGATAAGAGATTAGGAATTATTGAAGAAGAATTGAGCGTGAAGTCAATAGAATCGACGTCGTTAACAACACAAAAAAGTTTTGAAATTCTTAATAGCATTGCTCGTCCTATTAAAGAATTAAGACAATGCGTGTGCTTGAAACAAGACACAAAAGAAAAGGTGTCAGTTTCTGATATAATTTTGCCTACGATATTTGATTTATTGCAAAATTTAAATATTGCTCAAAAATGTATGGAAAGTAGTAGGAATATTCTTGTACAAAAAACCAGTAGCAGAATAGTTGAAATGGTCGATCAAGATCTTATAAATGGTTTAGATTTAATAACTGATATTGTAAAATTAGAAAACACGCAAATGAAAATATTGTCAAACACTGCCGAAGACACGTCTGTCCTATCAGTTATCGATAAAGTCAAAAACACTGTAAAAGACATGCGTGCTACAGCTTCAAAGAAAAAACTGACACCTGAAAAAACAAAAGAAACTGAACAAAAATCAGAATCAGAAGCATCAGCTATTTCTTTACAAACAGGCAAATTGTCTGCTTTAGAAATGATTGAAAACTTAATGTCTGAAAAAGTAGAAATGCTCAAATATGCAGGATTTCCTGAACAAGAAGCGAAAATGGTTGAAAACGAAATTAATGCCCTTCAAGTAGCTGAAAATGTGATTGTTGAAAAGGCAAGCGAGTTAATTAATTTGAATTTAGGCGGTCAACAATCGGACGCTGTGAAAATTGTCGAACATTTAATATCACAGAAAAAAGATGAAATGCGTTCATCGAAACTTCCAAGAGAAAAAATCAAAGTAATAGAAACGCAGATCAATGCTCTTCAAATGGTGGAAAAAATTTTAACAGGAAAACCACTGAAAGCTGAAATAAGCAAGCCAGAAATAAAAAAATTAGATCGATCAATAAAAATATTACAAGACATTGAAATGATGAAAAGTGATAAAGCTAAAAAAGCTCAAGTTACAGATTTGCAACCACAAGAAGCTAAAAAAGTTCAAGTCGAGCTACAAGCTCTAGAAGTCGTCGATAAATTAATAATTGAAAAAATTCAACAACTGGAACAATTCGGTCAAACAGAACACATTTCTCAAATGGATATCTTACAAACAGTTGAAAATCTGATGATGGAAAAAGTAGACGATTTAAAATATTCCGGGCTTTCCGCTGAAAGATCTAAAACTCTTGAAAATCAAATCAAAGCATTACAAATTGTTGAAAATATAATAATGCAACAGACAGGTGAAAGAACTTTACCACGAACACAAAAAGGTGAAATAAGCGAGTCAGAGATTCAACTTGCAAGCGCTATATTAGTTGAAAACAAGTTGGTGAAAAATATTGAAAAAGTTATTGAAAATAAAAAAGAATTATTGCAGACTAAATTAACCCCCGAACAAGCCAAAACCGCAAATTTGGAAATAGAAGCTTTGGAAACAGTGCATGAACTAGTGATTGAAAAATCGAAACATGTTCAAATTGCAGACGTTAAAAGTGATCAAGAAACTTTAGAGATAATTGAAAATATTATAGTTGAAAAATCGGAAGAATTGAAAACGGTTAAAAATAAACCGGCTCAAGCCAAAGCCGTTTTACAAAAAGAATTAAATTCTTTGCAAGTGGTCAAAAATTTAGTTGCTGAGGAGATCAAATCTGTTCAGTTAGAAAAACCAAAAGCTGCCAATATTTTAGGTGAAAAATTAGAAGTTGTTGAAGGCATTGTAAACTTAAAGCAAGAGCGTATCAATCTTTTAAAAACGAGCGACGTAAGTGAATCTAAGAAACTTCAAGCTGAAATTAGTTCTTTGGAAGTTGTTGAAGATTTAATTAAAAAACAGTCTGAACAGTTAGTACATCTAAAAGGAAGTAATGTGGGAGTTATTGAAGCAATTGCTTGTCTTGAAGAAGAAAAACTAAATGAATTAAAAACACCAGATTTGAAAAAAGCTCAAATAACCGAAATAGAAAATGAACTTCAATCACTTCAAGTTGTCAAAGAAGTCATTATTAGCAAAGGGTCAAAAATTGAAATCGAAAGTAAAGCAAAAATATTACAAGAAATAGAAAATGTCATAAAAGATAAAGCAGGAATATTACAAGAGACTGAAATAAAATCTTTGGATGTAGTAAAAAAATTAATAAATACTGCTGAAATTAAATCTACAATATCTGAAGGAAATGAAGGTGTTATTAACGCCATTGAATGCATTGTAGAAGAAAAATTAAAAGATTTGAAAACACCTGGATTGAAAAAAGCTCAAATTACTGACATAGAAAACGATCTCCAGTCGCTACAAACCGTTAAAGAAGTAATATTCAGCAAAGGTGCAAAGCCCACAACTGAAAACAAAGCGAAAATATTACGAGAAATAGAAAATGTCATCAAAGATAATGCAGGAGTGTTACAAGAGTTTGAAATAAAATCTTTAGATACAGTGAAACATCTAATTAATACTACTGAAATTAAACCGACAATATCTGTAGGAAAAGAAGGTATTATTGACGCCATCGAATGCATTGTAGAAGAAAAATTGAAAGATTTGAAAACACCTGGATTGAAAAAAGCTCAAATTACTAACATAGAAAACGATCTCCAGTCGCTACAAACCGTTAAAGAAGTAATATTCAGCAAAGGTGCAAAGCCCACAACTGAAAACAAAGCGAAAATATTACGAGAAATAGAAAATGTCATCAAAGATAATGCAGGAGTGTTACAAGAGTTTGAAATAAAATCTTTAGATACAGTGAAACATCTAATTAATACTACTGAAATTAAACCGACAATATCTGTAGGAAAAGAAGGTATTGTTGACGCCATCGACTGCATTGTAGAAGAAAAATTGAAAGATTTGAAAACACCTGGTCTTAAAAAAGCTCAAATTACTAACATAGAAAACGATCTCCAGTCGCTGCAAACAGTTAAAGAAGTAATATTCAGCAAAGGTGAAAAACCCACAACTGAAAACAAAGCGAAAATATTACGAGAAATAGAAAATGTCATCAAAGATAATGCAGGAGTGTTACAAGAGTTTGAAATAAAATCTTTAGATACAGTGAAACATCTAATTAATACTACTGAAATTAAACCGACAATATCTGTAGGAAAAGAAGGTATTATTGACGCCATCGAATGCATTGTAGAAGAAAAATTGAAAGATTTGAAAACACCTGGATTGAAAAAAGCTCAAATTACTGACATTGAAAACGATCTCCAGTCGCTACAAACCGTTAAAGAAGTAATATTCAGCAAAGGTGAAAAACCCACAACTGAAAACAAAGCCAAAATATTACAAGAAATAGAAAATGTCATCAAAGATAATGCAGGAGTGTTACAAGAGTTTGTATTAAAATCTTTAGATACAGTGAAACATCTAATGAATACTACTGAAATTAAACCGACAATATCTGTAGGAAAAGAAGGTATTGTTGACGCCATCGAATGCATTGTAGAAGAAAAATTGAAAGATTTGAAAACACCTGGTCTTAAAAAAGCTCAAATTACTGAGATAGAAAACGAACTCCAGTCGCTGCAAACAGTTAAAGACGTAATATCCAGCAAAGGTGAAAAACCCACAACTGAAAACAAAGCCAAAATATTACAAGAAATAGAAACTGTCATCAAAGATAATGCAGGAGTGTTACAAGAGTTTGTATTAAAATCTTTAGATACAGTGAAAAACCTAATTAGTTTTACTGAAATTAAAGAGACGATATCTGAAGGAAAAGAAGGCATTGTTAATATTATTGAATGCGTTGTAGAAGAAAAATTGAAAGATTTGAAAACACCCGGTCTGAAAAAAGCTCAAATTACTGAAATAGAAAACGAACTCCAGTCGCTGCAAACAGTTAAAGAAGTAATATCCAGCAAAGGTGAAAAACCCACAACTGAAAACAAAGCCAAAATATTACAAGAAATAGAAACTGTCATCAAAGATAATGCCGGAGTGTTACAAGAGTTTGAAATAAAATCTTTAGATACAGTGAAACATCTAATTAATACTACTGAAATTAAACCGACAATATTTGTAGGAAAAGAAGGTATTGTTGACGCCATCGAGTGCATTGTAGAAGAAAAATTGAAAGATTTGAAAACGCCTGGTCTGAAAAAAGCTCAAATTACTGAAATCGAAAATGAACTTCAATCGTTGCAAACCGTTAAAGAAGTAATATTTAGCAAAGGCGCAAAAGTCACAACTGAAAACAAAGTAAAAATATTACAAGAAATAGACAACGTCTTAAAAGATAACGCAGGAGTGTTACAAGAATCAGAAATAAAATCTTTAGACACTGTGAAAAATCTAATTAATAATGCTGAAATTAAACCGACAATAGCTGAAGGAAAAGAAGGTGTTATTAACGCTATCGAATGCGTTGTAGAAGAAAAATTGAAAGTTTTGGAAACATCTGGTTTGAAAAAAGCTAAAATTACCGAAATAGAAAACGAACTCCAGTCGCTGCAAACGGTTAAAGAAGTAATATTTAGCAAATGTGCAAAATCCATCACTGAACACAAGGCGAAAATATTACAAGAAATGGAACAAGTCATAATAGAAAATACAGCGATACTACAAGATTCTGAAATAAAATCTTTGGATACAGTGAAAAAACTAATAAATGCTGCTGAAATTAAAACAACAATATCTGAAGGAAAAGAAGGTATTGTTAATGCTATCGAATGCATTGTAGAAGAAAAATTGAAAAAATTGAAAACACCTGGCCTGAAAAAAGCTGAAATTAATGAAATAGAAAACGAACTTCAGTCTCTACAAACTGTCAAAAAAGTAATATTTAGCACAGAAAAAGAACCTATAAATGAAAACAAAACGAAAATATTGCAAGAAATAGAAAACGTTATTAAAGAAAAGAAAGGAGAATTGAAAAATACTGACATTGAATGTTTAAAAACTGTGAAAACACTTATTAACGCAGCTGAAATTCAAACGAATATTCCTGAAGGAAAAGTTGGGGTTGTTAAGGTGATAGAAAATTTAATAACAGATAAATTAGATGACCTCAAGTTTATTGGAATTTCAGCTCAAAGAGTAAATTTACTTCAGGGTGAAATAAACGCCTTGCAAACAGTGGAAAATATAATTGTTGGAAAAACTGAAATTCCACCACAAGTAGTAAAACCTCTGAGTGTGGCAAAGATCGAAATATTAGATGAGATTGAATCATTGCTAACTGAAAAAATACTAGAATTGCAGTCGCCAATCTCTCCTGAAAAAACACAGCAAATGCAGAATGAAACTTACGCCTTACAAATAACACATAAAGTTATTACTGACAACGCTGAAAAAATAAAACAGCAAGGAAATTTAAGTATAAAAACAGGAGCCTTAGAAACAGTAAAACAAATTATGAATGAAAATGCTCAAGAATTAATATTAACTCACGCTACACCTGAAAAATTACGACAGATTGAAGAAGACCTCAAAGCTGTGGCACTTGTTGAAAAGATATTGACTGTAAAAACTGAACCACCAAAAGCGCTTGAACAAATTGAACAAATCGCCGCTCAAAAAATACAAAAACTTGAAACGACGACTATTTCTAACGCTAAATCTAAAGCTCTGAAAGCTGAAATCAGTGCTTTGGAAACTGTAGAAAATGTTATATGTGAGGCGATTCAACAAGAAAATATTTCAGTACAGACGCCAATTGAAAATGTAATTGAACAACTTATAACTGAAAAAACTGAAAATCTAAAGTCTGGAATCGCGTCCGTTGAAACTGCCAAACAGACTGAAACTGAAGTGGCAGCTTTAAAAACAGTACAACAAATTGTATTTGAAAGTGGAAAAGCACAAGAATCAACAACAGTTGTAACTGAAAAAGCAGAAAGTTTGAAAACTGATACTGTGGTCGCTGAAACTGCTAAGCAAAGTGAAACTGAAGTCAAAGTTTTGGATACTGCGCAGGAAATTGTTTCAAAAGAACACGAAAATTCTAAACCTGAAACAATGCCAACTGAACAAATTGAACGTGAAACATCAGCTGCGCAACCAGTTGTACAAGAAATAATACCTGAGGAAACAAAAATTCCTAAAGCCGATTCGATAAAAATTGTCGAAAACTTAGTTTCTAAAAAAGAAAAAGATTTAAGCGTAACAAAAATAACAAATGAGCAGGCTATAAAATTAACAAAAGAAAAAGACGCGCTGCAAAGTGTTGAGAAACTTATCAATGAAAAGCTTGAAATTGTCAAAGCCATCGCCGGCGATGAATTGTTGACTTCAGAAGATAAGACGAGTGCAATAATCCAAATTATTGAAATTCTAATGCGTGAAGGTATGGAAGAATTGAAATACCCAGGACTTTCGGCTAAAAAAGTGAAACATTTACAGAACGAAATCGAAGCTTTACAAGCCGTTGAAAATATAATTCTAGAAGCGAAAGCAGTCAAAAGCGAAACGCTGCATGTTTTAGAGAAATTAAAAACTGAAAAAGCAGTCGAAAGTTCCGAGCCCGAGCTGCAAGCTTTAGAAATTGTTGAACAGCTGATTTTAGAGAAAACCGATGATTTAAATATAGCAGATATTACGCCATTACAAACAAAAGAAATTAAGGGGGAATCAAGAGCTCTTCAAGTACTTGAAAATCTTGAAAGAGAAACGATCGATAAATTAGAAAAAACCGGTGAGAAGAAAGTAGAAAAAGAAATAAATGCGTTGAAAATAGTCGAAAAATTAGTCGCTGCTAAAACAGAAAAACCGGTAGTCTACATACAAGCGCTGCAATCAGTTGAAACTCTGAAAGAAGAGAAGGTTGAGTCTTTGAAAACTCTTAAGAAATCCACTGTAGATCGTGCGAAAATTAATGACGACATATCAGCACTGGAAACCTTTGAAAACATTATAGCTGAAAACAGCGAATTATTACAGAGTATTAAGCCAGCTGCTGAAACTGCTAGTACATCGTCGGATGAAGTTACGTTCCAAGTTGTCGAAACGTTGCTAACTGACAAACTGTTAAGTTTATCGACAGATACAACTCAAAAAGATGAAAAAGAAATTTCTGCTTTGCAAACTATAGAAAATGTTTTGTTAGAAAAGGCAATTGCAACACAAGCCGTTGAAACAATTCAACAATTAAATGCAATGCAAACTTTAAACACAATAGCACTTGAAAAAACAGATGAACTAAAGCAACTGCCAGTTGTAGATGCTAAAGCCAAGAAAGTCAAACAGGATATTACAGCTTTAGCTATAGTTAAAAATATAATATGTGACAAATCTCAAAATCTAAAAGTCATTAACGTCGAAGCCAAGCCTCTACAAGGAGAATTAGTTACATTAAATATTGTAGAAGATTTAATGTCTGAAAAAGAAAAACAAGCTAAAGAAAGGAATTTGTCAAATGAACAATTAGAAGTAGTGAAGAAAGAAATTGAAGCGTTACAAGTAGTTGAGAGTTTGATAAAAGAAAAGACGGAAATAAAAGAAGTCGCTACTGTTACTGAAATTAAACCATTACAAACAATTGAAGAAATAGTTACTGAAAAAGTTACATTATTAAAAGACGCATCGCTAGAAACTGCTGAAAAAATTGAACAACAAATCGATGCTTTACAGGTTGTTCAAAATATAATATTTGAAAAAGGAGAAGAGTTAAAGACTCTTGATGTCGGTCAGGAAGGCGTAAATGCTGAATTGAAAATGGTAGAGCAGTTCCTTGTTGACAAGGCCGAGGAATTATCTCAACCTAACGTGTCAAAACATCAAAAAGAAGAGTCCAAAAAAGAAATGGTGGCTTTGGTCGTAGTTGAAAATATGCTTATGGAAAAAGCTCGTGAAGTTAAAATAGAAAATATTTCAGACAAAGAAGTTAAACAAGCAATTGTTGAATCAAGTGCACTTAACGTGGTTGAAACTTTAATATCCGAAAAAACTGAAGAATTAAAAACAGTCGAAGCCTCTAGTAAAGATGTCAAAAAAGTATTATCTGAACTTCAATCACTACAAGCAGTCGAAAATATAATATTGGAAAAAGTTAGCGAACTCGATGTAAAAGATATTAAATTAGACAGCGAAAATGCAATATTAAGTGTTGTTGAAAATGCCGTTAAAGAAAAAGTTGAAAAATTGCAATTAGAAAGATTACCATCTGCTGAAGCAAAGGTGGTTAAATCTGAAATTGTAGCTTTGCAAACAATTGAAAATATGCTAGCTGAAAAGCAACATGCTAAGATCAGCACAGTTTCTAAGCCTGTAGCGCACAAAGCTGATCTTGGATTAATGACTTTGCATGTTATTGAAAATTTGATTACAGAAAAAACTGAAACAATGAAAGAAAGTAGTGTTCAAACAGAAAATGTTAAAAAAGTTGAAGAAGCGTTGCAAGTAGTTGAACATTTATTCGAAGAGAAAGCGGAGGAATTGAAGATTGCTGAAGCAGCAACGAAACAGGTTTTGGAAAGTATGGATAGTACGGGGCAATGTGCTTTAGAAGAAATTGTAGCTTTAAATACACTCGAACAACTAACGACAGAAAAAGCTAAAGAGCTTAAACAAGAAAGTGTTTCCACAGAGCATGCTAATAAAATACAAAGTGAATTATTTGCGTTAAAAGTCGCCGAAAATTTGTTATCGGAGAAAGTTCAAGAATTAAAACCATATCAAATATCTGTTCAAATAGCCAAAGAAATCAAAGAAGGTAATCAAGCTCTGCAAACTATTGAAAATTTAGTGATAGAAAAAACTGGTGAGCTGAATGATGAAGAAGTTGCTCCCATAAAAGCAAGAATTCTTAAAGGTGATTTAGATGCACTTCAAACAGTGGAAAAAATTATAGTATCTAGTATTTCATCGAAAGAAAATAAAACTGAATCAAGTGCTTTGGAAGTTGTCGAAAATATTGTGACAGAAAAAATCAAAGAGTTGAGACGATCGTCAGTGTCGCCTCAAAAAGCTAAAAAATTAGAAGCAGAAGTGGCCGCTCTCCATGCTGTAGAAATCATACTTGTCGAAAATGTAAGCTCTCGCGATTCTCGAAGACAAGAGAGTGCAGAGACAGTACTCGAAAAACCATTAGAAGAAGCGAAGGTACAAACAGTCGAAGTAAAAACAGATATAGTCGATGTTGACAAATGTGTTGAAACAGAAAAAATCAAGGAAGTAACTGAAGAGAAAAAAGAATTTGTTCAAGACACAGGTGCAACGGCTGAGGAAGTTATAATTGTAAAAGATGAAAAAGAAACAGAAAAGCTTGAAAAAACTGAAGAAGGCAAGGAAGGTCTGAAAAGTGACAATAGGCAACAAAGTGCCAAAGAAAGTACAGAGGAAAAATATGAGCCAGTAGAAAAACAAGAAGGTATTTCAGTTGACGCGAAAACATTGCAAGTCTTAGAAAATATTATTGGTGAAAAAACAGAAACATTAAAACATACCAAAGAAGAATCACAGACAGCAAAATTAGTGCAAGAACAACTGATCGCACTGCAAATTGTAGAAAATTTAGTGAGCGAAAAGGGTGAAGAATTAGTTACCGAACTCAGAAAGGAAACGTCTGATGAAAACAGGGCGTTGGAAATAGTTGAAAATTTGATTGATGAAAAAGAACAAGAGTTGACCACAAATGTATCCAGGCTTCAAACAAAGAAAATAAAGAAAGAAATCGCAGCACTGCAAACAGTTGAAAACATTTTACAGCAAGTAAATGTTACAGACGTAACGACTAGTCAACCTCAAAAGGCCGAACTTGAAAGTATCATTTTAGAAAAAACGGAAGCGCTGGCGATTTCTTCCGGTTTAGAGGCGAAACAGGTGAAAGGAGAGTTGGAGGCTTTGAAAGTTGTCGAAAATTTAGTGGAAAAACAATTGCAAAAGATCGAAACACTTGAGAATAAAGCGTTAAAAAGTGAAATATCTGTCGTGGAAATTATAGAAGATATTTTGACAGAAAAAACTAAAGAAATGGAACAACCTGGACTATCGAAGGCAGAAATTAAAAACATTAAAAGCGAAGTGGAAGCACTAAAGGTCGCTGAAACAGTATTGGTCGAAAAAACAGGAGAACAAAAATCTATAGAAGATATAATACAAAAAGCTAAAGAAGTACTGACAGAATCGAAAGCATTACAAACTATTGAGAATTTAAAAATAGAAAAAGCAGAATTATTGAAAGATCCTAATAGGCAGATCGAAAGTATACAACCGTTAGAACAGACTCTTTCTGCTCTCAAAATTGTCGAAAGTTTGGTTATCGAAAAACAAAAGAAGGCAGACATATCAAACGTAGAACTCAGTGCTACAGAACTTGTAGAAAATTTGATAAGTGAGAAAACAACAGAGCTAACAACAGCTGTAAACAAAAAAGAGATTGCTCAAATAGGTTACGAAATTGAAGCTTTAAAAACAGTTGAGCAACTGTTGATAGAGAAACCAGTTACAGGCACTGAAATGTACGTACAGAAATTCCAGGTGGGACTTCAAGCACTAGAAATTATTGTCAATTTAACTGCAAAGAAAATGCAAGAAAGTAGGCGACCAAACATGTCTCCAGAAAAAGCTAAGTTAATAAAATCTAATTTGCAGGCATTGGAAATCGTTGAAAATGTTGTCGCGAATTCATGCAAAACTATTAAGTTGAAGAACGTTTCAGACGAAGAAGCACAAAAATTAGATAGTACCGAATTAACACTGAAAGTTATAGATAACTTATTAGAAGAAAGATCTAAAACATCTACTCCGGAAGTGCAAACAGAAATACAAGCTTTACAAACTGTTAAACGTATTCTTACACACACAGAAGATCTAGTAGAAGAGGAAATACAAAAGAAAGAAACAGGCGAGGCAAAGAAGCAAAAAATCGATGAAACAGATAAAAAGGAAACTGAAGAAACTAAAAAGAAAGATCTGGAAAAACAAAAAGAACTGGACGAAAGCCAACTGATAGCAATTAAAGAGAAAGAGTCTGAAGAACATAAGTTAAAGGAATTAGAAGAAGTTAAAAAGAAAGAATTAGAAGACACTGCCAAGAAACTAGATGATGCTAAAAAGAAAGAAGATGAAGAAACTAAAAAGAGAAAAGATATCGAAGAAGTCCAAAAGAAGGCAATAGAAGATTCCAAAAAGAAGGAGATAGAAGAATTTAAGAAAAAAGAAACCGAAGAGACTAAGAAAAAGGAACTGGAAAAGGCAAAAGAAACGGAGGAAATCAAAAAGAAAGAAGTACAGGAAGTTGAAGGAAAAGAGAGAGAAGAAACTCATAAAAAAGAACTCGAAGATGCAAAAAAGAAAGACGTAGAGGAAGCACAGAAAAAAGAAAGAGAGGAAGTTAAGAACAAAGAATTAAAAGATGCTAAAATAAAAGAAGCTGAAGATTCAAAACGAAAGGAACTAGAAGACTCTAAAAAGAAAGAATCAAATGAGGATAAGAAAAAAGAATTACAGGAAGCAAAGGAAAAGGAAACAGAAGAAATTAAACAAAGAGAGTCAGAATTAGAAGTTAAGCAGAAACATATCAAAGAAGAGGGACAATCACAAGAAATTTCAACGAAAGAGAAAGACGACACGGCGGAGAAAGAGACAATTCAAATAGCTAAAGTTTTAGAAAACATCATAGGCGAAAAAACAGAATCATTAAAACACATAAAAGAAGAATCGCAGTTAGCTACAATAGTTCAAGAAGAACTGATCGCTTTGCAAATAGTAGAAAATCTGGTAACAGAAAAAGGAGAAGAAGCGATTACAGAGTCTGAAAAGAAATTAACCAATGACAACAGAGCAATAGAAATAGTGGAAAGTTTAATCAATGAAAAGGCAGAAGAACTAACCACAACCGTGTCTAGGCTTCAAACCAAGAAGCTCAAAAAAGAGCTTGCAGCGTTACAAACCGTTGAAAACATTTTACATAGAGCTAATATAACAGAAATGACAACTAAAAAGCCTCAAAAAGGTGTACTTGATGAAATTATATCAGAAACAGCCAAAGAATTGACAGAATCTCCTGCAATTAAAAAGAAAAAAATAGAAGGCGAATTAAAAACGTTGAAATTAGTGGAAAATTTGGTTGAAAAACAACTACAAAAAGTCGAAACAATTGAACAAAAACTATTAAAGGGTGAAATATCAATAGTGGAAGTGATTGAAGATATTCTGATAGAAAAAACGAAAGAAATCGAGCAGCCTGGATTATCTAAAGCAGAAATTAAAAATATTGAAAACGAATTAGAAGCCTTGAAAGTCGCTGAATCGTTATTAATCCAAAAAACTCCAGAACAAAAATCAACGGAAGATATTGTACAAAAGGCGAAAGAAGTTTTAACGGAATCGAAAGCATTGCAAACTATCGAAAATATCAAAATAGAGAAAATGAAAATATTGAGCATACCGAATATAACTCCGGAAAAAATACAGACTATCGAACAAAATGTTTCTGCTCTAAAAGTGGTAGAAAGTTTAGTGATTGAAAAACAGAAAAAGGCTAAATTATCTACTGCAGAACTAGGTGCTTCAGAAATTATCGAAAACTTAAAAACTGAAAAAACACAAGCGCTAACAACTGTTACAAATAAAAAGGAAAGAGCTCAAATAAATTACGAAGTTGAAGCCTTAGAAACTGTTGAAAAAATACTAATAGAAGAATGTAAAACTACAGAAGCTCTTGAAATACCAAAAGAAAAGTTCCAAGTAGGACTACAGGCATTAGAAGTTATTGTCGGTTTAGTTACCCAAAAAACTCAGGAAAGCAAACGATCTAATATTTCAGCAGAAAAGTCAAAGATACTTAAATCAAATTTGGAGGCATTAGAAGTTGTTGAAAATATCATTGCAGATGTATGTAAAACAATAGAACTTAAAAACCTTGCAAACGAAGACGCACAAAAATTAAAGAATGATGAATTAACAATACGAGTTATCGATGATCTGATACAAGAAAGATTTGTAATAGCTAACTCTAAATCACAAAAAGAAATACAAGCTTTACAAAATGTTAAAAAAATATTAACACGTGAAGATGAAGAAGTGCAATTTGAAATAAAGCAAGATGAGAAAGAAATAGTCGAGAAAAAAGAGTTTGAAGAGAACACGAAAAAGAAAACAGAAATGGCAAAGAAAAAAGAAACTGACGAAGCTAAACAAAATGAACAGGAAGAAACTAAAAAGAAGAAAGAAGTCAAACAGAAAGAAATCGAAGAGGTTAAACAACAGGAATTGAAAGAAACAAAAAAGAATGAAGCCAAGAAGACAGAAATCGAAGAAACAAAAATGAAGGATATAGAAGAAACCAAAAAAGAGGAAGATGTCAAAAAGAAAGAAATCGAAGAGGCTGAACGAAAGGATTCGAAAGAAACTGAGGAGGCTAATCAAATGGAACGGGAAAAAACGAAAAAGAAGGAAGAAGAGACTAAAAGAAAAGAATTAGAAGAAGCTAAGAAAACAGAATTGGAAGAGACTAAAAAGAAGGAATTAGTCGAAAATAAAAAGAAAGAAAACGAACCTCAAGTAGGACTGCAAGTCTTAGAATTCTTTGTTAGTTTTATTGCCCAAAAAACACAAGAAAGTAAACGTCCAAATATTTCATCAGCTAAATTAAAGACAATAAAAACTAATTTGGATGCACTAGAAATTGTAGAAAGTATTATAGCAGATAATTACAAAACCATAAAAATTACAAATATTTCAGATGAAGATGTTCAAAAATTAAAAGGTGAAAAACTAGCTATCCACGTGATTGATAGTCTTTTAGATAAAAAAACTTCTGCATCGGTTTCACCTGCTCACAAAGAAATTCATGCTCTTCAAATTGTTAAACGGGTGCTGACTCAAACAGAAGAAATTGAAGATGTTGAGGAAAATAAAGAATCGCAACAAGATGATGAATCTAAAAATAAGGAGAAGGTAGAAATTAATAAAGAGTTAGAAGAAACTAGGAAAAAAGATCAAGACGAGGCAAATAAGAAAAAATTAGAAGAAACTAAACACAAAGAATTTGAAGTAGCTAAAGAAAAGGAACTTGAAGAAATCAAGCAAAAGGAACTTGAAAAATCTAAGCAAAAGGAAATTGAGGAAGCCAAGCAAAAGGAACTTGAAACAGCTAAGCAAAAAGAAATTGAAGAAGCTAAGCAAAAGGAACAAGAAAAAGCTAAGCAAAAAGAAATTGAAGACGCTAAGCAAAAGGAACTAGAAACAGCTAAGCAAAAAGAAATGGAGGAAGCCAAACAAAAGGAACTTGAAAAAGCTAAGCAAAAAGAAATTGAAGAAGCTAAGCAAAAGGAACAAGAAAAAGCTAAGCAAAAAGAAATTGAAAACGCTAAGCAAAAGGAACTAGAAACAGCTAAGCAAAAAGAAATTGAAGAAGCCAAGCAAAAGGAACTAGAACAAGCTAAGCAAAAAGAAATGGAGGAAGCCAAGCAAAAGGAACTTGAAACAGCTAAGCAAAAAGAAATTGAAGAAGCTAAGCAAAAGGAACAAGAAAAAGCTAAGCAAAAAGAAATTGAAGACGCTAAGCAAAAGGAACTAGAAACCGCTAAGCAAAAACAAATTGAAGAAGCCAAGCAAAAGGAACTAGAACAAGCTAAGCAAAAAGAAATGGAGGAAGCCAAACAAAAGGAACTTGAAAAAGCTAAGCAAAAAGAAATTGAAGATGCCAAGCAAAAAGAAATTGAAGAAACCAAGCAAAAGGAACAAGAAAAAGCTAAGCAAAAAGAAATTGAGGAAGGCAAGCAAAAGGAACTAGAAAAAGCTAAGCAAAAAGAAATTGAAGAAGCCAAGCAAAAGGAACAGGAAAAAGCTAAACAAAAAGAAATTGAAGAAGCCAAGCAAAAAGAAATTGAAGAAGCCAAGCAAAAGGAACTAGAAAAAGCTAAGCAAAAAGAAATTGAGGAAGCCAAGCAAAAGGAACAGGAAAAAGCTAAGCAAAAAGAAATTGAAGAAGCCAAGCAAAAGGAACTAGAAAAAGCTAAGCAAAAAGAAATTGAAGAAGCTAAGCAAAAAGAAATTGAAGAAGCTAAGCAAAAAGAAATTGAAGAAGCTAAGCAAAAAGAAATTGAAGAAGCTAAGCAAAAGGAACAAGAAAAAGCTAAGCAAAAAGAAATTGAAGAAGCCAAGCAGAAAGAAATTGAAGAAGCCAAACAAAAGGAACTAGAAAAAGCTAAGCAAAAAGAAATTGAAGAAGCCAAGCAGAAAGAAATTGAAGAAGCCAAGCGAAAGGAACAGGAACAAGCTAAGCAAAAAGAAATTGAGGAAGCCAAGCAAAAGGAACTAGAAAAAGCTAAGCAAAAAGAAATTGAAGAAGCCAAGCAAAAAGAAGTTGAAGAAGCCAAGCAAAAGGAACTTGAAAAAGCTAAGCAAGAAGAAATTGAAGAAGCCAAGAAAAAAGAACAAGAAAAAACTAAGCAAAAAGAAATTGAGGAAGCCAAGCAAAAGGAACTAGAAAAAGCCAAGCAAAAAGAAATTGAGGAAGCCAAGCAAAAGGAACTAGAAAAAACTAAGCAAAAAGAAATTGAAGAAGCCAAGCAAAAAGAAGTTGAAGAAGCCAAGCAAAAGGAACTTGAAAATGCTAAGCAAAAAGAAACTGAAGAAGCCATGCAAAGGGAACTAGAAAAAGCTAAGCAAAAAGAAACTGAAGAAGCCAAACAAAAGGAACAAGAAAAAGCTAAGCAAAAAGAAACTGAGGAAGCTGCAAAGAAGGAAAAAGAAACACAAAAAGGCAAAAAGAAAGAAAAATCAGGCATTCAAGTAGGGAATCAGGTATTGGAAGTTATTGTTAATATTACTGCGCAGAAAACTCAAGAAAGCAGGCGACCTAACATTTCTCAAGCAAAAGTCAAAAATTTGAAAACTTCGCTGGGAGCACTGGAAATAGTTGAAAATATATTTGCTGATGCGTTTAAATCTATAACACTCAAAAATATTTCAGAAAGAGAGGTACAACAATTAAATAATAACGAAATAACAGTACGTGTCATTGATGATTTTATAGAGGAAAGAAGTAAAACTGTTACTTCGGAGTCTGAGAAAGAAATAAAAGCTTTACAAATAGTAAAACGTATATTAACGCAGACAGAAGAAGAAATAGTTGAGGATGAACAAGAAACACAGAAGAAAGATTCGGAAGAAAAGAAGAAAAAAGAATTGGAAGAAGCTAAGAAAAAAGAACTTGAAGAGAAAAAGAAAAAGGAATTAGCAGAAATCAGGAAAAAAGAGGATGAAGAAGCTGAAAAGAAAAAATCAGATGAAATTAAAAAGAAAGAATTAGAGGAGACTAAGAAAAAAGAACTAGAAGACGTTAAAAAGAGAGAATCCGAGGAGGCTAAGAAAAAAGAATTGGAAGAAGCTAAAAAGAAAGAATCAGAAGAGGCTAAGAAAAAACAAGAAGAAACTAAACAGAAAGAATCAGAAGAGGCTAAGAAAAAACAAGAAGAAGCTAAAAAGAAAGAATCGGAGGCGGATGGTAAGAAAAAGGAAACAGAAAAAACTGAAAAGAAAGAATCAGAGGAGACTAAGAAAAAAGAATTAGAAACTAAAAAGAAAGAACTCGAAGAGAAAAATAAAAAAGAATCAGATGATTCCAAAAAGAAACAGTTGGAAGAAAAGGCTAAAAAAGAACTAGAAGAAAATAAGCAGAAAGAATCAGAGGCAGCTAAAAAGAAAGAAACAGATAAACTGAAAAGAAAAGGCTCGGCTGATATCAAAAAGAAAGAATTAGAAACAGCTAAAAAGAAAGATTTGGAAGATCAGAAAAAGAAAGAGTTTGACGAAGCTGAGAAAAAAGAAGCCAAAGCAGAAACAGAGGAAATTAAAAAGAAGAAACTGGCGGAATCTAAAAAGAAAATTTCAGAAAACTCTAAGGTAAACGAAAACGAAGAAATCATACACAAGCGAGAAGTAAAAGACGAAACAGAAAAACTAATTAAATCATACAAAAAGGAAGAAACCACAAAAGAAAGGTTGGAAACTAGAAGAGCAGAATACCAGTCATCAGACAAATATGCAAAAACAAGGAGTCCAATATTAGAACAAAAATCGGTACCAACTTATAAATCAAATGAAGATTATTCTCTTCAAAGAACCAAAAGAAAAGAACTTATTGATACCAGTAAACAATTGATAAAATCACAAGATTACAGCGGTTTGTCAAAATCCACAACACCAGTACGTAAAGTTGATACCACTATCAAACCAATCAAATCATCAACCGCTGATATCAATAGGAAATATGTTCCGATAGTCAAAAGCAGCGATTTTCAATCTAAACGTAACGCAATCAGTAAAGTACGTGTAACTTCATCCGTAAGTGATATAGCGAAATCATTTGGGAAAAGAAGCACAATGCAAATGCCGCTTCGTCAAGAATATTCTCTACCTGTTTCAAAAATGAACCAATACAAGTCAGATCAATACGCTTCGTATCTGACCAAAAAACTTATCGATAACTCATCTTATTCAAAAGTCAAACCATCATCTATTGACTTGTACCAATATGAAAAAGACTTGTCAGATGGTGCCTTAGAAATAAGAAAAAGGAAAAGGCTGATCCCTCATTGTTATGATGAAAACTTGTATGCCAAGCATTACGATACGATTACGAATTCGACCCAATTAAGCGATCGTCCAAAAATACGGATAACCGCCATACCTAGACCCGTGGCAACAGCGATAAGTCCAATGGCGCTCCATACATTCGATTCTGTCGCTGAATGGTTGAAAAGTTATCAATCTAATTTACGACGACACGATTACAGAACTCATTGCACATATAACTTTAACGTTTTCGATAATGTTAATCAAAGACGGTTAGGATTCGACGTTAGCAAAGTGTACGATTTGTACGTCGAACTCACTGGTTTGAAAGTGTCTAACAGAGCTTATCAAACATTGACGCCGTTTAAATATGCCCTGCCGCCAATTGACGCAGATCCACAAGTATCACTTATCAAAGAGAAATTCTTCTTCGAGATCGATGAACGATATAGAAGGCTTTACGATAAACCAGCGATACATAAAGCTGTCAGTACTGAAGTAGACGTTAAAAGTACTTCTTCAGGTAAGGTTAAATCCTTTATTTTAGTTATTTTGAAAAAAAACACGTGTTCTTGAAGTGAAACTCCTTTACGCATAGACGCGGTAGAATGAATAGAATTCATGCTGCTAGGCGTATAAAGAACCGCTGCATCCCCACTCCTCTGCGCTGTTGAGCTAGAGTGCGACGCTGTGGAGGCACCGCTGCGCAGCAATGTTTACAGATCACTTGTGGTATGGATGTATACGTGTGTCTACAGTCGACGCGACTATAGAAGTTCCACTTCTTTAATGTAAAATACACGACTCTTATTTAAAAATTGGTTTAAAAACTAGACTTTTATAGAAAGTGAAATTTTTTTTAACGTAACGCTGCTCTCATAATAATGTCATTTGTTTTTTAGAGTATGATGAAGAAGATTATCTCGAAACAAACACTTTAAAAACTACAGTAAAACACGCAGCTAGTAAATATACTTACGATAGTCTGCCATCTTTAACGGGACACTGGTCATCATCATCGTCGCTACTCAATTACGATAATGATTCAAATAGATCGCGATTCGACAGTTATCACCGAAGTTCAATACTGAATTCAAGATCGAGACCGCCTCTACCTCGCAATGTTCCACTCGGATACAAAATACGGTCAAGATCTGCTTGCGGAGGAATGCCAGCCACTTTTGTTACGAAACCGAGTGGATTTGTTACAGTTCAACTCGGTCACGATATCACGGTCATGTTTAGAATCGACGGTGATCCAAAACCAAAAGGTTCGTACAATATTAATAAAGTGTGTAGACTTTCACGGCCGGCGTTGTTGTAAAACATCTTGGCTTCCGGGCTTGTACGCCGTGGTCCATTGGTATTTCGACCTGACGTTTCGTCTACAACTGCGGTAAACATTATCAAAGGCGATGTGGTTGCGGGCGAAGTGTCCTTCTAGGCTGCTCACAGCCTAGGACACTTCTCCCGCTACATCATTGATAATGTCTACCGCAGTTGTAGACGAAACGTCAGGTAGAAATACCAATGGATCACGAGGTACAAGCCCAGAAACCACGAAGTTTTACAATGTTAATAAAATTTAATAATCATCGATTGTCGTGTCCATGCTGAATATCAAATCTTAAGGTTACTGAGTACCGGCTGTTCAGTATGCTCCCTTTTTCACCCGCACTGCTGTATCTTACTGCTAGTTGGATGTGTGTGTGCATGTAAAATGTACTTACTCATGTTTCGGAAATCTCTAATTTCTATGAAAAATCTTATTCAATTCTTGATAATGTTTCAAAACAAACTAGAAATATGTTCCATTCTTCCCATCTGACTTTTAGTCAAGTATGTACAGTTTATTTGATCTAAGTAAACGATTTAAAATCAGATAAAACGAGAAAAATAGCATCAGTTTTACACAAATTTTTGTACAGAAAAAAATACTGAGCAAGCCAAATTTGTCTGTATTTTTAATACTAGTTTGTAATGAAAAAAACTTTAAAATGTCAATTAGCCTTCCCGTAACTCGAAATCTCGCGACGTACTGTAAAGAGATATTGACAAATATGGCGTTTTTTGGTTTACTTTTTAGGGCAAAAGTATGTTTTCTGGAATTTTTAAGCAGCATGTCAAATTTTGTGAAGCTTAATGCTTAATCTCAGCTAATAAAATAAATTTTACGACTAGAGTTCGAAATTTCCCGAGAGTAATAATAATAATGCGTCCATTTGTCGATTTTTATGTCATGACAGACACCATTCGCACCATTACTGTTTTCCATTTTACCACTTCCCGTTATTTTTTACATTTGTAAAACTCAAACTCAACTAATAGCAATAACCGAATGAAGGAATTATAGGAAATTAGGATAGGATAGATAATTTTTGAACTAGGAGTTTGATAGGTAATCGGCTATAGCCTTGAATAAGGAACCATCTCGATATTTATCTGGAATTAATTGAGGGAAACCATGGAAAGCCTCAATCAAGATGGTACGGAAATTACCGTTTCTCGGCGAGAGGCAGTAGAAAAAAATGTCAGCCACATTTGCTCCCACCGGGATTCGAACCCGTACCTCCCTAATGCGAGTCTAGTGCTGTCACCACTACTCTACCCAGCTCGGTAATTTCCCAAGAGTATATTTTATAGTCTGAGGGATTAAGTATAGATACACAAGTTGACAGTCGCGTACCTCTAATTTACTTCAAAAGTTTAGGGCTCCCTGTACACTCAATAACTCTAATTACGAAATATTCATCTTGTATTTTTTTTGTAGTGACTGTCACAAAAGGTACGCAAGACATAACAAACAAGGTACGCTGCTTTGTCGAAAATGTTGACGACAATGTACGCATCACAATCAAAAACTGTACGGCAAATGATATGGGAACGTATTGTATTTTGATTAAAAATATATACGGTTCCGATAAATCGTTTGTAACTGTAACAGAATGCTGTTCGGATTCAAGACACAGGAGCGCCTCGGATATTTCAAAACGCAGAAGCGCTAGCGACTTCTATCTTGACAAAAGTTACGACAAAACATATTCAAAAGGTAAGCTTTCTGGTATGCTACTTAGATTGAAATAAATAAAAAAATCGGCATAAACAAATCAATCTTACTAACAGAGACGACGTATTGGATTTATCAAATGTGTGAGATTTTTCCTCCGGAATCTATAAAGAATGATTTTTAAGTTGACTCTTTTTTTAATCACGTGTAGAAATCAAATAGACGAACTAATATTTCAAGTAACTTTTTTATCAAAACTCAAAAATAAGAGAGAAACAGTCATTCAAAGTTTAATTAATTTTTTTTTTAATTTTGAGGTTATGTTATGTCACTATGGAAATATCTTGTCATTATCAAGTATCTTGCTGCCTATTTTAAACAAAACGGGAACAACGTCGAACAATTTCTGTACATACTTGATAATGACATATTTCCATAGTGACATAACGTAACGCCAGGACCGATTTCAAAATTTAATAAAATTTAATTAAACTTTGAATGACTGTTCTCTCTTATTTTTGAGTTTTGATAAAAAAGTTACTTGAAATATTTGTTCGTCTATTTGATTTCTACACGCTGTTAAAAAAAATTCAACTTAAAACTCACCGTGTAACAAAAATACTAAAATTTAATTTTTGAACTCCGAAACGCAAAATTTATCAATCTAAAAATATGATATCCATCCTTTTAGAAGACAAATACCAATAACTCAATGCAAACAATAAAATTTACACTTGCAAAGTTTAATTTATGTTTCGGTTTACAAAAATATTCACACGATTTTAACAATAATAATTTTAATTATTCACTTACAGTTTTTAAAGAAAGAAGCCGGCTTAGCAATAATTTATCCGCATCGGAACTAGCAATAGAAACGCTAGCTAGACGACAGCCGAGTCCGGCGATGAGAAAAGCGTTATCGCATCGAAGCATCGAAGATTTCACTTCAGCATCCTCGTCGCGTTCTCGATCTGCGAGCAGAGCTTCCGCTCCTGCATTTTTAACCGTGCCGCACAGTGCTGTTACAGAAACCGGATCCATTGTTAGATTTCAATGCGCGATCAGCGGTAATCCCAAACCGACCGTCACTTGGGAGAAAGGCAGTAGAACCGTAAGACCGAATTCGCGAATAAGCTTAAAAGAGAGATACGATAATAGAATACTCGAAATAAATTTGGTTGAAAAATCTGATGCTGGAGAATACAGAGTCATTTTGCAAAATGAGGCTGGTCGAGTCGAAGCATCTGCTTCTCTTAACGTCATTTGCATTAATAAATCCAAAAGACCTGTGATTTAGTTATAATAACACAGATGTCTCTGTTATTTATAGGCCATTCAGATTGAATTATGAATACGTTTAAGTGAATAACGATTTTAATTTCATTGTTAATTGTCGTTGTGCATTTTATACTTCTTAAATTTATATACAAAATAAAATTTTCATTTGTTTTTTGTAATATAATCAACGATTGTTGCAACATAACCTCAAAGTAAACAATATATCTTAAAATCATTATACTGTTTGATTGACATTTTTAATGACGTGTAATTGAAAAAAATATTCTAATCACAGAAATATGTTTAAGAAGTTTCTAGTAGCCTTACAATAACGCGCAATGTGAAATCACTTGTTATTTTTTCGTTAGTTAAATTAATCGTCACTGTATATTATTTTTATTTATTCCTATTCCTTTTTTAGGTTATAAAATGATGTATTATATTTTTTCTTTAGGAATAGTCAATTCTAGTTTTTAATAAAGTTAATAAAATTATATTTTTTTATATTTTAATTTTTTCCATCTCTACAGAGTATAAAAAATGTCAAATACATACAAATAACATACTGTTTGTTACCATTTATAATATTAATATCGTACAAAATTTCATACGAAAATAAGTTACTACAAGCTAGTCACAATTGTAGCGCTTCGGGAGTCACTAAAATTGACGAAAAATACACCCTGTGATACATTACAGAATGTTTTTTCGTGAATTTTGGTAACTTCCGGTGCATTGCAAAGTGAATAGCCTATAGCTAACTTTTTAACAACGTTAAAATGAGAGCACAATGCTTTAGCTCTGCCGAATTTACAGAGTGTGGAAGCCCTCTCTGCAAGAATACTTACTTGCTAAGAAAAATAAAGATTCTGATTCGTCATTCTTAGAGAGAGCTGACTGTAATTTTTAAATCTACTGTCGCCAACATTAAGTAGCGCGAAGTATTTTTGTTCTGAAGACAGCAACAAGTTAACTGAAATATTGGTAACGCTGTTCAACAACAGCCACTTTGTGTACAACTTACACACATTTTTGAAGTAAAAAATTATGCTTAGAATTTGTTAAAATCTACATACGTATTTTTATTTACATTGTAATAATTCTTAACGAACCTGCAAATTCACAAAAAATTAAATTTAAATAATATATACAGTAAGACCTCGCTTAACGTCACTATACCGTAAATTACGGATCAATTTATAGAAAATGATTAAAATGTTGATAGAAGTTCAAAGGCAAGACGAAGTGTCACTGATGCAATAATTTGCTATCGGCAACAGCTTGCTGAACGAAACAGAAAAAGGCAAACGATATCAGATGACTTCTTCACAAACAACAAAATATGTCAAATGAGGAATCTTCCTCATCTCAAACTTAACTTCTTACTCAAACTTTTATTTGATTTTCATAAATGTTTTATGAACAAAAATCGGTATTAGCAATAAATAAATCTATAATTAATGTGATAAAAAAGTATTTAACAATAAATGCTACAAAATTAAACAAAAAAAAAACCTAACAAATTTTCTTACTCTCGGTTCTGTGCACTTATGCCTATTATCTACGTATTAAGATGACCTTGTTTAGCGCTGTTTTATATAGCGCAAGAACTTATTGGAACGTATCTCCCGCATTAAGCGGGGTCTTACTGTACCTATTTAATACGAAATATAATTAATTCTGATTTGACGATTGTTGTTGAGTCACTGTAGTCGTAACAGGCGTCGAAACTGTCGTCACAGACGAAACAGGAGGCGGCGGCTGGGGTCAAGATGTGTTAATAGTTTCGATGTTTAAATGCGCTATAAATCGTAACCTCATTTGCAAAGCGGGACGCAATCGTCTTATCACACCTTCGAGTTCGGTTTTCATCATATCACCGACAAACATATATTTAATATGATAACTGCATAGTAAGAATTAAGGTTAATATAGAAACATCCTTTTCATTTACCATTCTAACTCAAACATAGGAATATAGAGACAGAGCATGTACTAGGGTTTTAGACAAGGGGGGTAAAGCCGATTAGGGGACGCGACGAGGTGATTGGTGTCCGCTTGTCACTGGCCAGCGCACTGCGCATGTCTTGTGGCATGAAATTTATATTGGTAGTATGGTGTAAAATGAAAATTTCTTTTGTATGCAGCACAATGCGGCGGCCAATCAAAAACTGACACCACTCTTACTTTGTATCAATGCTTTGCACCCGTCCCTCAATGGATTCCCCTCCACAGCTGTATACCCCACAGCTGTGGAGGGGAATCCATTGAGGGACGGGTGCAAAGCATTGATACAAAGTAAGAGTGGTGTCAGTTTTTGTATACCCCGTCCCCATAATTACTAGATCCATTTCAAACTCCACTAGTGGGAAATGATACTAAATTAGGTCAAAATTCACTTTTCAGAATTTTACAATAGTTTTTCGTTTTGAAGTCCCCGAGCAAGAATAAAAAAATCGATTTCTTGATGATCTCGGAAAAGTTCTTGCTCGGCGAAATTTGTTAGAAAATATGTTTTCTATGATTTTTAGACCCCTCAAATGCTGAAAAAAACATTTTCAGACATCGCGACCACTAGTGTTGAATATCAATACGGATCTCCATTACAAAGCGCTGTAGCGCGCTCTGGCGTAACAGCAGAGAATAATGTGAGAGGAAAAAGTTGGAAAGGGGGCCTCAAACTACCTACAGACGCTTCTTGGGTCATCGCTGGCTCTCTAGCTATTAGATCTTGACCTGTTTGTAGGGTATAAATAAATCAACAAACAATATTTTGGTTCATTAATAAAAAGGATACAGTAAGTCGCAGATTGGGTCCATGTACTGCAAATGCTGTTGAACCTGATCAACTGTCGCCAAGAGTTCATACAAAGCCGATGTGATCTCAACGATTGCCGCCGGTCGTTCCTGGTTAAATCGTTGAAGGAACGGACCGACCAAATGACAAACGAAGAGAAGTTGAGCTTCAGTTCTTACTATTGGGCCTAACTTTTCTTTCACGAGCCTTAAACACAAACAGATGTCAATAAAATATTTATCAAAACAGACCTCTATAAACTATTTATTGCCTGATGCACTATCAATAACCACATTTAAAAAATAATTGAAATGTAAAAGTTGAAGTTATATAAAAATTCTACTGACAGTAAAATATAGCGTAATTTACAACTACAAAAACTGTAACAAACATGGGAAGAAAATGATTGTAGGCCCTTCCTCAAAGCTAACTGAGGACTTAATTAGACTCAACAGGCCGACACTCAGAAAGGTGGACAATCTAGTAGTCAATCTTCTGGAGCTCATTAGAAGATCCATATTATTTGCTGACTAGATTCAGTAAAAAGGGGGAAGCACAAAAATACTTTCAGGATGTGGTGCATTTGGGTCAAGAGATCACCCCCTTCTATTTTAATCTTAAGATGGAGAGCAGCCAGTGAAATAAAGAAGAAGAATTGCACTATTATATTCAAGCGGTACCCATCTGGATACCAATAGTAAAGATTGGTTAAATATTAGCACATTTAATGAATTAAAGGCACTGACTTTTGACAGATTAAAATGGAAACAAGTAGTCTCCAATATCCTGTAAAGGATATGGAACTTCATGATGATGATAATCTACAATCCCATTTGGGGAAACATTGAAATGTAGTTAGCATTCCAATGTTTGATGGAAATTAGCACTCCCAGGAACCCTAACTTATATGTCAGTCGGTTTATCTATGAGACTGGCAGATCCTTTCAGGATGTGGAGCATTTGAGTCAAGAGACCACCCCATTCTATTTTAATCTTTTACTTCGTGCCTCCGTCCTTTGTCATCACATGACAGCAATGGTGGAGATGCATTCAGTATCTAAAAGCGCAATAAGTGGAAAAAATGCAGTCGACTTACTGTGACAAATTAAACAGTTGTCCGGCGCCAGCATGGTGCCACATCGAATGAGCAAGAGCTAAAGTATTGCTGTACGTATTTTCCAATAAGCCGTCGTGCGTATCGGCCAAGTTGAACATTTGAAACGGATCGGGACCGGTATATTGAGCGCCGCCAACGGCCAACTGACTGCGTCCCAACTGTGTCAAAACGTCTTTCAAACGATCGTGCAACACAACCCAGTAGCTGTCAGGTAATGCCGACATGATTACACCGACTGCGTTAATCCATGCATGCAGTTGTTTTTGAGGTATTACTGTGTACCTGTTTGAAAACAAAAAAAAAGTCCTATTACATATTTCATATACTATTATTCAAGCCAAAAATGCGTGTGCAACAAAAATAATAGTTTAAAAAAACGGTCAAGTGCGAGTCAAACTCGCAAAAATAGGGTTTCGTACTATTCCGTTTTCTGTGAGAACTTTAAGGATTTTCATTTAGGTTTTCCTGTAAACTATGGGTGACGCCCTATATACCCTATTTTTTTTTTTAATTTTACGTTCAGTAGTTTTGGAGATAAGGGGGGAAATGATCAATTTTCATCTATTTTCTTAAATAACTTTAAAACTATAAAAAAAATATATTTGAGACCCTTACTATAAGCTCTTTCATTAGATATGTCACATGATATAGTTTGCAAAACTTTATTTTTTAATTTTCTAATTTACCCCCAAAAGTGGCCACAATGTTTAAAATTCATTTATTTACGTTACAGGTTCGTCTATGAGTCACCGACTTACACGTGTACCAAATTTCAACTCAATCGGTCCAGTAGTTTCGGAGCAAATATGCTGTGACAGACGGACGTTTTTTCTTTTTAAGGTACGGAACCCTAAAAACTAAAAAAACACGCTTTAATAGCAAACCAAACTAAAAAGTAAAAAATATTTTTTTATTGTGAAAAAGCGCGGGGCGCTTGATATCAACTGGTATAAATATTTCATTGGTAGCTATTTGTAAAAGCAGAGTTAGTCCAAAAATAGTAATAAGCACCCTACTCTTTTTTACAATAAAAAATTATTTTTTACTTTTTAATTCGGTTTGCTATTTTAAACTATTTTTAGTCTTATTTTTTTATCCTGATGATCCTGGTCAGGATAATGGGACAAACTTATTAAATTATTGTATTGTCATTGGTCTTTGACAAGTGTGCCAAGTTTCAGTTTAATCTGAAATTTTGAAATGGGTGAATTTCACGTTCAAATATTCCGTTACAAACATTCAGGTGAAGCTAATAAAAGCGTGTTAAAATCAAGTGGTTTCCGTGCATTGGAGTAGTATCGTTTTAATGAGTGACGAGAGGGAGATTGTAAACTATAGACGCTCAACCTACAACCCCTCTCTCCCCATTATCTTTATAAAAAGATACTACTCTACTTCCGTGACGAAACAAAGTGCAAAAAAACCGGCCAAGTGCGAGTCGGACTCGCGCACGAAGGGTTCCGTACCATTATCTATAAAAACGGAAAAAAAAATCATGTCTGTTGTATGGGAGCCCCACTTAAACATTTACTTTATTCTGTTTTAGTATTTGTGGTTACAGCGGCAACAGAAATACATCTGTGAAAATTTCAACTGTTTAACTATCGCGGTTCATGAGATACACCCTGGTGACAGATGGACGGACAGCAGAGTCTTAGTAATAGGGTCCCGTTTTACCCTTTGGGTACGGAACCCTAAAAACAGCTGAAATGTTTTCTGTACCACGTAAATAACCTTACAAGTTGAAAAGATTTTTAAAACGATTTTTTTATCACTGTTTAATAAATATTTATCTATAGAAAATTGACTTGAGTACAAAAGAATTTATAATACATTAAAATATTTTATATTTAATAAATTGAGTTATGAGCATTTTCCTCATCATTTAATAAAAAATTACAATGTCGAACAGCTTGCCACCGGTGATTCAATAGCATTCAATTTCTCCTTCACTACATCCATCGGAATTCTTTTTCTATTCACAATACTTTTTCCTGTTATATGTTGTTTGATTTTCAGCCGTCGTTTTTTAATTTTATCTTTGTTTATCGATTCCGTAAAAGGTAAAATGCGTTTTTGTTTTCTAGCTGCAACGTGAACTACCGTACCATTCTTTTGAACTTTCGGTTCTTCATAAATCGTTTCGTTCGTAGGTGGCATTCGCTTGACTTTCTTACAAAGGAAATATTCTTTTATTTCTTCGGTTTCATCTTTTTTACTAGCTTTCCGTTTGTTAGACTTAGACACATTTTCTTTCGGCTCATCAGCAATTAAAATAGCCGGAGGTTCAGGTTCTGAAGTTACAGGTTCGTTTTCTGACAAAAAATTTTTATTACGAATATGTTCAAACAAACCCGAGCGCCTTCTTGTGCTCCTTCGAACTTTTGGTTCTTCTTTAGGTGGGGAATCATCAATGTCCAGCGAGGCCATTATAACAGGCAAATACAATACTTCAGTACTGAAATTACACAAACAAATTGAAACTTGACAGTTGCAAACTTTAACAACCGCATCAAAATATACAAGTCATAGAAACTTACTGGTGATATTCCATCTACATCCAACTTAAGCAGATTTTTTATTTATATCCTTTCCGAAGCGAAATTTCTTCGTTTTGCTAATAGTTTATTTAAATTTCGAACGAACAGATCACGTTTCCCACTTTTAGTTCCGACTTGTCAAACTTTAGTGGTACAATTTCTTTCCACTAAGGAGTATATAGACAGTCAAGCGTTTTTGACAATTGCATAAACATGATTGCCAAAACGTCGTTTACCGCGAGTGATTCAATACTTTATACACGAACTTCATTCCGCATTGTTTGATAACAAACTACAAAATGTTACGCTGTTGTTCATTAATATTTCATTGGCAATCACAATTAATGACAACCACACTTCATTGTCTATGAGCCCCTTTATACAACAGCTGAGCTATTCAAGACATCCATAGATGTCAACGTGATAAAAAAACTCCTAGGTTTTGACGATGATCTACAGTGCGATCAAATAAAAATCTTTCACAAGAATTATAACTTGCACAACACTACGAACACTTGCAAAATCACTTATCCTATGAACAACAAATTGAATATATTATTAATTAAAGTCATCACTGAGACAAAAACTAAAAAAACATTTTAAAAATTACGAAAAAAAAATTTTCACTGACACGAACAGGCATCACGCGGAAACTACTATTTTACGTTTTGAGGGTGTACAATCAAAATTTAAGCTTATCTTAATCCTTGGAGCTTAAAAATGATTTTTCAACCACATCACGACACTGTCCTTCATGGGATATATTATACTGAAGAAGGGGCGGTAATCGTGTAGTATTTTGTTCACGCTTACGAAAATAATTTTCAACTCACGCCCGCTCACGCACTGCTACTATTTTTTATAATCACATTCACGCACACTCAACCACCACAAAGAGCAGTTTTGTTACAATATTAAATTATTTTTATCAAAATTCGGTTAAATATTATAAGACTAAACAGCTATTATGCTATATCATACCGCATAGAACAACATTCTTCGAAAAAAGGTCGGTTTATACTGACTTCAAAATATTTGAGAAACTACCAAATAGCATAAAAATTGAAAAAAAAATTAAGAATATATAATTAATAAATAAGAAACCCTACACCTTACATGAAATTTGTAACTAAGCGTTCTTCTTTTGTAGTGACGTATTATATTCCAAAATGTGCTTAACAATACATGTTTATCACTATTCAGGGGCGTAGCTACCGCCGTATCTGCCGTATCAATTATACGGGGCCCCCGGGTCACGGGGGCTCCCAACGTGCGTAAGCAAAAATTAATAGAACTTCCCATTTTTTTTTTATTTCAGAAATGACAAAAGTCAAAAAAAGCTATTTCTTTTTTTCCCGCGTAAAGCGTGCGTTCAAAAGTTGGCAACACCCTACATCGGTTATCGTGGGCTGCGGGATTTCCCCGTTTAAGTCATTTACTTCAACGGGGGAAGGGCCCCCAAACAAATTTTTATACGGGGCCCCGCCAAGGCACGCTACGCTTCTGTCACTATTTAAGGGGGTACTCTCATGTTACCACTTCGAAAAATCGATTTTTTTTCATATTTCAATAGTAAAATCTATAGAAAATATGCTGTGAAAAATAGAGACCGAAATTTCTAGTTTTAAATAAGTTACAACTCATAGTTGCCGACGCGCCGTAAACGACTTGTCGGCTCTTGAAACTTTAAACGCATTTTTCTGGAAACATTATTTTCTAAAACTGTCATGGTCCTAAAAAAAAAGTATTCAAGTATAAAAGTATGATTATCGGCCGTACCAAAATTGCTCATTTTCGAAAATATTTTCTTATTTTTTTTAAACGATTTTTAACAAAAAAATTAACAAAAAACAAACTTTTTTCTACAGTCCGCCATATTTTTTTTTCAATGAAATTGATTAATTTTGGTAGGGCCGATAGCGACATACCTACTGAACAATGATCCATTCGATTTTTTTATTTCAGACAACATGAACAGCCGCTATTACCATGACCAGTGACCTGCTTTTTTTTAGTGTCTAATTTAATTAAAAAAAATATGTATAAAAAATGTAAAATAAGAGAAAAAAATTTTTTTTTATACAGTTTAAGATACAAATAAAAACATAAATTAATTTAAATGATTGAATGTTATTGTCGTCTAAAAAAAAATTCCCTAAAAAGAGGTAAAATTTATGCGTTCACATGAGAATACTCCCTTAATTAGCTACTGAGCTGAGATATAATACGAACTTATTTGTTACGGGTGCAACTGTCAAGCATTTCTCCTTCTAGGCCTTTCAACACATACTGCATCGCAATTAGCGACTCACACACGGCGCGACCGCCCCTAACATCTAGCCGCCCTAGGCCCAGGCCTAGTCGGCCTTACGGAAAGTTCGTCTCTGATTAGATTTGAAAAAGTATCGGATTATTTGCAGTTTCAGAATTCCTACATTTTCTTCGGATCAAATAATAATGAGTAATGTTTTTTGTACATACCCTCTGGCGACAACATCCAGTAAACTGTTTGCCACAAACGATGGTCCAATCGGCAACGCCATTAATTCAACACACGTCACGTATAAAACATGGGCGCCTGCGTTGGGGAACTCGTTAAATCTCCAATCGGCCGAAGGGAATTGAACAGTGCCAGACATTGCTGTTTATAGGTTAAGGAATTTTTTCTACATAACTTTTGCATTATAGCTTAAGGTACATGTTTACCAGCTGTTCAATATACCCCCTTTTTCACGTTTCAAAAATCTCTAATTTCTAGGAAAAATCTTATGCAATCTTTTACGTTAATGCTTCAAAATACAGTCACAACCGTTTACGACGATATCGTTTAGAACAACATACCAGTTATATTGACCAAAATTATAGGTCCTGGCTGAATGCTATATGACCGCCTTATAAAAAACACTGCTTTTTACGATATACCGCATTAAGCGACTACATTTAATGTAATATCTTCATATCTTCGGAGAATTATATCTGTTAGAACGACCAGCTGTATTGAAAATAAAATTCGTATGCACAGAAATGTTCCAAACAGACTAAAATTATAGATTTTATGAATACAAAAAAATGGTAATGATAAATGTGAATATTTATTCCTATTAATGTCTATGGATTTATACGTACCTACACATTTAATAATACTACATACTTAATAAAAAATTACTTTGTACCTCAGAAACATCACCGGCTGTTACGACTATCGGTTTTTACGACCAAATATGAGTTGTCCCTTCGATGTCGTTATAACAGATTTTGACTGTATACTAGAAGAAACATGTAACATTCTTCCCATTTGACTTTTAGTCAAGTTTTTACAGTTTATTTGATCTAAATAAACGATTTAAAATCAGATAAAAACGAGAAAATTATAATATAAGCTTTACGTAAATTTATGTACAGAAAAAATTAAATTAGAAAAATATTATTGAGCAAGCCAAATTTGTCAGTATTTTTAACATAAGTTTGTAAAGAAAAAACTACAAAATATTAATTTGCCTTCCCGTACTTTGCAATCTCGTGAGGCTTTAAAGAAATACTGACGAATATCACGTTTTTTTTATCCAATTGTTAGGACAAAAATATATGTTTTTTGAAATTTTTAAAGAGCAAGTCAAATTTTGTGAAGCTCAATACTTAATCACAGCTAATAAAAACAGTAATAATATGAATTTTGCGACCACAGTTCGAAATTTTCCGAGAGCATATTTTACAATCTGAAGAATCAGTTGTCTTGATAACATTTAAAAATGGGCCTCAAAACAAAACTCAATTTACTAATAAACACAAATTCACGCAAATTAGAACTGACTCAGAACATAAATAGCATTCATATTATGAACACAAGTTGAGAATAGTGAAACATTCACACATGATTTAACTTAAATTAACTTAAACTTGAATCATAAAAGTCAAACAAATTGTTTGTTATGAGTCAAATGAACCTGACTAAAAATACAAACCAAATTTAAAAAGGATACTTTCGACTACACGTTTAACAATTCGGACGTAATAGTCGAGTTCTGGAACCCAGTTAATATCTTCGGGAGGTCGAGCTAAATACGACTGATAAGCTTCCGATAGCGCCCATCCAGGAGGTCGAATGTCTTTCAAGCTACCCAGAACAGCTGCTACCAAACGACGCTTCAACGGCGGACGTTCGCGTAGTTTTCGTTCGTAATAATGTAACGTATTATATAAATACGTTACTGGTCGATCTGAAAATCATACAACAAAACGCTTAATTATTCTTCGAACTTTAATGATGAAATGTTTTCATATATTGCTAGATTACTAGAAACTAAGGTTGGGTGTTAGCATTGTTAAAGCTGTGACTAGGCGAGACGCGAAAGAGGGCAGAGGAAGTAGGCTTGTGGAGTCTTTTTTCAAACAGTTGGGACAACAATACTTGAAAAACCAAGCCATGGGCATTGGTGACGTAAGCAATTGACTCAACCAATCACAGATGTGACCGTGTTTATAGCCTCTTACGCCCAACCTAGGTTGTAGCATTGTAGGTTTGAGGAGTCTTTTTCCCGACAGTTGGGATAAACATACTTGAATAACAAAGCCGAAGGGTTCAGTGACGTAAGCAATCGGCTCAACCAATCACAGATGTGACCATGTTTATAACCTTTTACACCCAACCTTCTAGTATTCTAGTAATCTTGGAGTATACAAAAGAAATTGTTTAATATGTACCGTGGAATTTATATAAGCATCCTAGATGCTCGAGTAATATTTCCAGACTTTTAGTTACGGGTGGTATTTCCAAATAACGATGTATCACGATATCGAAAACGGGCAAGAAACGTAAACACACGTTCCCAAATAATACGGGTAATCCTGTTCCACCGCCCGGACCTACACTTTGTTCTTCGGGAGCGAATTTCTCCGGATACTTCCGATGAAAAGCTAGATGCTTTTCATACCTGCAAGACAATTTTCAATATTACATATGATATTTCATGAGCTGTATAGAAAGAAAACAGCAAATACTAGTCAACCATCTCGATATTTATCTGGAATTAATTAAGGGAAACCATGGAAAAACTCAACAAGATAGCCTGTACAGGAATAGGGATGTTGACTGTATTCAAATAAAAACATAATTTTAACGTTAAGTGGTAGTTTCTATGATATACATACTAAAAAACACTGTATTTTTCCTTATTTTTAAGAAATTCAATTAATATTTAACAAATAAAACGTAATTAAATCACTTTCAAGTCACGTGACAACGAACAACAATCAGAGTGCATGACGTCATTCAGTCATAAACATTATCAAACGCTGTCAAAAGGCTTCATTGTTTGGTTAATATTTAGTGTGTAATTTATTATTCATTTATAAGAAACGTCAAATTACATATAACTATAACAACTACGAAAAAACCTTTCATCACCTCATCAGTTTACCAGTATTTATGACCGTATGACGTCACGTGACAAGTATTGGCGTTTCGGAGCGAAATTTGAAACGGAATTTAAAATACATTTTTTTTAAAGCTTGAGTCGTATTTAAATAAAAATAATAAATATTTGTGACTATATTAGGTACTTATACACGAATTAAAACACTTTCCCAAAAATAGTCAACATCCCTATTACCGTTTCTCAGCGAGAGGCAGTAGGTAATATTCCCAGCTACATTTGCCTCCGCCGGGATTCGAACCCGGTACCTCCTGAACGCGGGTCTAGTGCTCTCACTACTACTCTACCCCGCTCGGTAATTTTACTGATATTATAACTTCAACAACAGCTATTTATCTGTATTATTTAAAACGTTTTGTGTTTTGTTTAACTAACCAGTTTGACTGCTTCCAGTGTTCGGGCGAATTTTCTTTGACGAATTCTTGTACTCTTCCACGGAATTCCGCGGCTTTTAAAAGCAATAACTGTATAATGAAAAAACAAACTTGCGCTTCACTGCCTTCTTGCGTTCGCAGCGCCTGAAAAATTCCATCATTATATCTCGACCGACTATTTTTCCATAACTGCAAAAAACAAAACATACCAAGCATAGTACCAATCTATCGATAGTAACAATATTGTACTTCCAAATCATATCGTTGATCGTATCGACGCATTTGTTCACGTGTTGACCACCAGGGGAATTAGTGAACTCGAACACCAAACAGTCACAAAATTTTCTTAAATGCGCAGATAACGCCCTTGCTCCTATTCTTTCCAAAATTCTAAAAAAATGTTTTAGGAACTATTAAAATTTGAACTCGAAAATATTCAATACTGTCGTTCTTAGGGTAGAGAACCAATCAAAAAAAAACTTCACTATTATTAAAAATGATGAAGAATTTGTATCGGTCCACACATTAAAAAATTAGAGCTTAAAAAAACTAAACACGCTTTTATGAACTAAAAAATGCAAAATAATTTAACAACAAAATTAATTTTACTGTAAAAGCGTGGGGTGCTACCTACTTAAATTTTCATAATAGCTCAACTTTTACAATAGCTAGTAAATGAAAAATTTATTACCGATATTAAGCACTCCGCGTTTTTTACAGTAAAGTTAATTTTGTTGTCAAAATATTTTTCATTTTTAGTTCATAAAAGCATATTGTTTAAGTTGTTTTAAACTCTAATTTTAATTATATGATTAAAAACCAATATTTTAATTGACTATGGAGTAGGCAACGCAACGTACGTCACTGTTCAGCGTGTTAACTCGCTTGCCGTAATTTTTCAAGGTTTTTTATCCTGAAGGTCCTGGTCAGGATAATGGGACAAACTTATTAAATTATTATATTGTCATCGGTCTTTGATAAGTGTGCAAAGTTTCAGTTTAATCTGACGTCTTGAAGTCAGTAAATTTCACGTCCAAAAATTCTTTTACAAACAAACAAATATACAGTTGGAGCTAATAAAAGCGTGTTAAAAAATGTCTTACTTATAAGCGATAGGACTAATACGATCTGTTTCCAAAATCATTTTCCACAATAAGCAAAGGAACAATGGCGGAGTTCCAGGTACAGAAAAATGAGCTATAATATCATTTTCGTTGTTGATCGACGTCCAGTTACGATATTCCTCTTCGACAGCTTTTTTCAACTGTTGCTTATTCTCTTTCGGGACGACGTTTTGTTGGAAAAATTCATTTAAAACCGGGGGGAAACATTCTAATGTGTGATGTGCCCAAGAATGCGGCGTATTTTGCATTATAGTGTTCAACAATTCTTTGCACCAAGTTCCGCTTAAAGTTTCCGAACCTAGAATTTAAAAACGCGTTAAATGAAACAAGTGACAAACATTTAAATAGACGAATGACGTCACGAAGTTTTTAGGGCTAAATAATTTTACATAACCTCAATCTTATAGAATATTATTAGTTTATCGATTACTCACATAAACTTGTCAAATAGTACCGAAAATTTGAAAATCTTAGAAAAAGTATGTTTTGTTTAAGGTAGTTGTCATAGTTAAGGCACACCGTCAGAAAATTCTTAATTTTTGTATTAAGGACATGATAATACAATTACCCTGACAATTTGAAGTCGATCGACCATATATAATCTGAAATAAATTCAATTAAAAATTGGATAATTAACATTGATTGTATACGATCTCTGTAGTTCTGAACCAATTTCTTATTTATAAAAAAAGAACTAACTGTCAGAAACTTTCCAAAAACTGCCAGTGTTTCAATGCATTTGTTATGAGTTTAAACAAAATAAGAAAAATTTTTTGGCCGTCTAATTATTTATTACTAACGGTTTAAAGTTCAACAATTTATAGAAAAGTATACATGCATATGAATACTGTATGGGTTACGTTTCCACGGGTACAGTCTTGCGTACAAATTATGGACCACTTAGCTACAAGCTAGTATTCTTTTGTGGCGCGTATAATCTATAACTTTTTGACAATATTGTACCAGGACAACTACCTTAAAACTAATGAACTGTTTTATGTATATTATCGACAAGGCGATCTAAAATGGATTTTAGATCACCTGAGGAAGTTTAAATAATTAAACAAAACGTTGCGTAAAATATAAATATTTCGGTTTTCAATGACAAATTCTGATCCTTTGTCCTCTAAAATTACAAATATTAGAGTCTCACCTAGGATCTTAACCACTAAAATATGTCTTTGATAACGTTTACCGCAGTTGTATACGAAACGTCAGGTGGAAATACCAATGGACCACGGCGTACAAGTCCAGAAGCCAAGAAGTTTCACAAGTTGAGGTTATGTTGCACAAAAAAAGAAGTTACATACCTGTGCCTGTCACATGCATCGATCTGGCCAATGTAAGAACGAGTGCTCTATTAAGTTCTTCGGATTCGGCCGAAACGAGGGTTTTGGGTTCAGACAGAAATCGAGACAACTGCGGCTGCACCTCTCGACTTCCCAGACCCGTTATGAGTTTTAAAGCCGTACTTTCGACGCACAAATGCAACTGAGTTTGGTTTGTTTGAGGCACGGCAGCGAGCGAATGCAGATGTGACAGCAACTGGACTCGATAATGAGGCTGAATATGATGCATGCGATAACTGAACATTTCGAGTAATGTGTAAAGAGTGCCCCACGCTTGGGATTTAAACACTGTCGGCAACAACTGACCTAAAATACAAAAAAAACAATTGAAGTTTATATCTCAGCGAGCTTCTTTTCTTTTTCTTTTTTCATTTAATCTCCATAAACATTTCTAAAAACTCATTTTGAGGTATCACCTAAAAATTATTTGCGTATTACTGCTAAACACGAGCCACAGTTTGAGAAGCACTGTTTTAAATAACATTTAAGACTTAAGAGTATACTGCTTGTAACAATCACTGCAACGATGCCATTCCGTCGTTCCACTCTAGCTCAAAGGCGCAGAGTGGAGATGCAGCGTTTCGTTACAGGCTTAGCTGCATCAATGAAATTCACTTTACTGTATGTAAGATATTTCACTTCAAAAATAATGATTTTGATCGTAAATTTGATACCAAAAATGTTATCAAGAATGAGGCGAGTTCTCAGCGCTAGATTTACATTAGGGGCTAGTGCCCAGGGTGGCAAATTTCCAGGGGAAGCAAAATTTGGAACCTGAGGGAAAAAAATGTCACGTTATAGAAAATTTTTCGAAAAGTGTGATTGTGTTGAAAACATTCATACAAAAATACTTTTTCCTTTTATGTTAAGAATGTGTGTAAAATTATAAGCATTGCAGTTTTATTTACAAAATTGTGAAAACAATTTTAGTATCTAGAATTTTACACACATTTTTAGTAAAGAGAATAAGTATCTTATTATTCACATTTTTGAAAGTTTTTGGCTTGACCATAGCTTGTTTAGTTTAAATTTCACGCTACAAAATGCACAAATTGTCCAGTTTGTAAATCAAAAAGTTAGACGCGTTTGTCTCTGAAAAGATGTATAATACCTCGTAACTTATGAACAATCGGTTTGTTTGTCAATTTATGATTTTTAATACTAAAAAGAATGTTTTTATGTAATTATCCCGTTTATAGTAAAAATATTTTCGACTATAAATGAATCATTTCATATATTTAAAAATTGTATACCGCTTTAGGTAATGAGGTGGCATTTTTCACGGTACCCCAGGGCAGCACTTAGGGTAAATCCGGCTCTGTGAGTATTGTTAATAGAAATATAATAAAATGATAACTTACTGATAAACCCTTTTATACCGAGCGATTCAATTTCAGTATAAACAAGCAATCGACTATATGTTTCGACTAGAGCTGGTGCCAGTGTTATGTTCGATTTGGTCTGCGCTAATTTAATCACATGCGTTACGATGCTGTGAATGAGACTCATCTTTGAATGAACGGTGAGAGAGTCCAAGATGGCCATCGAAAGCGGTGTTGTCGGACCAGGCGACGATTGAAGCGACTGTCCCGATTTTGAATTGCCGAGAATCGTTTCGACAAGTGCGGCCATGGGACGCGAAAAGAATTCCTGGTTTGTTGAATAAGCGTTGCATAATAATGCAATCCGATAATCAGAACCCATGCACAGAGCCGCGTTGTTTGACATTACCAAATGATGGAGAAATCTGTAATTAATAAAATGATTAAACCAACGAGCAGATGAAATTTAATAAGACCGAGATTATTTTCGACAAAGAAGACCAATTACAACCAATTTAAAAGGTCTTTTGTAGATTTCACTCAATAAGAAAGTGATGCATCACGAAATATCTATACGAGCTGTTCAAAAAGTCCGGAAACACTGAAATATCTCAAAGGAATGGTGTTTTCATGGAAAATGTCCCGAACAAAAATTTCAAAATTCGCAGCAACGCTCATTTTGGTGACAAAAATTTCCCTCTTCCGGGAAGCCCCCGCGGGGACTGGGGTCAACTCTAAAATCTCAAATGGCAAACCCTATTTTTCTGTATTAGAATCGTATGTTCTAGACTAAAATAAACATCTTTTGTCCTAGAAAATTTTTCAAAATCTATTATAACGACATCGAAGAGTCAACTCATATTTGATCGTAAAAAAAGGTTCTGAGGTTAGTCATAAACAGCGTCGCAAATGCATATTTTGAATGTTTTGTGGGAAAGGAAGACTCCTACCACCTCAGTTACCGGCACAGTACATGCACTCGTCGGAGATTGGTTAGCGTTCGTTGTCTTGTCAATTGTCGCTTTCCCGCTATAAAGTACAATCCAGTAGGCCATGATTGTTTCTTTGATTTCAAGATGCCTAATACGGTGATTCAGATGATAATTTGTCTACTGAGAACCCCCAAAGTCCCACACCAAGTATGAGCAAGATGGATGACTTTAGTGCAAGGTAGTAGATCTTTAGATTAAAGAAAAATTAAAAATAATAACATAGCGCGAGTTCGTAGTTTTTCAACCGACTGTACCTGCGCAAGCCTCCATTTGCATCTAACTTCAGAGCCTTTCAGATCCATGACACTTACTATACCTCTTCAAGTTGTTTACAGTACAGCTAGTTTATGTCCCTTGTGTGGGGGAGATGTCTCCAGTCTGCATTTAATAAGAGACTGTCAGGGTTTGGAATTAAAAAGGAAAGAAATGTTCAAAGAACAGGACGCGGTATCAGACATTATGAATAGCCAAAATATAGCTAAGTATATTAAGATTATTTTTGATTTCATAAAATGAGGGATCGAATTCAATTTTGTTGGTTAAATATAATTATTGTTTTTCGGGAAATGTATATTTTATTAAGTAACGTAATGCGCAGTTTTGTTTTTTATGTTTTTGTTTGATTTTTGGGAAGCATCCAAAAGTATATGTTATAATTATTGTAAAATAATCCGAGTGTGAAGAGGGATAAACATGTAAAGTTGTAAGTCTCAATAAAGATGTATTAATAATAGTACAGCTAGTCGTTCTAACAGATATAATTCTCCGAAGATATTAGTTACATGCAGTCGCTTAATGAGGTATGTCGTAATAAGCAATGTCGTAAAAAGCAGTGTCGTAAAAAGCAGTGTTTTTATAAGGCGGTCATATAGCATTCAGTAGGGATCTATGATTTTGGTCATTATAACCGGTATGTTGTTCTAATCAATGTCGTAAACGGTTTAGACTATTATTATTTTTTTTTATTAGAACTTACTCATGATGAACTTTGAGTGCGTGTGGAATCGGTTTTTGAAGATGACTCTGTTCCGACTGCGCCTTTTTTAACAGATGTATCCAAATACAAGTAATTGCCATTTGGTTGGTACACTGTGCCCGAGTACAGTCCGGTACGGGCAAAGGCTCTTTTTCGGGGTACAATAAATCATACAACTTAAGTACTGGCAAAAAGTTCGATAACTGCAAACAAAACAAAAAATTACATAAAAAAACGTTGAGTTTTCCGCTACGTTGCGAACACCAGGACATACCGGATTGCGTTGAATACTTCCGGATATAAACTGGAGCAACACCCACATCAGATGATCTCGTCCTTTTCGAAGATCTCTACCGACCAACTGTAAAATAATGTTCATATGAGATTATTTACGATTTTAGCGCGCATGCGTCAATAAATAGATATATTTAGTGAGCAATTTTGGTATAAAGCGTCAGAAAGATACAAAAATCTAGATCATTTTACAAAGTCTTACATAAAAATACAATAGTTTTAAATATATTACACGAACAGAAATCGGTTAAATTATGCAAACGCAAATTCTGTAGCAAAATCTTAATTCTATTTTCAAAAATGTTCAGCGGTAAGGCCTTTATACTGTCTAGAAGATGATTATAGAATTTTGGTGCCCAAAACTTGGGACCATCGATTAATTTATTCTTCTTATAAAAAGGTCAGATGTGAAGTTTTATACCTTATCATGTAGCGCCATAACAATATTTGGAAAACTAGCGTGTTGGAATAATTGGAAGTAAATAAGTTGCGAAGACAGATGCAGCCAAAGCCAGTGATTCGATGACAACTCTTCTGTCGAATCCGAAGAAACCAACGAACTAGACGCAGATTGCGGTACGTTGTTGGCCTCCAGTTCCGAACGTTCCATCGCAATGACAACAAGTTCGACTAACTGTTCCTCGAGTGTAACGCATCTTTGTTTATGCTGCAAGAAAAAATAAATTCAATGGCAACTGTTTAAAAAAAAACGGTCAAGTGCGAGTCGAACTCGCGAGAAGAGGGTTCCGCACTATTCTGTTTTCTGTGAGTACTTTAAGACTTAAGATTTTCATTTAGGTTTTCCTGTAAACTATGGGTGAGACCTGATAATCCCTATTTAAGCTAAGTAGTTTCGGAGATAAGGATGGGTGATCAATTTTTATTTATTTCAAAACTTGTTCCGATTCTGATTATGAATTAAATAGATGGAAAGTTATCCAAGGACTTAGGATCCAAAATAAGTCAATACTAATTTATTATTAGCGCAACGTTTCGGAATTTATTATTCCTTCCTCAGGCGTCTGTGGAAACAATACATATAAAGTATAAATATCATTTACAAAACAACAAATCTTAACAAATTTAATATTACATACGTAACATATCATAAAAGATTTATGTATTAACTGTGTCATGAATTGGTTGCTTTGTCGTTTCCATATTAGTTTACGATTTAAAGTTAAATAGTTCTTAAAAATGTTTTTAAACTAATTAAATATATTTGAGATTCTCACAACAAGTTCTTTCATTTGATGTCACACGATATAGTTTGCAAAACTTTTTTTTTTATTTTCTAATTTACCCTCCAAAAGTGGCCCTCGTGTTTCAAATTTATTTATTTACGTTACACGTCCGTCTTTGGCTCACTGCCTTAAAGCCAATTCAGACTAGCCGTTCTCGGTTACGATTCACTGGTCCGGTTCGGTTTTCGATTAATCTAGGCTGCTCACGCTATCCCGATTCGGTTCTACGATTATTCTCGGTGCACATGCGCAATTTCGAAATATGATTTGACGTTTGATGTGTAGTTAAACGTCAACAAAAACAGCTGGCTAGTCACGTGACTCCAGCAAGCGTTCTCATTGGCTACGGTTACGAACGGTCCGGTTGAAATTAGAGCTGAACTTAAACGCTCGAACCGAACCGCAATCGGGAACGACTACGCCCTGATTGGTCGAGCTCCCAACCGGACTGGTGAATCGTAACCGAGAACGGCTAGTCTGAATTGGCTTTTACATATGCGTACTAAATTTCAACTCGTACGGTCCAGTAGTTTCGGAGCAAACTGGCTGTGACAGACGGACGGATAGGCAGACAAGCGAGTAATCCTATAAGGCTTTCGTTTTTTCCTTGTGAGGTACAGAACCCTAACAAAAGACACTATAACAGCTAAAACGATACAATAAATTTCAAAAATAAAAAACAAAATTAACTGACCTGTTTTTGTAATCCAAGCATATCACAAACAATATCTCTTGAATATGGCTGCTCAAGAACATATCTTAACAATCCAGTTTGAGGTGCGAGTAATTCAGTCGAATATGGAATACTTCCTTTGAGCTGGAAGCGCAAAGTGGCTCGATCCAGTCTCCACGGGCTGTACAAGTGCTCTGCGCAACCGCTGTGCTCGACTACAGGTCTCATTGTACCGTGTCCGACAATGCTCAACATTTGAGCACAAGGGCGGAAACTCTCAATGAAACCGGACAGCAGTTTCGCTAGTTTCTTAAAAATAATTACGATAAATCAGTACAATTTCATTTTTAATTAGCACAGGCTACTAGCTCCTTATTTTTGGTACACGTTAAATGTAATGAAGACAACACATTTAAGGAGCGTTCATAAACCACGTGGTCCCATTTCAGCCTCTCTGGAAGCCCTCCCTTCCTTCATGTAGCCTAACGTAGTCTTTCCTATTGGAAACGATTACTTTTTCAATACAGGACACGTTCACTAATCCGACAACAGAATTTTTCACGTATGTCGGATTAGTGTAAATGTCGGATTACCGGATGTAAGCACGTACTAAAACTTTATAATGCATTATTGAAGATTTTAACAATATAACAATTTTTAATTTCAAACTTTTATAACATAAATAACGTGACGTCTTCTCCTCCCAATGTCTATTGTCAGACTACAGAGCGAACGACTTCACGAAACGTCAGAGTATAGAGAAATATTTGTCAAGTAAACACGTGTGTAGGATTATAGAGCGCAATATCGCAAAAATGTCGAATTATAGAGCGATTTTTCTAGGCCTCTGCATACTTAAAAACAGCGGATTAACGAGCAGCCGATTATCAATCGTGTCCTGGATATCACATGAAAATACATCGACGTATCGAATCAATCAATTCCGTAACGATACATCGAATTAACTCGATACTTCGAAAAAGCGAACATTGAATGTTTCCGATACATCGACGTATATCGAATTTCCCTACCACGCACCATAAATAAGGAGCTAGGCACACAACTATCAACATACCCAATGTGGCCAATTCCGATTATCCGGATATTCTTTTTCTTTATGAATTTCAGTTACAATAAAATAACCCGGCAAGAGACATGCATTGCGATCAAATATATACTCAATAAGATCTTCAAGCACATGAAGTTGAGGTCTGATGCTTGCGTTCAGTCGTGACGGAAGAGTCTGCGCCTTTTCCATACAACTCTAAAACAGATAAAAATATTCACATTACTTATAGAAAGTCAGATCAGTCCCGGATCTACGATTTTTTCGAACCAGGACAGAAACTTGATAGTGACGCCCATCTTTTTTTAAATAATTTGTTACCAATTTTCAAACATATTATATTATGCTTTTCGCGCCTCCTGAAACTGCCACCCAGGGCAGATGCCCCGGATTGCCCCCCCCCCCCCCCCACCCAGATCCGGGGCTGGTTCAGATTAAATGTTTTTTATAAACACATAGAATATTTCTAATAATTTATGTTTGCTGATAACTACACGGATTTAAATGACAATTTATTACGTTAACAGTTTATTTTACAAGAAAGTTTTAAACTATGAATTATTGAGATAAGTAGACGCTAGTCTCAAACAATTCTAAACAAAGAACAAATATTTTATGCAATAGTAAATTAAAAGAAAAAAGCGTGCTAGTTATTTTACCTTCATAATTTCTCGTACACCTTTGTAATCAACGCCACCAATAATACGTCGAATTAGAGTAAATCCTTCGATCCAAAAATCCCCGTTGTGGTACGTCAATTTATCGGATGACAGCACTGCCTCACATACTACCCTACGATCATAAAATCTTATTAATAACTTTTTATTACGGTTGTCAATAATTCGGATAAAAAGGTCTGCTAATCCCCGACTTTACGTACTATTATCAACGTTTATAACCTCAGTTATGGAACGTCTATAATCTTCAAAAAGTACAAGGAAAAACATTGTTAAACAAGAATGAAACACACAGAGGTGAAGTCCGATGGAAGGAAACAATAAACCACCATCGTACTGTGCCCAGGATGACCAAGGGAAATGAATAAGGACAACGATTTATACAGTACCAGAAAAAAATCACAAATAACTGAGAAAATAGTAAATAGCTACATGGAACGAATCAGTGAAGTAAGATGGACAATGACACTCAGAAAGGTAGTTGGGCTTTTAACCGGTCATGCTTTCCTGAGAAAACACCTACATGTAATGGGAATACAGCAGGAATCAACACTATGTAGATTTTGCGAAATGGAGGATGAAACAGCCACCCATATCGTGTTCGAATGTGAGGCTTTAACCTACCATCTTTGGCTACATTGATGTGGATGAAATAGTTCCACAGGATAATCTAGTAGCCAATCTTCTGGAGCTCATAAGATCCAGATTATTTGCTGACTAGATCCAGTAAAAGGGGAAGCACAAAAATCCTTTCAGGATGCGGTGCATTTGGGCCAAGAGACCACCTCATTCTATTTTAATTTTCAATCTTAAGATGGACAGCAGCCAGTGAAATAAAGAAGAAGTACACTATTATATATTCAGGCAATACCCATCTGGATATCTAATATTAAAGATTGACTAAATATTAGCATATTTATCGACTTAAAATCACTGACTTTTGACAGATTAAAATGGAATCAAGCGATCTCCAACATCCTGTAAAGGATATGGAACTTCATGAATTTGATAATTTACAATCCTCTTTGGGGAAACATTGAAATGTAGTTAGCATCCAAGAATCCTAACTTGTATACCAGTCGGTTTGTCTTTGTTGACCGACAAGTTCTCTATACTTTATTTTGTGATTACAGACGCTCGACAACTTAGGTCATTAGCGTCCTAATTACATCAAATAACGTAACCACTTAAAACTAAACGACATCACAAAACATCCATGAACAGAGGCAGGATTCGAAGAACCCACGACAGCCCGATCAAGAAGTCAGTATGCTATCCACTGGACCACACACTGACCTCGATTCTCTATAGCACATAGACGCTGATGATCTCAGCTGTTGACCGTCTATAATCTACAATCTATTTAGCTAAAATCTACAATGTCTACCAATAAGAGATCATATCAAACGCATTGCATTATACAGTCTATTTATCATAAATAAGGGGTTATGGTCATCTCTATCCTTAGCTGATATTAGTAAACCATTAATCGAACGAATAATCTGTGTCTGGTTAACCTTGAGGTTATAACGCCGGTTCCAACAAGATTTTCTAACAGCTTAAGCATTAGTTGTAATCGTGTGTAATTAGATAAACTAGCAGCCATCGATAAATATTGTCTCAAAGAAGTTTCTTGTTGTTCTTGGCTGATGTTGCTCAATACAACAGAAAGATTTGTTTGATAACCGGCTAACCATTCGGCTTCAGTTTCATCTCGAACGACCAAATAGCAACTGAGGGCTTCCTCCATACCCTCAATGCGCTGGAATTAGATAATCATTATTATGAAACAAGTCCGCAATTTGGACAAAAATTGAGGTTACGTATTACATCGTAGAAATGTATAAAAATACATACCAATATATCATTGACGATGTTGGTTATTTGTGTTTCACCCATGTTTAAGAAATTATTTATACAATGTTAATGTAAATTACAATTCTTTTACACATGCACAGCCCATGTTGACAATGGTGACAGAAACCATCCAAAACATTCGTGCCATTGATAAGGGACCATTGACTTTTGTCTAAACCAGAGAGCCAACTTCAACTATGCAATGAATACACTAGCAGCATCAGACGGGATTTTCTCGAAGCTTGAACTTAGACATTATTGGCATTATCGGTGATCTATGGCGCTACGTAATAATATAAATTACATCACGACTTAAATACATTAATTACTAAAAAAAGAAGTTTCACTTCAAAAACCCCCGACGCAAACAAAATTTAGGGCACACATATGTTTGAAAGTAAAGTAAATACCCGTTATGCAGCTAAGATCCCTATCGCAGCTAAGAAAGAGCTGATGACCAAATCGGTTCACCCGTTTAAGAGCTACGGTGCCACAGACAGGACACACACACGCTCGAATAGCAGTTAAACTTATAACACCCCTATTTTTGCATCGAAGGTTAAAAATACGCGAGTTTTTCATTTTTATTAGAGAATTAAGTTAGATCTTTTTCAAATTAACACAACGCGTTGAAGTAAACTAATATAAAAAATAGAAAGATAGTCCTTCTTTTAAATCGCCCAGTCGACAATTATTGAATATATTTTTAAATAACGAGTTTTTTCGAGCTTGCAACCAAAATTATAAATTGAGAGGGTAAAAAAATGTTTCTGATAAAATTTATAATAGCAATTTTATTTCTATTATGTACAGTACAATATTACGCATAGACAAAATTTCAAAATTTGTCTAATTAATAATAATATAATAAAACTATTATCTATACATTATATTAATATCAAGTAATAAATATTTCAATAATAACAATTATTTATAATAATCGATAATACATACAAAGCATTTTGTAGATTGAGTTTCAAATGTTTGTTTTCATTTTCGCTTCGACTAATTTTCATGTTGATTTTTTTTTTTAAATATGAAAATTAAAATCTCATGTGTTCTGAAACTCAAACTACGATCAATGCAATTTTAAATATCAAACACAGTCATTTTATTTAAGCAATGAAAATAATATATTTTAATTAATAATCAACAACAAATAACGCAGCACGATTTTTTAAACTTCTCCTTGCATACAGTGTATCGACGAGTCTTCAGATAATTCGTCCAAAGATGGTTCTGCAACAAAAAATATTTCGAAATTTATTACCATTTTTACAAATCGTAGCATAGGGATTACTTAACCAGTGTCGTATCTAGGAGGCTTGGCGGCCTTGGCGAAAGAAAAACTTGGTGCCCTCTTATGTCATAAAATTCACACAAAGCAGTAAGGAATTATAGGGCTGTTTAAAAAATATTAAGAAAAAACTTCTATTGCAGTATACTAAAAAAGAAAAAAATAATTTTTATTAATTTAGGTTCATAATAGGGATGTTGACTGTGTTCAAATAAAAACATAATTTTAACGTTAAAGTGGTAGTTTCTATATGATAGAAATACTAATAAACACAATATTTTTCCTTATTTTAAGTGTGGGTTGTAAAATCTATGATAGCTCATTAATCACGGCCCACACTTTTATAATTATGTATCTAAATTATTAAAAAATATGTTTTTTCCTTTTTAGTAAACTGCAATAAAAGCTTGTCATTAAAAAAATCAACTTTTTTCAAATTTTTAATTACGTCTTAACTCTTAACGTATGTGTTCCTCATAATGGAAGAAAAAGATCCGCCATCTTGTGGCGTCTGCCATATTGGGTTTAGAATGACGTCACATGGCTTATCGTATTCTACTGGTCAAGCCCTTTCATTTGATATCCATGTCAAGGGAGTTGTTAAGACATAGATAATCCGTCATCTTGGGGCGTATGCCATATTGAATTTAGAACTATATTAGATATACTATATAGTATATTGCGTTGTCGTCGAACATAAATCCGTGTGCAAAATTTCAGAACTCTAGCTTAATTAGAACTAGTCGAAATTTTGACAGCAAGATTTGATCCAAACAGACTGATTGGCAAACATGTTTAATAAGAGCTTGTAAAAAGTCAATATTACGTCGGGACTTAAGCCGGAATCTTTCTACTTTCACGGCGGAATGAGTTATAAGTTACTATACGCTACGAAAGTGGAAAGATTCGGGTTTAAGACAGTGACAGTTGTTTGAAAATAATTTTTTCTAATTTAGCATTGTTAGAATGGGTGTTTCTTAACAATGATAGCAAACGATATAGCTCTTCTACTGTTTATTAATTTAGTTTTAGGAACTACACTGTAAAGAACATTTACTACTTAATATAGTTTTATGTTTATAAATACCAAAATATAGCTACCAAAAAGGATGTTACCGTTGGATGTAAACAAAGAGCCGGTACTTTTGGGTCCATTTTGATGTGATTGGAACGAATAGGATAAATGAAGATTAATATGTCTACTGAAATTGCTGTTCTCGATGTCCCTTCCTGAATTTACTGAAACGGAAAATAAATCACGTATAAATTTCATAATTTTTGTATCGTATGAATTTAAAATTGACGGATGTCTTGGACAAGTTGTTAAACTGGTCAACGTTTCGAGTTCATCACGATCTCCAGTAATTACTAGCTTCGTTCTTAAGTTTGAATATCAGTTGACAAGTATACAAAATTTCATCAAAATTAATTTAGCTGTTCTTGAAAATTGCTAATACAAACACAAAGACAGACAAACAACAAATCTGGAAACAACTTTTCCCGTTTACTAGATGCCATATAAAAATCCCGAAAAACCCAAGGTTACTAGAATACTAGAAGGTTGGGCGTAAGAGGGGCTATAAACATGGTCACATCTGTGATTGGTAGAGTCGCTTGCTTACGTCTCCGATGCCTGTGGCTTGGTTTTTCAATTATTGTTATCCCAACTGTTTGGAAAAAGTTACACCTTCAACAATGCTAACGCCCAGTCTTAGTTTCTAGAAACCTTGCGAAAAACCAACAAGAAAACAAAATGATAGACAAAGATTATTATTTTATATATTAATTGACCCAAATTATTAAAACTCATCACAAGAAAGTCCCGTTTTTCCATTGGTCGCTTTCTTAAGGGCAAGCTAATGGATGATAAAAAAGCGGTTGTTACATACGTTGTGTTTTTATTTTGCCGGTGTTAAAATGTTTCTTTTGACGGGCTCGTGAATTTTGAAACCAAACTTGAGTCACTCTTTTACTAAGACCTGTAATTTGGGCAATTCTTTCCAAATCTTGACCGTCTGGATTCGAATCTAACTGAAAATTTGCTTGAAGTACTTGAAGTTGTTCTTCAGTAAATGTTGTTCGAACTCTTTTTGCTTTATTTTTGTGGTAGCCCTCCACGTCACATCCATCTGAAAATAATTACAAAACATCAAAACTGCAACCTAAATTCTCTTAGCATGCTGATGCAACTCTTTTAGTGTTTAGTCATTGCTAACTTTTTTTATATTTTAAGTTACAATTTCGTTAAAGGGACAATTTTTTCATCGACTTACGTTGCAAAATTGGTTTCCACGAAAAGCGCTTTTATTTTAACGTGACAATATATGCCCATCCTGAAGGTCCATTCTAAATATTGGTGAAAAAAAATTTTGAAATGGGATGAGTAGCTTCGGTACCTCCTACATTTGAACTTACAAACTTTGCCTCTTTATAATATTAATATAGATTATTAATTTTACCATCGGATGACGTAGTTCCTCCATCTAACGTTTCCAAATAATGCGCTTTGCACAGAACCCGATCTTCGTGAAGAGCGAACTCTTCGCCGGTGCTAAGTTGACGATGACACGCGGCGCACGCGAAGCAGGCTAAGTGGTAGACGTGATCACGTGCCTTTCGAACCCAATCGCTGGCGGAGATTCCACGGCAGCATACGGAACATTTGGCGCCAAAACTTCTGGACAAAAGAAAAATTGTATTACTGTATGATAAAACCTGTAGAATATGCCGAATTTATTGACAATTGAGATAGATTACTGAAAAACGATTTATGGACTCTTCCGCTCACAACACGCTCAATATATTTTCAACCAAATAAACTGCCAAAGAAGAAAAAAAAATGTCAAGTACCATGAAAATATAACTACGAATCATATGAGATTAATTACTGGAGAAGATTTAAACTGTCACGCCTCCAATGTCTTTTCAATCAAGGTATGATTTAGATGGTACCATCTTGGAAGGAACGGAAAAAACGCTGAGGTACAAGAAGAATGATTCATAAAAGATAAGTTACTCGACAAGGGGCTGTAGATTGTCTCGCAGCCAGCACATTCTCAACCAAAAATGCAGAGGTGACTATTTTGAATTGACCGGAAAATAATTTTGCATGGAAGAAGATTGACTGGTCAGAAGACAGCAAGTTACGGAAAAGATAGAGAGTGAGGAAGATAGAAATTGCAGATTATATTAACGTGAGGGTGTTGAGAAGCGATGATAAACAAACGTTTGAAGATATGAAAAATATCGTAACATAAAACTTGAATTAATTAAAAAACTAATACAGTGTCCTACATTTATTATGGTACGAAATAATTAAACATTAATAGATTGATTAATAAAGATATGGAACCTAGAAAAAAATGTAATTATGGAATTCCCACATTGAGAAAAAGTCAAAATATTAGTTGTAGAAGTTCAAGTGCAGTATTTATCTATATTCTATATGAATCGATAATCAAGTACTCTAAAACCTCAATTAAAATCTTATCAGTAAAGGAATTTAACTATATAGTGGATTTACATTATTCAGGGAAATACAGTGATGAAAACTATTTCTTTTATTTTTTACTCAGCAACCAAGTGGACCAATGAACTAGAAATTATATAAAAGAACTCTGTGCCATGATAAAAAATATTTCTAAGAAATGGCACAAACTATTATTTTAATAATACAATTAAAATTTTTATTAAAAATATTGTAGCTAATAATATTTCTTGCATGTTATTTAATCAAATTTTAAGATCTTTTAGCAGCCTTTTCTGTTGAATTGTAACGACATTTTTTTGCAGAATTATTTGTGCCGGTACGAAAATAGACTGCAGCGGCGACTTCGGCGGTCCGCTAGTTTCTAACGGGAAGGTGATCGGCGTAATGACTAAACTGTGGAACGTCCAGGGTTCAACCGACTGCGGTAAACAGGGATACACTAAAATTTCAGCTGTCAGAAGTTGGGTTCGAAAAAATATGGATATATAAAACTATTATATTATATAAATAAATATATATGATTATATTATTATACAAAGAAAACAATACTCAAAAATCAAATGTATTTTTAAATCTACACAGTTTCATATGCTTTTTTTTCATGAACCGGTTGGTACACAAAACACCAATAAACGCTGTTCACAGAGGCGTCTAATCTTAAGATAATCATACTTTTTTATATGTAATCGTTTTATCAGAATAAACAATAAAGTGATTTAAAAAGATTATTTCGATTAATAGAAATTAGTTTCACGGGTAATTGGAATATTTCGATTATTTGTTATCAAAAAATAAAATAATTTAGTCACATTTTTTTAAACTAAGTCAATGACTGCAGATACATAAAATATTACTTGAAAAATGTTCGATTATAATTAATTCAATTCCAGTCCCTAAATTTTGGGGCTTTAGAAGAAAACGTCACTTTTAAGGCCCGAAAACTATACTCTCATCAGGGCCACATTACACAGTAGGGCAGCTAGTTTGTTTGGCCGAAGTAATCTCAGGAATTACTAAACTGATTTTAAAAATTATTCCAATGTTTAAAAGCCTACTTCTTCTTGGCTAGGGCTATATATTATTGCGCTAGGCAAGTACGGAATATTTTATCTATATTGGTGTACGCTGCCTAACAAGAGCTACGAAAATTTTGTTGCTTTTGATTATTTCGTTGCCAAATCGAAATCTACCCGAGCGAAGCCGGGTCAGAAGGCTAGGTAAGTTAGAGCTTACTCAAACTTACAGCTCTGCGCGTACCTCTCTTAGATTTCCAAGACAACGGGCGACCCCTTAAAAATTGGCTATATATAGCCAATTTTTAAGGGGTTCGCCCGCCGTTTTTTTTTTTTAATGAAATTGATTAATTTTGGTAGGGCCGATAGCGACATACCTACTGATCAGTGATCCATTTGATTTTTTTATTTCAGACAACATGAACAGCCGCTATTACCATGACCAGTGACCTGCTTTTTTTTAGTGCCTAATTTAATTTAAAAAAAAAAATATATAAAAACTGTAAAATAAGAGAAAAAAAATGTTTTTTATACAGCTTAAGATACAAACAAAAACATATAAAAAAAATAAAATGATTGAATGTTATTGTCGTCTAAAAAAAAATTCCCTAAAAAGAGGTAAAATTTATGCGTTCACATGAGAATACCCCCTTAAAAGTTGTACCCATTTAAAAATTCTAAAAATTCAAAATTAACGCTACATTACTTTAAAATTTTACGCAAAGCTAATTCGTGACTACCACGCGCATGCGCCTACACTCGTGCGATGACATCACAGGCAAAACAAATCCTGCGTGACAAACACGTACAAATATGAAATTACATCCGTGGTGGGCTCGACAATTATTCGCGCATTATTAGTCTCGATTCGGCGTCGTAGGTTAGGGGCTGGTCGCAGGGGTGGCTGCTAGGAGCGCAAACCTCAAGGGGACGCACTCGCAGACCCGCAGTCTGCATGTATTATTTCTCTTCTTACAAAATAAATTTTGGGAGTCGCAAAAAAATTCAAATCTTGTCCTAAGCGTTAACTATGATACTGAGTCTCGTAGTAGCGTTTCAAATCTGACATTATTTTGTCTCCCAAGAAAATTTGCTGGTTATCACTGCAACGAGTGAATAAACATCTTCTCGTCAAAAATTAAACTGGTTATCCCAGATAAAAAAATGACACTTGAGAATCTCATCTCGATCTAGGGCAAAAAAACAATAAAACAATGGGATTGATTACAAACTATTTATGTCAACTGGTGGGAAATTTGACTATAAAATGCGGTTTTTTCATAGTTTTCAGTATCAGTCAGCATCATGCAACGCATCCTGGTTCTACTTTTGGCATCTACTTGCTGCTTCGCAAGTAAGAAAAATTAGATTTTTTGAAATTTTTTTTTCGAAATTTTTTTCGAAATATTTTTCACTATTGTATTAAGAAAGTAATTGAAGTACTGGAAGTAAGTGGTTAATAAATTAATTAAAATGGTAATTTTGCAGTCATAACGCTATCTTGAATGGTGTCTAAATTTTTAGATATAAAACAAAAAAAAATATCTTAGAATGTATATTAGAAATAATATTCCGAAAATAAAAGCAATTACGGAATCAATAATAATCAATAAAACCAAAAATATTCGATTGAAGTAATGTTCTTATTATTATTATATTATAATACCTATATTAACTTATTTACGGGTGTTACTTATCACGGAAATTCGCGTCACCAATTTTGCTACTCAAAACAGTCACACATTTTTTGACGAATTTCGTTTCATCCACCTCGTTCTGCCTAGTATTTTACTCGTCAAATCATCGTGGTAGTGCCCTGTGCCGCCTAAGAAGTTTTACTTCAAAAACGATTGCATCACTTACATACTTTTTTAAACCAAATAAATCATTTCTATTTTTGTTTCATGTGCAGCTGTCCCTAGGTTTTCACGAAAACCGTTTTTGGACGGCAGAATCGTTGGAGGTGAAGAAGCCGAAATTGAAGATTTTCCGTATCAGGTATAAAATTGATGTATCTCTTATGGTTTAGTCAGTGTAAGTCATGTAAGCGCCCTAAAAGCAGCTTTTTACGACTTGATTACAAAACATCCAGATTTCTATACTATCTTCAAATTTAATATGAATATATTATACACATAAATCTTTTGGAAGATATTCTCTAAGTGATGGTGAAAACCGCATTAAAATCCATTATGTAGTTTAAAAGAACTAAGCAAACAAACAAATGCAAATAGTGACTTTGTTTTATACTATTTAAAGACGAATATGTTTTCAGTTGTCGCTAAGAAGTTACAACAGTCATATTTGTGGAGCATCCATTATTGGTCCTAATACCGCCTTGACAGCTGCGCATTGTGTTGACGGGTAAGAAAAATTTAACGTTATGAAAATTATTTTACACATTTTGGCTACTTAATTTAAAACTAATGACTGTTGACGAATAGCAATGTCAAAAACAGTAATATAAAATAAATTCATACAGCGTTGCTTCGTTTCGTCACGTCAGGTCTGTCCGTTAATACCTATCCGACTCCTTATACTGTGCGTAAAGAAGTTTCACTTCAATTAAAATTAGAGTTTAAGAAAACTAAAACAACACGATTTTATTAACTAACAAATGCAAAATAATTTGACAATAAAATTAGCATTACTGTAAAAAGTGTGGCGTGCTTAATATCGGTAATACATTTTTCATTTGCTAAACTTAGAGCTATTATGAAACTTTAAGTAGATAGTACGCCAGGCTTTCTACAGTAAAGCTAATTTTGTTGTCAAATTATTTTGCATTTTTTAGTTCTCAAAAGCGTGTTGATTTAGTTTTTTTAAACTGAAATTTGAATTATAAGACAATATTGAATTTGACTATGGGGTAGACAACTAAACGTATGTCACTGTACAGCGTGTTAGCTTTCTTGCTGTAAGTTTTCAAGTTTTAATATCCTGAAGGCCCTGATCACGATAATGGGACAAACTTATTAAATTATTGTATTGTCGTCGGTCCTTGATAAGTGTGCAAAGTTTCAGTTTAATCTGACGTTTTGAAGTGGGTGAATTTCACGTTCAAAGATTCCATTACAAACAAACAAACATACAGGTAAAGCTAATAAAAGCGTGTTAAAAATACCATTTAAGTAAAGTGTTATAATCGTTCTGAGCAGGGCATTCGTAACCAGCATTTCGTTCCGAGCCGGTTCAAACAATCGCAACCAAGGAGGAACTATTCACCGCGCCACAAAAATAACAGTCAACGATAACTACAATTATTTCGATATCGACTACGACGTGGCAGTTGTGGAAGTATCGCCGGCATTCCCGATTGGAAGTCGCGGCGTCCAAGCTGTTTCCTTGATCGATTTCCAGGAAGAATTACAACCGGGAACTCCAGCTAACGTCAGCGGTTGGGGCACAACTAGATTCGGAAGCAACAACATACCGACTACCCTACGGGAAGTCAAGATACCAATAGTTGATTCAGATGACTGCAATAGCGCTTATGGTGGTGGCATCACTGATAGGTATGTAATTATTATAACCTCAGTAGAGCTTATTGAATGAGATACAACAACATACCTAGGTAGGTTTTTTCATGATTTTTGACTCCACAAAAAACGAGTGATGTTCATGAATTTCTTAAAGCCTCTAAATATGAGGCAAACGATTACATTTTTTAGATTCATCAAGTATGAAAATAGTTTATTTTTGAGCCATTCTGTAGTAGAGTTTTTGACGTATTAAGATACATTTCTGGCTAAAATACTTTTTTAAACGCTTGCTTTTGAAAATTTCCTCTTTAAATGACGATCATAGAAATTTCGAGGACACAGGACCCGGTTAAGCAAAATAGATCCTTATACAAAAATATGGTAGTGCCATCAAATTTTGTATTAAATTATGAGTTATCATTAGATTAGTAAGGTCTCTCAAACCCTTATTTCTAGACTTACCAAAATTGCCGCCGCGTAGCAAAAATAAGAGTTCGATTTATAATGTTACCAATTTAAATTCGATTTTTTTTCAGAATGATTTGTGCCGGTTATTTGGAAGGAGGCAAGGATGCATGCCAAGGGGATTCAGGTGGTCCGCTGGTATCCAATGGCAGACAAGTCGGCATCGTTTCGTGGGGAATCGGATGCGCCCAATCTGGATATCCAGGCGTTTATTCCAAGATATCCGCTCTCAGAGACTGGATCCAAAAACATGCCGGAATTTAACAAAATTTATTATTCACTAATATGTTTACACGATTGTTAAAATAAAATAAAACAATACAAATTAATTTATGATTATATTTTTAACGAGAAATCCTATATTTTTCGCTCCTGGTACAAGGGTCAGAATTGTTGACGAATTTAGGAAGATTCCCAGATCTAGGTATTTCGATTTAAACTTACTGATCTAAATATACAATCGAACGAAACACCTAAACGAAAATCCTAAATTTTAAAGTTCTCATATGGACAAAGGAATGATAGAGAACCATCTCCACGCGAGTTTTACTCGCACTTGACCGGTTTTTTACTATTAATTCAGTCCATATAATAAAAAATAATCTTTCCATTCTAAGATAGAAGATTCAATTTACATATCAAAACTGAGAAAAACACATTATATAGACCGATTCTGTGTACGATTTTGTTTTTAACTGAAATTCTAAATAGATAAAAAAATACTACAGCATTTTACGCAATACTTTCAATCTCGAAGTTCCCAATAATAAGTGAGATAAGAAAACATCTTTTGATTTGAACGACTATAAAAAGATTGATCGACATGAATAAGTAATTAGTCAATAAAAATGCATCGTGTTTTGATACTCTTTCTTGCTGCAAGCAGCTGCACAGCCGGTACGTCAAATATTTTAATCAATATTAGATGTGTTTATTTGGTGCTGTTCTGAATTAGTTTTGTTATTTCTTAAGCGTTTGTTGACACTGCATAGCTCCTCGGACTGTTACGATTGTTACGAAAAGTTACGTAATATAATAGGGCGGAAATAAATTTCATTCTATTCCATTCAGAAACTTCAGCGTCACTACGTTACTTAATATTACCGACAACTGTTAAAATAAACAGATTTCCACCAGATGGCGACATTTATTTTATTTATTCTATTCAGAGACTTCAGCGTCACTACACGTCATATTACCGACAACTGTTAAGATAAACAGATTGCCATCAGATGGCGACATTTGTTTTCTCTAAATGTTATTTTCTGTAATGAAATCGTTAAAATTTTTAAACTGTAATTTTTTACTGAAAACATTAATTTTAAGATATTAACATAGCTTTCGTTATTAGAAAGAAAAATAATCTCCAAAATTTTGATACATTAAACGAGATATTTAATACCGACAAAAACACTTTTGTAAAATAATATATGTTCACTATAACGGTTAACTTTTTTGTACACAGACTTTTCTCCAGTTTATTTAAAGAAAACTCCTCTACGGGAAGGAAGAATTGTTGGCGGTCAGATAGCTAAAATTGAAAACTTCCCTTGGCAGGTATTTATAAATTCTATACGGATTTTATCTCTAATAGAACCCTTCGAAATATCAAACTCTCCAAATATTAAATTCATAAATTTTCAGGTATCGGTACGAGCATTCAAGCAGCACAGCTGTGGCGGTAGCATTATTGGACCAAATCATGTCCTCACAGCGGCTCACTGCATTTCGTAAGTTTTTGAAAATACTATAGACTGTATAAATGACTTATTTTCTATTCGGTTAGGGCCAACGCACACACGCTACTGTTTAAACAATTTTCAGAAGTTTTTTCTGCAAGAAAAAAATTCTGAAAAGTGCATATTTTTCATTGTAATTTCACACATAGAATAATCCTGCTACGGAGTAACATCATCGCTGACAGCTTCAGCGGACTGGCTGTCTCTAGTTCAATCACCCCACTGGCTCTTTAAATTCGGATCATGCAAATAACTGGTATACACATCTCTTTCCATAGACATGACCTCTCTTTAACTATTCGCGAAAGTGACGCGTAGGCTAGGTTCAGTTTTAACGTCATTGTATGGCGCCTAAACTCAGCCGTTCGAAATGAATACATTTTTTTAATTCCTGTTTCTAATTGGAAGGATATAAGAACGAAATATTTAGTTTGCATTATTCGTTTGCGTATATATAAAGAATAATGTACACTGTTCGAAATTATCAAGTTTTGATAGGCAAGGACAAACATATCGATCACGCATAAATTCGATAAATTTAGAGTAGCTCGAGTAGCATGTGTGCAATAGCCTTTACTGAGATAAAAAATCACGACACGATGGTTTTTCACAGCACTTTCTGGAACTATCTATCAATTAAGGCCGGTTCGGACGACCAGTACAGCGGAGGTACAATTCACAATGTCACGAAGGTCGAAGTTCACGAACTATATGGCGTTGTCGGTAATGTCGATTACGATATAGCCATAATCGAGGTCACGCCACCGTTCCCAATCGGTAAGAACGTGGGAATCGTCAAACTTCAGCCGAGCAATCAGGAAATAAAGTCGGGAACTTTGGCTAACGTCACAGGATGGGGATTGACCGAAGAAGGAGAAGGTTTTGGATCGACGGAAATGATGAGCGTCGAAGTACCAATTGTCAGCAAGAAAGAATGCACTAAGGCTTACGGAAAAATAATTAGCAATAGGTAAAGTCTTTTTTTTATTAGATTTGTCCTTGTAGCTATTACATCGTTTGCTGATTAATTAACCCCCGAGTTTCTGTGAAAAATTTTAGCGCGGACTGTTTTCGAGATTTTTAATTGTCTTTGGAACTGTTTTGCGTAAATGGTATATATCATCGCTGGTTTCAAAACTGTTTTTTAGTGTATTTGCCATATGGCAACATACACTATTGGCGTCGGTCGGATGACGGGACCTAGGGGTCGGACCAAAATTTCTCGACGTTTCATAACCTAAACACTTTGGCACCATTTTTATTTTTTTATTGCAGAATGCTGTGCGCTGGATACAACGAAGGCGGTAAAGACGCTTGCCAAGGAGATTCTGGCGGTCCCTTGGTGATAAAAGAAACACAAATTGGAATTGTCTCGTGGGGAAACGGTTGCGCACATCCCAAATATCCAGGCGTTTACATTAAAATATCCGCTTTTCGAAACTGGATCAAGACAAAAACGGGAATATAAATTTTATTAACGCATTTTTATAAAGACGTTTTTTGGAAATTACTTTATATATAAGTAATTATTAGTTTATGTTAAAACGATGTTAAAATGCGCCTTTAATAATCTTAATTTAATGCATATCAACTTTTTAAGTAGTTGCTAATTTTATATTTTATACTTTAAAACATACTTATGTACTGCGCACACGCAACACACACACATAACACACAAACGTACGCTAAGAAGATCAAGTTATCCTCAACTGCAGAATAAAATGGAATAGCATCCTAGGGACCGAATTGTGGAAACTCAAAATATCCAGGATTTTTTTCAAAAATTGGATTAAATATATAATAAGAATTTAAAATACTTAACTGTAGAATTAATATTATTGTTATATTATTATTATATATACGTTAACGCATTTGTAAATAAAGAAATTGTCATCTAAAGTAAAAAAAAAAAAACATCGATGAATTCTTAGAAACATTTCTTTCAATATCACATATTATTATTGATAGATGATAAATAATATGACTGCTCGGTGAGTCCAGCATTGAACCGTTGCGTTATTACACTGATACAAGCTGTAACAAAAATCTCAAGTTTCAGAATTCATGATCGAAAAAAATGAAGTCATAGTAGTCTATTCAATGACACCAAAATATTGTAGGTTATGTATCTTGAACGTAAATGTTATTTGTATCTACGAGTTGTGACAGTGTAGTGACACGGGTCTGCGAGTTATAAGTCACACGAATCGCAATAGCACTATATTTGAGATACGTACTACATTTTTCGCATGTTCCTCCTATAAAATAGCTGACTTTCACTTCATAATAAGTATGTATATGACAGTTGAGTATTCGGCTATATTATATTCTATTTGAACTGTTTACGAAGACTATGCCGAGACTTCATTGAGTAACGACTGTATTTATTTGGAGTTATGAGTTATTTGAGGTTATGAGTTATATTTGGAGTTATGAGTTATTTGAGATTATGAGTTATATTTGGAATTATGAGACATCCGTCGCACACACAAGACGCAGTGTATCGATAGTGTAAATGGACAACAGAACTGATAGACGTACGGCGCAATGACTGGGCGCATTCCGAGCCGCGGATTCCGGGCCACCGGCTGAGCACAACTGAGCATAAAGCACATCTCTGTAACACACACACAAACATACAATGATACAATCGTGCAAAGAGCGTATGTAGCATTTGTAAAGGTGTAGGTACACTGAACTCGAAAAATTATCTCTATTCACGTTACAGTTGCCTTCACGTACTTTCAACAACATATTTAGAAGTTTTTAGTCTTTACTTCTCACGCAGTGTCTGTACTACGTTCGATAACCTTAACCTCAAATTAATAAAGATTTTTTCTGATTGGTCAATGATGGCCACGAAGTGAGGATGAAGGAAAATGTACGAGTCGATTAGTCCCGACAGGTTGAGTTTTACTATGAATTTAAAGCTGGGAGCGGTAAATTTTCTCAAAAACGCTGTTATAAATGGTTAACCAACACGCTTTGGGTTGCAATAAGTCTGGATTTTTCCAGACATGTTCGGGATTCTAGCATTTTGTCCGAAATGCAGCTGGAATTTTGACGTGTCGGGAATTACATACATTTTTGATAGTTTACGTTTCCGCGCAAGATTTCTTCTTGATTTAATATTGTAAACTATTTTCTTTCCGCTGTCGTGTGTACTTGTGTTAAATTTTCATCCGATAGATACAAAGAGGAAGAGTTCTAGAAAATCAGAAATATTATCCGAAATTCTAAATGTCCATTCTGGTAATTGGGATTTGGCATACGGGCGGAGTTTAGGCCATTTTCATATTTTCATATATATAGTAATATCTAGTATCTACTCATCCACATAGACTCATGGATGTGCATACGCCATATTATATCGTTGAAGTTGTTTTTCGATTCATTAAATGAGAAGGATAGAGTTGCGTTGTGGCTATCTCTATCCTTTTCTCTAAACGCACGATTGAGATTAAGGTATTATATTTTGAGAGACAACGCCGGTCTCTTTTTTTCTCGAGTGAGGACCCTTTTTACACCGCTAGGGCATGTCCAAGAGTGTACGTCGATGGTGATACTAACAGCATGTAAAATGTAATGTGTTTCTGGTTTAAATTTCTGTCACCAGATGTCGTTTTACGTCAAATCGCAACATTCGCTCGGCTACTCTCAAACAGCGGACCTTTCAGTGGACGCGCGGCTCAATCGATAATGTAAATATGTTATGATCACGGTTTTTGACACCAGGTAATCTATGAATATATCTATCATAGTTCGGTATCTTGATCTATTCGTATGGCGACCACCCTATTGCCGATGCAACGTATCACAACATTACCGATGTACCAATCACTTATCGATACATGTGATCGGATATCAATCGTTTACAGGGTATATCGTCACACAACAATCACATACTGATTGTTTTGACAGCCAACAATGACTCCTTTCATAGGTCCATCCAACAATGCAACGACATAAAGAAAGTGCATTAAGCATTTGTTGGTTTGATGCAGTGCACCAACAGCTGTTGATGAGTTCAAAGAATTTCGCTATAATCATATTATAATCAATTGTAAATTATAGACGCTAGACAATTGAGGTCTTAAGTGTCTATAAAAACAATACCTTGTAGAGGAGTAAGTAATATAAAAACGGTCAAGTGCGAGCCTAACTCGCATGGAGAGGGTTCCGTATCATTCCGTTTTCCGTGAGAACTTTAAGGCTTAGGATTTTCGTTTAGGTTTTTCTATAAACTAAGAGTGAAACGATGTTGACTCTAATTAAATGATTAATTAGAGCGATTGCGATCCTTGATGACTGTCGGAGAAAGTTTGGATAAAAGTCCGTGGCAAAGAATCATTGAAAAGCAATACTGAGTTTAAAATTGCATTTATTTACTGACGTTTCAGTGCATTTCGTACCACCTTCAGAGTTTCTAATGCAGTTGCCACGGATTTTTATCCAAACTTTCTCTAAAAGTGAAACCATATATTCTCTATTTTTTTTTAAACTTTAGGCTCAGTAGTTTCGGTGATACGGAGGAGGGTGATTGTCCATTTTTGTATACAGTAATACCCCGGACTTACGCGATAGGTGGGACCAAGAGATAGCTGTGTAAGTCTAATTCGCGCAAGTCGGGGTTCAACATTGCATATAAATACGTATAAAGTTTGTATAATCGGGACCGGAGTCTAAAGAAAACAATAATTTAGAAGAAACATGTTTAATAAAATGTTAGATAATAAAAGCAATTTACATTAGTATACGAATAAAACAACGTAAATTTATTTTGGTGTCGAAAGCTTCATATATACTAACAATGTCGCCTGAGGCGTTAAGTTTCTCACGTAAAATTTCCTCGTAGCATGCCAGTAACTTTTTTATTTCCCATTTTGTAGTAGACACGCGCTCTTCATTGGAATCTATTTTTTCTAAAATTTGTAACCCCTTTTCAATTGTACTGAGGGCTTTCTGTTAAGTTTGAAATCGTCATTTGATTTTCCGATTCAATTGGGTCTAACGAATCAGTTTGTTCAAAGTCTTGATCAAGAAAAACCGCGTATCTCCGAATTCGCGTAAAACGGGTAGCGTAAGTCGGGGTATTACTGTATATTCTTTAATATCATTAAGGCTGTACATTTTGAAATTATAGAAAAAAATATTTTGTATTTATGTCTCATAACGAGTCCTTTCGTTTATACGTCAAATGATGCATTTGAAAAAAAAAATATTTTTTTAATTTTTAATGTGGTTCCCAAAAACAACGTCCAAAATCGGAATTCATTTAATAACGCTATACGACCATGATTGGGTCATCTAACTCTATGTATGTACCAGATTTTAACTTTTTTCGTCCAATAGATTCGAAGATAATACGCGGTGACAGATGTACAGACAGATACAAGAGAGATCCTATAAGAGTTCCGTTTTTTAATCAGATGTACGGAACCCTAAGAACGGATACAGCTAATAGTGAAATTTCCGTACTTGCTGGTATATTTGTAAAATCTGGTCACAGAGAAAACAGGGCACGTTTCCCCCATATAAAACAAAACAAGATCGACACCGTATCGAATCAGAATAATTTCAATGAATTAGCATTAATTTGTCGAATCAACCCACACTGCACCGTGTCGTCCTTTTTAAACCCAGTGAATTAAAAATCTGTCCACACTCCACCGAAGTCCGAACGCACTGTCCAATGTTGGCGCATTAACGCTGCGGAATATTCATGAAGCTCGGGATGTGTTCAAATGAAATTTCTATATATTTCTGTTGATTTCAATATATTTTGTTGCATTCGTCGACAGGAGCACCATTTAAAATACTGTCAAATGTTCAAACTAAATCGGTACCAATCTTATCTCCTGATTTCTCAAGTTGGACAGGAAATTCTTTATAATTTATATTGTCTTGTAACACGTTTTTTTCGAAAAAATCGGAAATCCGGCTCATTACATTCTGACCCGTGCTGCGTCCTCGCAAGTGTGCAAAGTATCAGCTCTCTACGTCAACAGGGGTCTTCCGGAAGACATGGAAAGACGGACAACTAGACACATATTATAGGAATATTTATATAGGTAGAGTAGTATCGCTTAGAGAAGATAGTAGCATCATTTAGGGTCGGACGGGTTTATGTCTATGTAAGGGAGGAATAAAAAAAAATTACAACGAGCCTCACCCTCATAAGCTCACATAACTTCTTTAGTTTTTAATATTATAATTACGGCGAAATTATTACACATTTTAAGAGGGCACTTCGATGTTTATGTTGTGAAAGTTCTCACGTGAACATATCGTCACATTCATACCATAGTTTTATTTACATACTATAATCTACTGCAGGAAAACATTTTTAATATGAGAATTGTCTGTAGTATATCAACATCATAACCTCACATTAATGGACGTTTCAGCAAAAATGTGTAATCTGAAAATTGTTCTGATATCTGAAAATAGTGAATATGATATTTAATATTTTCCTTCTTGAATTTACATGAAATATATGAGTTCCTACTGTTTGTACGTCAAATTACAGAAATTTGTTCGTACTTAAATTGTTCGTAATTTTAAACGTCAGATTCAAGCCGTTCATCCTTGTCTTACTATTTTGCGAATGAAAATGCAATTTCTGTCCTTGTCAGTTTCATGTAATTTGGGAGACAAACTAACTTCCCCTTTATTTGTTTATTCTACTTCCCCTCAATTTCTTACATTTTTCAAACAGATACGTCGCTAAAGAAATTAAACTTCAAAAATTAATTTAATATAAATCAACATAGATTCTGTCACATCCATACGAATAAATAATATCGCGACTAACGTATTTTTTGAGTATTTTTTCTGATACCTAAGAATTAAGGGTACCTGAGGACTAAATTTACGGCTAACCGTTTGCAAGGTTTGTAAGGTAGATGTCGTTTTTTATCATTTCAAATTCATTCCTTGTCAAATACCACTTAAACTGTTCAATTAATTAAATTTTTCGTTCGTATTTCGATTTGTTTCGTCGTATAGATCATTTTTTAACTGGGCCACCTGTGCGCAATCGCATTATTATTCCACAGACGCGCCGGTCACAATATTTTACACAGAGATCCAGTGGCCAGTGACTGGGCCCGATGCTCGCTTGTTATAACAGTTTTATTTTAATTAGTACATACAAGAGATCGTAACATATATCTGTTATATCGTGTAAATCTGCGGTCACGAGCCAAAGTGACTCACGTCATACCTTTAATAATAATAATCTTTATTCCATGAAGAAAAAACTGCAGTACAGTGTGGAATGAGTCATTATAAAATACATATATATTAAAAAAAATAAAAAATCAGTTTTAAAAAATTCTTCTATGCTGTTGTAGCTATATTGATTTAAATCTTTTAATATTGTTTTTAAAAGCTAAAAGTAACCAATCTTTGCTGGTTATCGAGGTCGGCAATTTGTTGTAAACTCTAATGATTGCGTTAAGTAGACTGTTACTAGTTATCGAGAGCTTAGACTGCATTGTTACAAACTTATCTTTATTGCGTGTGGTATATGAATGCTTGGGTACATTTAAGATTAATGATGAATTGACCATTCAGTAGAGGAATTAATTTCATTTTTGAATTTGTGTTTATAAATTATAGACGCTCAACAACAGAGGTCATAAGCGTCTTAAATAGTGTTATATATTTTTTTCGTTTATGAATGGAAAGAAGCAGCATTCCTGCATTAAAACACGTTTTTCATTATTGAAAAAAAAACATTACAGCATGAGCCTTTAATAACCCTTCCTGTTTCCAAATTGGTTTGTTTTAATTACTTTTATTTTTGAAATATTAATCAACGGACGGATACTGAATTGCTTGCAGTGCCACTCGAACGGGTTCCTAAAGCTACGAACATCAAGAAAACGCTAAAAAAAATTAAGTTAAAAAAATTGAAGTACATACGTCCTTTTTCTACGTAACCACAGATACAACGTGCATTTTTCATTATTTTTTTGTAAATTTAATTGGCGTCTAAATTTAGTTGCCGGATTTCTATAATCTATATATGATTTGGTTAGATCCAGATAACCATGGCAAGGATGTAGCTACGGTAGATCAGGGGGAGCTTGCCCCTGAATCAAAAAAATATATATAGGTGTACATTCAGCATGAATATCTTCGGAACAGCATTTTTTCTGAGGAGAACGAGCTTACGTTGCATCCTTACATACATGATATGACATACGAAAATTTTTAGAAAAAAACTGAAGGATTTTGTAGCTACTATAATTTTAAGGATTTCTCTAGTGAACCAGAACTTTGGTACAACCTATGGAAAGGAAAAAACGTATCAAAAACTGAACTGAATGAAACAGAACTAGCTGCACTAGTTAAAGCAGCCATACTCAAAGATGTATTCCGCGGAGCCCTAAGGCTCCGCTAGACCTCCGCAAGGGCTCCACCGAAATAATATCAACCTAAAGAACGAAACACCGACTTAAACAGCTAGTCAAAAATAATAATTGACGTAAGGTGAGATTAATCATTAAAAAAAAACAACTTCACATCCCTCATTAAATGGAAACAATTTTATCAATTTCTATAAGTGGAATCAAAATTTGTATGATTTTCATTAAAGAATGAACAAAAAACCAGGTTTTGTTTATTTTAGGGTTTGGTAAAATATTTAGTCTTTCCAAAGAGTTTCGTCACCAAAAAAGTATGAGAACCATTAAATTAAAGAAACGCATCTTGAAGATGAATGGAACAGTGTTAAGAAACAATATTTTTAGTAAAATTTGTATTCATGCGTCGAGAAAAAACTGCGTTATGCTGTTATGTGGTGCTTCTACAATCGGTCATCAGTCTGATCACTTTAGATACTGCAGGATTCAGGTTGGCATTAGCACGCCTCCCTATAGGAGCAAACAGCACACAATGCAAAGCAGGCGATTCTCTTGAGGATTGAAGCAGTACAGGTCCTTCGAGTCGTCCCCGTGTGAGCATATATATTGTAATGACTATGCATATGCGATCATTCCATTTGTCACTGGCATGAGAGCATGTAAGGTACCCAAACATGACGGCGAATGAGCTATGACATCCAGCATTGTCTCCGATCACAATAACATTCTTATAACATCGCTCTTACGTGGAGGCCCTCGAGGTCTGCCAGTTGGAATCATTATACAGCGAGATCCATTGTCAAACAGTCAGGTTCAACATAAATAATCCCATCGGGATTTTTTAATGTCTATGTTTCGTTAGTAAATTTGTGTCTAAATTAAAAAATACCGGTCAAGTGCGAGTTGAAGTCGCGCGGAGAGGGTTCCGTACCATTCCGTTGTCTGTGAGAACTTTAAGGTTGGCGGAACGCTCTGAATTTAAGCCAAAAATAGGGCTTCGGCTAATAATTGTAGACTTGTTCATCAACATTTTGCAAAAATTCTTTCTCTGTAAGGAAGATAAAGGACAAATCCAGGTCCCTAATGAACTACTTTTGTAATTTATGTACGATTTACTAGAAAAAAGTTGGCATTAATTGTGCCAAAAAACACACGTTTTCAATGTCACACTACGACCTTATTCGTACTTATTTCATAAAATTGTTCCATCACAAACCCAAAGTGACTCTTCCTTTTTCGGGAAAGTTTTTTAAATCTTCAGAATATTTCCAAAATTTAGAGTAATCAGTTGACAGCGGCACTCTTGCAACAGCATTTTTTGGCCTCGTATAGTGTGGATTAAATTCAGAGCGTTCCGACAGCCTTAAGATTTATAGGATTTTCGTTTAGGTATTCCTGTAAACTATGAGTGATGCCTTATATTTCCTATTTTGTTAAAAAATTTTGGCGCAGTAATTTTGGTGATAAGTGGGGATGCTTAATTTTCTTATATTTTCTTTAATATCTTTTAAGCTATGTATTTTAAAATTATAAAAAAAATATATTTGTATTTCTCTTAACGAGCCTTTTTATTTGATACGTCACATGATGCACTTGAAAAATATATATTTTCATTTTTTTAATTTGGTCCCCAAAATTTACCCCCGAAATCGGAATTGGTCTATTTACACTCTACATCCATAATTGGGTCATCTAACTCTATATATGTATCAAATTCCAAACTTTTTTCTCCGGTAGTTTCAAAGAAAATAAACTGTAATAAACCAACAGACACGAGAGTGATCCTATAAGGGTTCCTAAATTAGTACCATTCCCCACTTGTGGAGATGGAATGGTAAGAAATTGTCCCCGATGTGAAAATGTTCAACACACCAATTGCAATGACCACATAAAGGTTTATACCCATCATGCTCATGCAATATGTTATACGGTCGATAGAAAAAATGACGTCTCGGTTATATCATTGACTTACGGTCTCAAACAGAACGTTCAACTCGATAAATGGTTTTAATGTACGATTACACAACGCAACAGTATGTAGATCAGGGCTGTACAAACATATTTTTTTTATTGTAGATTCACTCGACAACTTAGGTCATTAGCGTCTTTAAATTACATCAAATTACATAATCACTGAAAACTAAACGACATCACAAAACAATCATGAGCAGAGGCATGACGCGAACCCACGACAGACCGGTCATAAAGCCAGCACACTGACCACTGGACCACGCACTGTCCTCAATTCTCCATACGCACAGAGATGCTGATAACCTTGGCTATTAAGCGTCTATAATCCACAATCTACCGAGCTATAATCCACAATATCTACCAATAGGAGATCATATCAAACATTGCATTTACAGTAAATCAAATAACGTAAATACTTAAAACTAAACGACATCACAAAAAATCCACGAGCTGGGCAGGATTCGAACCTACGACAATCCAGTCAAGAAGCCAGCACGCTAACCACTGGACCACATACTGTCCTCGATTCTCTATACGCATATAGACGCTGATGAGCGTCAATAATTTACAAATTTACCAATAGTAGATCATATCAAAAACACTGCATTATACGGGCTATTTATAAATAAGGAGTTACGGTCATCTCTATCCTTAGTTGATAATAATAAACTATTCATCAAACGCACCGAGCTGGGTAGAGTAGCGGTGACAGCACTAGACTCGCATTCGGGAGGTACGGGTTCGAATCCCGGCGGGAGCAGATGTGGCTGGGACTTTTTCCTACTGCCTCTCGCCGAGAAACGGTAATTCCTGTACCGGCCGTCTTGATTGAGGTTTTCCATGGTTTCCCTCAATTAATTCCAGATAAATATCGAGATGATTCCTTATTTGAGGCCATGGCCGATTACCATTACCTATCAAACTCCTAGTTCAAAAATTACCTACCTAATCCTAATTCCCTATAATTCCTTCATTCGCCCATTGCTATTAGATAAGTGGAAGTTTTAAAATATGTAGAAAATGTCGGGAAGTGGTAATAGAAAATAGTAATGGTGCGAATGGCGTCTGTTATGACATAAAGTCGAGAAACGGACGTTAAACGCATTATTATTATTAATATTACTATTCATCGAACGCATAACCTATGTCTGGTTATTCTTGAGGTTATAACGCCGGTTCCAACCAGACTTTTTAGAAAACTTAAGCATTAATTGTAATCGTGTGTAATTAGATAAACTAGCAGTTAAGGCTGTCGGAACGCTCTGAATTTATGCCAAAAATAGAGCTTCGGCTGTCAACTAATAGTAGACTTATTCGTCAACATTCTACAAAAATTCTTTCTCTATAAAGAAGATAAAGGACAAATCTAGGTCTCTAATGGAACTTTTGTAATTTATGTACGATTTACTAGAAAAAAGTTGGCATTAATTGTGCCAAAAAAACACACGTTTTCAATGTCACACTACGACCTTTTTCGTACTTATTTCACAAAACTGTTTCATCACAAACCTAAAGTGACTCTTCCTTTTTCGGAAAAGTTTTTTAAATCTTCAAAATATTTTCAAAAATTAGAGTAATCAATTGACAGCGGCACCCTTGCAATAACATTTTTTAGCCTCGTAGTTGGCACCAGCCAAAAATTGAAACGTGCGTATGATTTGAGCGAGACAGAGCTAAAGAAGGTCACACCCACAATATGTCTTTTGCCTACCTCGCCTCTTACCGCTGGGTCTCAGCACAAACTGCGTGAAAGTGATCTAACAGTGTTAAAGAGTTTGGCAAATAAATATTGTTATTCTTTGATCTTCCATCACTTCTTTCTTAAATAATTCAAAGCAGATGTTTGAAAAGAGAATTTTTGTAAAATTGAAATTGCAATTCGCACACAAAACGTGGATTGTATTTTGTGCATCCCTGCCGTGGACAGTTTCTGTACGCGTCGAACACGGTTTAGTTGTACAGTCATATCGTTTTAATCAATGGTTTTTGTACCGTGTGTACAAAGTTGAAGTTCATCCCAACTATTTATAAAAATATTGACACATGTGCCCACAATGAACCACTAGTCCTCATTGTTGCGCTTATAAAAAAAGACGTCCGTACCTGACTGACGAGTATTTAGCGGTCCTCAAACTGTTCATTACGGCGTCCGCTAAAGGGGTTCCAAAGATGAAATGAATATGAAACGTCTCATTTGATTGAGCGGACTATCAAACGATTTAGATCCCATTCCAATAATTTATTTTGTTGAAATTAATGTGACAGTTCAATATGCACTTTTTTCACCCCCATAGCACTATCTTACGACTAGCTGGGTGTGTGTGTATCTAGAATGCACTTACTCACGTTTCGGAAATCTATTTCTTACTCCCTCTTTGATGTTAATGCTTCAAAATAAAAAAACCCGGGTCGCAGGCAGGGTGGCTTTATTATGCGCGAACTTAAGTTGGTTTTTGGAAAAATAAAAAATTTGACTCCTTAATACACCCCTTAAAATAACATTTTTTTATCTTAATTGCAATATTATTATCAATCGAACTTCTATACCAAATTATATACAACTTTCAGTAAATAATTCACTATCTGCAAAGTAGTTTTCATAAAATTTGTAAGTCCGGTCCTGTCGGGCCGATTTTATTAAAATTTTAGGGACACCTTTTAATTACTACTGGAGGTTTAAATATCAATTTTGAAACGATTATGATAATTTTTTCGGTATTTTGGGGCCCAAAAACGTTTTTCAACCCCTAAAAACTACCCTTAAAATGGCCCGATTACGCCCATTTTAAATAGGCTTCTTGCGGTGATGAATTTCAACATGTGGACAAAATTTCGTTAAAATCAATTAACTCTTTCGAAAGTTATAGCCCGCACGTATATATATATATATATATATAAATATATATATATATACATATATATATAATTTTTCCAAAAATGGTGCCAAAGTGGTTAGGAGGCTATGAAACGTCGAGAAATTTTGGTCCGACCCCTAGGTCCCGCCATCCGACCGACGCCAATAGTGTATGTTGCCATATGGCAAATACACTAATAAACTTGAAATATGACCATTTTTCTCATATGACTTTTAACCAAGTTTTTACAGTTTATTTCATCTAAATAAGCGATAAGTCAGACAAACGATAAAATTAGCATAAGTTTTACACACGAAAAATTAAATTCAAAAAACATCATAAATATGTTAGCATTTTTAACATACGTTTGTAAAGAAAAAAGTTCAAAATGTTAATTTGCCTTCCCTTAATTCAAAAACCCATTATGTGCTGTAAAGAAATAGTGAGGAATATCATGTTTTTTGATTGAATTTTTACGGCAAAAATATATGATTTTGAAATTTTTAAGCAGCAAGCCAAATTTTGTGAAGCTTAATGCTTAATTACAGCTAATAAAAACAGTAATGAAATATATTCTGCGACCACAGTTTGAAATTTCCCGAGAGCGTACCTTACAATCTAACGTTAAAAAATCAACTCTTTTTGAAACACAAAAAAATACTATTTGATATTTAGATTAATAGTTCGAGAGCCTCTGTTGTAATTCTATTCACTTTCCTATTTCATAATCAAAAGAGCTTCATGAATAATCATTCTTTATGTCATTTAAAAATTCAAAAGTAAGATTCACGTTTGTATTTTGATTTTTTTAAAGGAATAATACGCTCTTCTTTTCTTATCAGGCATGGAAATAAGTATTACTTTCGATTATGCAGTAAAAAACTACTATATTTAAAACACAAGCCGTCTTCTTTCGACAGTTCGCCAAGCGATTCCTACTCGAGTGATTTTCATATTTTTTAAATTTTTTCCCACAGATATGTCATCATTATCTTTCTTTGCGTTATTATTGTTTATATTATTATTAAAAAAAATCTGAACGCTCCTTTTCAACATACTTGCGTATGAATCGAGTTTCATCGGAGTTACTCGGACGAGTCCAAAACAAACATTGCACATGAATTAAGATTTTGCACTATACAATTTTTCTCTATAAAATAGCTGACTTACATGGCATGTAAAGTGACCTATTACGCACTAGTGCGGTAAAGCAAAACAAAACTGACCACGCTATAACAATTCCATAGTAAACCATTGCGTTTATCTGTCATTTGTTTTTAAGTAAAATTTCTTTTGGCACAGTAGGGTAAAAATGATTCTTGAGAATGAAAATGTAATGAACTTGTCGCAATGTATAAAAAAGAGCGATTGCAGATTATAGACGCTCAGCATGTGACGTCATTTTCGTCTAATAAACTGTACAAACCGCCTAAGTTGGCGGCGAGGTAGACTACATGCTTCGTAACCTAAAGGTCGTAGGTTCGATCCTCTAGATTAATGTTATTATTAATTTTTTACATTTTTTTTTTACAATTAGATATAGGTACCAGTTTTAGTAGTGTGTAGTGTAAAACACGCAGCCTTCTTTTATAACAGCTTATACTAGTAGAAATGAAGTTTGTTCAAAAGTGAACTGTCAAAAGTTTTGAAAATGAAGTGAAAACAAGCTATTTAATAGGAGATACGTGCAAAAAATACCATATACTGATATCTCGTACGTAATGGTATTACGGCTGGTGTGACTGTTAAAACTAGCTGACGGTCGTAATGTCGCATATCTCGCCGTAATACAACCCATTACAACACAATAATACTTTCTAAAATACCTCTCTAAATATTTTCACTCCGTCGAAGGTATTCAATTTTGAAGATTACGTTTTCACTCACTTGGCGTAATCCTGTTTGCAGTAGACCTGGTGATCGCGAATGAAACAGGACGGCTGTCGATCCAATTGCAGCTGGCAGACACAGCAACGCAGGCATCGGGAGTGCCACGATCTGCCCGACACCTCCAACAAAAATTTGTCGCCAATCGGTTCCGCGCATGCCGAACAAACCCGATGTTCAGTCTGAAAAAAAAACAAATGAATATATAATGTGGACATTTATCATCTTGAACTTTAGTCATCTTTGAGAGGTGATATCTTAGAAGGTAATCGGAAAAAATAGCCCCGGAAAAAATAGACCGGAAAAAATAGACTGGGAAAAAATAGACCTGGAAAAAATAGATTTGGAAAAAATAGACCTGGAAAAAATAGATTTGGAAAAAAATAGCCCCGGAAAAAATGAATGGGTGGATGTTGGGCGCTTTTGGGTGGGTGGATGTTGGGTGCTTTTGGTTTATACTGCTAAATGCCCATATACTGATTTGTATGTATTCTTAGTTCATAATATTGGGTTGCCATTTCCAGATATAGTTGTGATTCGGGTCTATTTTTTCCAGGGCTATTTTTCCCAAGTCTATTTTTCCGGGGTTATTTTTTCCAGGGATATTTTTTCCGGGATTCATCTCAGAAGGCAGTGATCGTCAAAGAAGAGATCTGTCAGTATTTTCAGTTTTAGTTTACTAAGAATAATAAATTCTTTAGTTCTTTCAGTTGAATCCGAAATATACCTGTTTCGCTGTCGGAGTCATGATCTATAGATATGAGGAATTTAAAAGCAATGTTAAAAAATGGCTTCGATTTTATGGATAAACTATAGTTCATGAACGGATACATAGAGTGTGCTAATGTGCCTCGAGGACGCATAAAACGTGATAGAACGGCATGTCATCAACGTCTCAAAGCTCCTAAATTAGTAGATTTACCAAGTACTGGAATCCATTGTTCCCATGTGATACAAAAAATATTACTTTAAGGTGCGTATTAAGGAGTTAATTTTTTGTTTTGTCCAAAAACAGACTTAAATTCACGTAATAAAGCCACACTATTATTTTTCCTTAGTTACGAAAACTTTTATATCTTTTAGTTTTACTTGAATAGTTTGTTTCAAAATGGTTGACGACTGTGGTAATCTGTCAAATCTAGGGACTTTAGTAATTCAGGAACAACAGCGCTATTAGTGTCCAAAAAATGAAATATCGTGTGCACTAGTTTTTGTGGAGGCTAAAATCATGAAGGAACCTAGAAGATATTTTACTTCGTATTGTCGGAGTCCTGGAGTGAATTTCCAGTGACAGTCTTTAAAGTCACCGGTAAAAACTAATAATAAAATACTAGTGGACCCGTGCGAATACTTCGCACCGTTAGTGGTCAGTTACGTAATATAAAAGGGTGGAAATTCTATTCAGAGATTTCAGCGCCACTACGTCACTTAATATTACCGCCAACTGTTAAAATAAACAGATTGCCACCAGATAGCTAAATATTAAACTGTAATTTGTTAATGAAAACATTAATTTTAAGATATTAACTTATTGTTTGTCATTAGAGAGAAAAATAATCTTCAAAATGGCGTACCAAACATTAATTTTGATACAGTATTAAGGGAGATATTTCCTACCGACAAAAAACACCTTTGAGAAATAATATATACCGATTCTGATATTGTCGGCTTTGAATCGAGTATATTAAAAGCGACTTTGAAATATTTGTATCAATATTTTCTAGTACTGAAATAAATGCCGACTAGATTCGAGTTATGAATGCACAATTAGTGATTCAAAATTGTAAAAGTAACAATGCCACGCATTCCAAATCTGTTTATTTGAACAAAGATAGGAACGCGTCTGAAGCAGGTGTCGAACAATCAATAATAATCTATGCTTAGATATCTAAAGTCACAAGACAAAACCACCCATGTCTAATTTAAGGCATTTTTTTAAATAGGTACCTTTAAATAGATTATTTTTATTCCACTATGTGTTCTAAAAAAATCGGATTAGTTCAGCTCCGGTTAGTGCATAAAATAACACTAGAACCAACTAATTAGTAGTGACGGGAGTTTATGCCGTCCAGTGATTATGCTCGCACCATTTATCTGTTTCATATTAAAAATTGTGCTTCGAGACACATTACCGAAATTGTCGTCTCTTTTCATATAGCGAACGTCTATGATCTACAATCTCTCTTTTCATTTCAGAGAAAAATGAAGAACTGGATTAATAAATAAAAATAATAATTAGATTTTCAGCAATCTTATTTTATAATAAAACATCTTACATAAGTCGTTTTGCCTAATGGCCGCAGGTGTGGGATATTACAAAAAATAGCTGCTGTTGAAATATGAACTGATATTTGTTCAGAAACAAATAAATCAAAAGTTAATATATTATGCAAACGCCGTGTGATGGATGTCGATAAATTAGATATTATAAATATTTTTTTATTTACAATTCGAAGTAGAACATTTAATTTATTGCAATTTATTATTAATAGCATTTTATATCGAATGTAGACACCGCCTGTGCAGATATTACATAGAGAAGTGTTTTGTTTTTGGGTTCCGTGGCTTAGAATAAAAAAACGGACCCCTTATTAGGACCACTCGTTGATCATCAGGAATATCTAGAGGCATCAAGTTGAAATAAATATCAAATATTAAGGTCGACGACCCAAATCCTGCAAACTTCTAGCATTTAAAATATATATTTTTGACAGTGACTCATAAAAACCAAATTGCAGCTTTCTAGAAATAGTAGTTTTGGCTGTGCGTTGATAGATCAGTCAGTCAGAACCAACGATTTTATAAATTTAAATGTCTAAATGCTAACATATCCCGCCATCTAAGATCCTGCGCAGTATTCGATCCCGTGTTGGACGCGTTTAAATGTCAATTTTTATGTTTCCTTCACGGCGAATACAAGTATGGCTAATTATAAACTTCACGTAAGACAACAAATTAGTTGTAATCAATTATCAGTATCATTTTCAAAGACTATATATACTGGCTATGTATACAGAAATCTCCTTAGCGGCCGATTAAAGCACTCAACTGAGAGAGAGGTACAAATGCTGTTTATAAGTGGTCGTCGAGGTGTTCGCCATGGGTGGCCAGCCAATGACTGCCACAGCTCAAGCACACAAAGCTGTACGAAACGCACGCATCGACGCCGCGGCAGGTTCGTGTCTTGATAGAACGTTGAAGTCTCCTTACACGGTATCTATATTAATGCGATTTAAATTAAATTAAAATTAAAGTTTAAAAAAAATAAAACAGCACGCTTTTATGAACTAAAAAATGCTAAATAATTTGACAACAAAATTAGCTTTAGTGTAAAAAGCGTAATACGGTAATACATTTTTCATTTACTAGCTAATTGTAAACGTAGAGCTATTATGAAAATTTAAGTAGATAGCACTCCACGCTTTTTAATTTTGTTGTCAAATTATTTAGCATTTGTTAGTTCATAAAAGCGTGTTGTTTTAGTTTTTTAAAGTCTAATTTTATTATAAGATTAAAAAACAAATTGCATTTAACTATGAGGTAGGCAACTCAAGGTATGTCACTGTATAGCGTGTTAGCTTGCTTGCTGTAATTTTTGAAGTTTTCTTTATCTTGAACGTCCTGGTCAGGATAATGGGACAAAATTAAATTATTGTTTGTCGTCGGTCTTTGATAAGTGTGCAAAGTTTCAGTTTAATCAGATGTTTTGAAGTCGGTAATTTTTTTTATCCTGTAGGTCCTGGCCAGGATAATAGAACAAACTTATTAAATTATTGTATTGTCGTCGGTCCTTGATAAGTGTACAAAATTTCAGTTGAATCTGATATTTTGAAGTAGGTGAATTTCACGTTCAAAGATTCCATCACAAACATATGATACTTATATGATATTTATTTAATCAGTTGAGACATTACATCTATTTGACACGTCAACGAGAAATACAAAAATGAAATTATAGAGTTATCGGCAATATAAATATTCAACAACATAAGCTAATAAATGCGTGTTAAAAATAATAACTAGGCATTGTAGATTATAGACGCTAGACAACTGAAGTCATTAGTGAAATTAAAAAAATGACGCGGCTACTTACGTCAGAAGTTATACTTCTTTGGCGTAATCGCGATAATTGATTTTCATATTTTCGTTAAAGATGTGCATTGGTAAAATAAAATATGATGTCTAGAGAGATGATAAATATAGGTAAAAGTGAGCCTGTTCACTTCGAGTAGTACTTATTTACTTTAAATAATAGGTGGACAACTCCATCGGTACATTGTAACAAAGAAATGAGACGTGTCATCTATGAATACAAAGTAAAACTATACAGCATCGAAGAGTCCGATCGCGAAAATACAAAATGCGTTGTGATTCTCAGGACTAAATCTCTCCAATAACACCGAGTACCAGAAGCACTCACAGAAAATAACAACATTTTAACCTAAAAATTTGAAATGCCTCGACTTAAAAATCACGATAAAACTCGAACCAAAAATTGTGTCAACAGACCTATCGTTTGAGACTAAAATCAATGAAATCGGGCGAGAACATAGAAAATAGCAACCATTTGAAGATTGATGAAACCCCGTTAGCCTATGATTCCATGTCTACCGGTAGTCCCACGACTACCAGGGCATTTTTTTCCGTAACAATAACTTCGTCCATAAAACAGTAGACTGTCGAAACAAAACGCTAACAGAAATCATTTCCCACCCAGCATAAATAAATGTTTTATAATTCTTTCCTGGTGTAAGCCTCCGCATGTCTATTGTCTTTTATTTATGAGAGTTTGAATGAACTCGCATGATAAGTTGAATGAAGTAGCTGTTTAAATACGAAAGGATTTATTCGTTGATCTTATCGATTAAGTTTTGACGTAACGGATAAGTTGTGAAAAGCGCCTTACGATATGTAAATTAGATCGATGGAATGTAAAATTAAACAATTCAATTTTAAACGGGAGAACTAAGCGGCATTGAAAAAATGTTTGTGTTAAGAAGATTGAAAAAATTACACATAGGTAACCTAATTTGTTTTTTAAAGTCTAATCTTGACTCTCCGCTTTACTCGCGTTAATGCTGGTTTTAACCTATTAGATATTTGATAAAAATTATTATTTTTTATAAATGTCAGATATTAAAAAGAAATATCCGAAGTATCCGGTCTGCGGTAAGACCAATCACAAAACTTCATTGGATAATAAAAGTAATTTGACTGTTTAACATTAAAATTACTTTTGTGATTCCAATGAAGTTTTGTGTCTTACCGCAGATCGGACACGCCGGAAATTTCTTTTTAATATCTAACATAAGCTTTCTTACTTATCGTAGCAAGATAGAGGGGGGTCGCAGAAGTGCAGCATACTCTGTCGCGCCGTACTTTATACTCCTAAGGTCCCATATAAAATTTGGTTCTGTCTACGATTCTGCAGCGATGATATCTAGCAGACTATCTTTAAAATCCTGATATATAAAAATTAGTGTTTGTTTGTTCGTCTCCTATGCATACCTATTATATCACTCGTCCGATTACGATGAAACTTTGGTGAGTTGTTGTGCGCGTGCCTGCGAAGATTTCTGACCAAAAAAATCTTATTCTTATTGAATTAGTTGTCGCTGCCGAAGGCTCTACTACTGTTATCACTGCCGTATTTCAACTCAATCGCGGCTAGTAGTACCTACAATACTATTTAACGATATAATTACCTCTGACATCTAGCAGCCACTGATTTAAGTACTATACCGAATAATTTTCGATCGCGAGTGAATATTTATTTTGACAGAAGCCTTACACGGCTTTACTTGTTCTCTCAACAATTAATATTCTATTGGAACAAAACTATATACGGAAGAAACCTTATATCTAAAACCAAGCGTTAGTAGACAAAAGGTACCTTAAGCAGGAAATTATAGATTATAAACGCTCCACAACTGAGATTTTTAGTCTGGTTATAAATTGTTTAGCGTCTCTATTCTCACACAATGATCGGTATTCACGATCCATATGTTGGAGATCAGTGCGATTCAAACCCGCAAAATATATGTTACATGCCAACATAATTTAACATAATGCTCAGATTCAATACAAGAGTGGTTACAAATAAAGGGGGTTCAGGATGAGCGCCTTCGAACAAGAACCCCCCGACACTTATGTAACCATGCATCTGCTGCTGCCATTTATATATACCCTTGTAACTTGTAACACACCTAGTCGATAATGTCGACCGCAGAAATAATGACAGTTTGACAGACTCTAAATAATGCAAAACCTTCTATACCGACTTATTCACTGCGTTATGGTCGGTAATTGATGATCCGTGGATGTATTGATGAGGGGATAATTTCTATTGATTGATCAAGTCTTAGGTACTTTTTTATTATTTTTGATTATATATAGGAGTGATAAAAAAGGATCTTCATGAGAAAATCAACTTTCTACGAATGTTATAATTTTAAAATAACACGTTACTTGCATGGAATTTTTCAGTAGCAATTGAATTCATAATGCACTCTCTGTCACCAGGTTAGAAGGTGCGAATTTTCGGAAATTAACTACTTTGGTGACGTATCAGTTTGAAATTTTCTGTGACGTTAAAGGGGAAATGATTCAACAGCGGGGAAATATAAGACTAACTTGAGCGCGAGAAAAGAAGGGGCAGTTGTATACATATACACATTTACACGTGGATATCCTATGTGGCAAGGTTAATGTGTTCAATAGTTTTGTGTGAGTTTCATAATACTGTATAACTGTCAAAGTACTATATAATAGAAAAATGTGTTGATAAATAATTTATGTACAGTGTCTACATATAAACTACGTCATCATTTCAACTGTAGTAAATTTCATTTCACCTGCAGTGAGCCTATGTGGATGAGGCTTGTTAAAGTAAAAAAAATAAGAATAGTAGTTATCGTGTTCTTTCTTTCTCTGTGTTAATTTTTCGTACAATCTAATTATGACAAATAAAGTCATATTATTTTGATTGTAGGAGATTTGAAATAAAAATGTTTCCATAGTCTAAGTTAAATTGTCGAACTATAGAATAATTATTTTTTCTCATTTACAATTCAAAGAATTTTTCTGATCTATCCAGGCTCTTCACTGAAATTCCTAATTTTCCCTGACCACTCTGAGCTTCCCTAACTTTTCCAGAAAATGGACACATTTGCAATATGGTATCACCCAAAAAAGTAAAAAAATCGTCATGATCCATTCGCCTTGTGGCATTTCATGATCGCAAGACTTACGAAAAGAATGTCTTTCTATCGTTACCCAAAACAAAGCTGACAAGGTTACAGAAAAAAATCAAAAATCGATTTGAGCCACTTCGCCTTATGTCGTTTCATAACCGAAAAACTTTCGAAAAAAATGTCTTTCTGTCGTTACCCAAAACAAAGCTGACAGTTACAGAAAAAAAAAATAAAAAATCGACTTGAGCCACTTCGCCTTGTGTCGTTTCATGACCGAAAAACTTTCGAAAAAAATGTCTTTCTGTAGTTAGGTACTCAAAACAAAGCTGACACAGCTACAGAAAAAAAATAAAAAATCGACTTGAGCCACTTCGCCTTGTGTCGTTTCATGACAGGAAAACTTTCGAAAAGAATGTCTTTCTGTCGTTACCAAAAACAAAGCTGACACAGTTACAGAAAAAAAAATCAAAAATCGACTTAAGCCACTTCGCCTTGCATCATTCGTGCAAGATCCGAATGTACATAATGTATAAATAATAATCTAATGCGACCCGCCCCAACGTCATCATTGTCGGTTAGGTTCCAGCCCCTGCACTTAACTCCTATAATATATAACTATAAAATATAACAAAACACATAATGCCACTCCGCTAACAACAAATCACTGCGCCTGCCTGCGCCGTGCTTCTGCTGCTCCTGTACAATGTTTCTGCAGTTGGCTGCACTGGATGGCAAGTAGGTATATACTGCGCAACTTATCTCACCTGTGACCTTAACCAGGATCGGTTTAATATTCAAGGTTTTATTTTACTGGAAACTTGATAAAAAACAAAATCAAATTCATTCACGAAAAAAGTGCCTGTAAATCTTCCCGTATCTTCGCGGGTGAACATTTGTAAGCAAGTAAACACTAAACAGAAAGGGGGCGTGTTGATCGCATTCCTACCTACCCGCCAACCAATTGCTTCCCTGCTAACAGTTCATTTCCCCCCCTCCTCACGATATCGTTTTTCGTTCTCGAAATTACTTCCATCGCGGCTAAACAAGTTTCACTTCTATAATACTCCACATAGCTGTCAGTTCTGACTTCTGATTCAACTGTCGTATCAGTCGTGTTATAAAACTAGAGGCGTGGTTTGTGCGAAACACTCAAGGTCCTAGAAATCGGTTGACAAACATCTAAAATTCCGATATCTGTATGCTGCGGCGTTAAATTGATCCGTATATATACTATAGATACCTATTAGGCTAGTACTATAACTGCGAGGGCAAAGTCCAAATAGATGAATTTAACACAAGGTTATTATATACAGAGGTAACCTCGTTCCGTTGGATAGTAGTGGGGGGATGACGTAATCTAATGGATTGTCAATTAATATCGCGTTGATAAAAATATGAACGGTCTCCCTACTGACGTCATTCATTAACGAGGTTACCTGTGTATCTAATGATCTTGGATTCTACATTAAATTTATTCATTGTAAATTATACACTTAGTCATTATTAGCGTCTTAATATATCTATTTAAATTAAAGACGACAGAAAACATCCATGACTGGAGGTAGGATTTGAACCCACGATAGTCTGATCCAAAGATCAGCTGTCCTTCAATATTAACAAATGACAAAACAAAAACTGACCACCAGGATCGATAGATCCATTGTAAATTGTAGACGGTCAAACAGTTGAGGTCGTTAATAGAAAATCTGCCCATCGGCATACACAAACCGACTGGTATAAGCTCGAGTTCTTGGGGCCGGGATGCAAATTTCCGTTCCCTATAGGTACATACTGGTGACCGAAGTCACGAATTCGTATAGGAAACAAAAATTGTTGCGGCGTTACAAACCCTGTACGATTTCGTGCCTAATATGGCAAAATTGCATTGTAACAGTCATATGATGCAAACCCTTACACAGTTTAACGATAGGCTGGAAGATATTGAAACTCCATCACAATTATTAGCCTTTTTCGGATCTTACTTGGCGAGTAAGCATGGTAATGGCAAAAAATTAAAGTGCAACCAACGGCAATTGCACGAAGAAGAGGTAATTACAAGGGATCAACATCATTACAGGCTGGTCGCATAAAGAAAGCAAGGAAAAAGAAAAGACAAAGGAAATTAATCGAGAATATCTTAGCAAATAAACCTCATGCCAAATCACATATTTAAACTTTATTCATGCATTGCACATTTTTTCATTTCTTTTATTTGTATTGCTTATTAAATCAGATATACTAAAGTAGCATATTATGTCCGTTCCTTGTATTTGTTTATTACATCATATATAATATGTACTAATATAACATATTTTTACTTGCCAGTGCGTTTGATACTAATCTATTGGAATATTACTCTAAATAGTAATATATTGGCAAGTAGGTCATTAAACCATAGGATTCGTAGAGGTAAAGCACGTTTCATTTCCTACACGATTTCGTGACTTTGATCACCAGTATGTATAGGGAACGGAAATTTGCGGCCGGGATCTTTATGGAGCAACCATTCAACCTCGCTGCGACCTTAATTAATTCTAAAGCGAGTTTCTATAGTATTTGGTATGCGTACTTTGCGACACGTTCATTACGTTTTCAATCTCAAAAATCAATTTTATTCTACCGTGCTAAAAGAAGTTTTACTTCAAAAAACAAAATCGATCAACTGGAAGTCGCTGCAAGTTCTCGAACAAAAAAACGTTTTATGTTTTAAATATATAGTTAGATTACAGATAGATAAATCCTTAAGGTTTCCAGCGCCGACCCTGGATCTAAGCATCGGTTATAAGTCTTCGTCTGTGAAACATATTGCAAAATTAGACAAGGATAAAAGATGTCGCAAATAGAGTAGGTGCACAGTATATATAGCATTAACTATTTAACATTACACGCTGTAAGTTAATTGAATTTAAATATTTTAACGCCTTACACCGTTGAAATGTGTGACTAAATAGTAAATGGTTCGAAGGCGTGTTTAGATTTATATAAGTAAAATGTTTTCAAATAATTAAAGCCAGCTTCCAAGTTTCTGTTATAAACAAAGATACTGCAGAATATAACCGAGTTGGGTGACAGAACTAGACTCGCATTCGGGAGGTACCGGGTTCGAATCCCGGCGGGGGCAGACGTGGCTGGGACTTTTTCCTACTGCCTCTCGCCGAGAAACGGTAATTCCTGTACCGGCCATCTTGATTGAGGTTTTCCATGGTTTCCCTCAATTAATTCCAGATAAATATCGAGATGGTTCCTTATTTGAGGCCATGGCCGATTACCTATCAAACTCCTAGTTCAAAAATTACGTATCTTATCCTAATTTCCTATAATTCCTTCATTCGCCCATTGCTATTACATAAGCTGAAGTTGTAAAAAATGTAGAAAATAACGGGAAGTGGTGGATGAAAAATAGTAATGGTGCGAATGGACGTTAAACGCATTATTATTATTATTATTATTATTATTATTATTATTATTACTGCAGAATATTATCGAAGTCGTTAATACTGCAAGTGAGGACTGATACAGTAGTAGAGTTTTTCTGTAAGAGCGGCCGTGACCGAAACAGAAACTGCAGAAGAAGGTTAAAAAAATCGAGGTTTGATTCTGATCAGTTGTGCCGGTCACATGGGCACATGACAAGCGAAACGTAGATGGCAGCAGGTAGATAACGACCTACGTGTTCCTTCCTAAGTTGCGTGGTTTAAATAAGAAATAATTCAAAGTAAATCTGTAATGTTTCATTATTCTAATCATCTTTTAAATAGATAGAATTAGTTTTTCTATCTGTAATTTCTCTTTCTGTGACATAATCCTCTTTAGTAAAGTGGACTTCACAAACTATTGTCACAGCATTAAAGTAAAAGTATTTTCCTTCTGATAGCATACGACCTCTTATTTTTCTGTTCCTGATCCTTTCGAAATACAAAATCTCTATAATTTGAACATTGGTAAGCACGGCAGATCGGTTTTGTCAATGATTTATTATTTGAAATAAATTTATCTTGCACACACTGCTATGAAACTATTCATAGACTGAGGTCATTATATAGCTGGCGTCCCTAGCGGTATTATCAGAATCACTTGTGTTATTTAACACGGATTATTTCAGCACACTAGCAGTGCATACTAGCGACATTGAACGGAATATCTTAAACGCTATTAATAGGGATGTTGACTGTATTCAAATAAAAACATAATTTTAACGTTACGTGCTAGTTTCTATGATACAAATACTAAAAAACATTAAATTCTTCCTTATTTTTAAGGAGTTTAATTAATATTTAATAAATAAAATCACTCTCAAGTCACGTGACAGCAGACATCAATCAAAGCGCATGACGTCATAGGTTGCGCCGCTGTCAAAAAACTTCATTGTTTGGTTAATATTTAGTGTGTAATTTATTATTATTTGTTTATAGGAAACGTCAAATTACATGTAACTATAGCAACGACTACGACACAACTTTTCATTACCTCAGTTTACTAGCGGTTATGAGCACAGAATACGCATCTCCTGTGTAAACTTTTGAACCTCCTTTGGTACCAACAGGTGACGTCACGCGACTAGTATTGACGTTTTGGACCGAAATTTGAAACAGGATTTAAAATACATGTTTTTTAAGGCTTGAGTTAGATTTAAATAAAAATAAAAATAATAAATATTTGTGGCACGATTTAAAACACTTTCCCAAAAATAGTCAACATTCCTATTCAGGCAGTCATGCGTCTTAGAGTGTATATAACAATAACTAATAAAAATAAAATAAAGTTAATAAATATTGTACGGTGGTACGGAACTCTTCGTGCACGAGTCCGACTCGTACTTGGCCAGTATTTTTTCTAATTTGTCCCGCTTTTGCGTTTAAATTACCATGTTTTTGTATTTCATATACCTGCTATAAAAGCCCGATTTGGTAAAATAATTATCTAATATCTGGCAACTTCCAAATGAGAGGTATTTTCGAGTTGTTAAGTTTGTCTATTAACGAACGATTTAACATTATAACCGCCTCTTCAGATATACCATAGGTGTTTTTATAAGAATACAAAACAACTTCAGTTCATGCATTCGCGACACACGGTTTTATGAACAAGGGATATCAATGTACACAGAATGTTCACTAAACATACATCCATAGCGGCTTCGAGGCGTCTGTCTGGAATTTAAATAATAATAATAATAATAATAAATAATAATAATGCGTTTAACGTCTGTTTCTCGACTTTATGTCATAACAGACGCCATTCGCACCATTACCATTTTTTCATGTACCACTTCCCGTTATTTTCTACATTATTTACAACTTCAACTTATGTAATAGCAATGGGCGAATGAAGGAATTATAGGAAATTAGGATAAGGTAGGTAATTTTTTAACTAGGAGTTTGATAGGTAATCGACCATGGCCTCAAATAAAAAGAACCATCTCGATATTTATCTGGAATTAATTGAGGGAAACCATGGAAAACCTCAATCAAGATGGCCGATACAGGAATTACCGTTTCTCGGCGAGAGGCAGTAGGAAAAAGTCACAGTCACATCTGCCCCCGCCGGGATTCGAACCCGGTACCTCCCGAATGCGAGTCTAGTGCTGTCACCACTACTCTACCCAGCTCGGCGTCTGTCTGGAATTTAAATAAAGGAATTAACATGTACTAGCGGACCCGTGCAAATACTTCGCGCCTTATTTATTTTTTCTGAATGTGATTTTCTGTAATTAAATTGTTAAAATTTTTAAACTGTATTTTTTAATGAAAACATTAATTTTAAGTGCAATTTTTCTCATCATTAGAACTCGAACACGCATCAAATGCCGGGCTCGTTCCCGATAGCCTTGTCATGTTTTGCATCGTATCCGTTAAAGATCCGCTACGACTGTTGCGGATAAGATTACGAATACTGAATTGTCAAAATGATGCGAATACTCTGCAATTGCGGATGTTGACCTCTGCAACATTCCTAGACTTAAGGCTGTCGGAACGTTCTGAATTTTGTTTGTGCTGAGAACCAGCGGTAAGGGGCGAGGTACGCAAAAGACATATTTTGGGTGTGACCTTCTTAAGCTCTGACTCGCTCAAATAATCCGCACGTTTCAATTTTTGGCTGGTGCCAACTACGAGGATAAAAGATGCTATTGCAAGGGTGCCGCTGTCAATTGATTACTCTAATTTTTGGAAATATTTTGAAGATTTAGAAAACTTTTCCGAAAAAAGAAGAGTCACTTTAGGTCTGTGATGGAACAGTTTTGTGAAATAAGTACGAATAAGGTCATAGTGTGACATTGAAAACGTGTGTTTTTTTAGCACAATTAATGCCAACTTTTTTCTAGTAAATCGTACATAAATTACAAAAGTTCCATTAGAGACCTAGATTTGTCCTTTATCTTCCTTATAGAGAAAGAATTTTTGCAGAATGTTGACGAATAAGTCTATTATCAGTTGACAGCTCTATTTTTGGCTTAAATTCAGAGCGTTCCGACAGCCTTAAGTATCAAAAAGCTAATAGGACACCATGTATAAATCGAAAATAAATACACATAAAAGTACCATGTAAACATTATTTCGTATTGCTCTCTACAAGTCGCCAGCTTTTACAATATAAACACCACAACTCGGAATAACGCAGACCCGGACTTGGCAAAATTTCGTTATAAGAAACAAATTGCTTAGAATTTCGAAAAAAATCACCGTTGTCCTTATAAACGCCAATGTATTTTTAACCGAATTAAAAAAAGGAGGGTTCTACCTATATTTGTGTTTGTGTCTCACATAACATGAGAACGTGATTTTGTGTCATTTCAATAGCTTTACATATAGATAGGCTAAAGGTTTTAAAAATCATCGGCTATTTAAACACTCCCTTCTTGCGTGGATGAATCATTTGAAAACGGCCGAACCGATTGAGACGAAATTCACGTTATTGACTACCAATTAACTCCCTTCTTTGTTCATATATAACAAGTAGGTATAGTACGCTTCATGTATCTGAAGAGCTCGGAAGTTAGATGCAAATGGAGGCTTGCGCAGGTACAGTCGGTTGAAAAACTACAAACTCGCGCTATATTATTATTTTTAATTTTTCTTTAATCTAAAGGTCTAATTCATTGCATAAAATCATCCAAAAAAATATTTTTCGTGCTTGGCTATGCAAAACTGTATTAGGCATCTTGATCAATTAACAATCAAAGAAACAACTTAACAATAGCGTACTGGACTGTACTTTATAGCAGAAAAGCGACAAGTGACAAGACAACCAGCGATAACCAATCACCGACGAGTGCACGTTCTGTGCCGGTAACTGGAAGGTGGTGGGAGGCTTCCTTACCCACAAAACAACTAGGACGGCTCTAAAATATGCATTTGCGACGGTGTTGCTGACTAGCTTCAGCCTTTTAGAACCGTGGCGCGTATTATATATGTTCTGTAATACGATTGTCAGCTTTAATGATTTTAAAGCTGAAAGTCGTAACCGAGCATAAATCTGTTCTCGATTTTGTCTTTGCATACGTTGAAAACGGCAAAACTAAACGAGACAATAGTTTATTACACCGTAAGGGTTGAAAGTTGAGATTCCTGCACTGCACGTAACATGATGTCCGAGGCGAAGAGTTTCAACTTTCTGGCCGTGTGGTGTATACTATTTTTTTTCATACTCGGTCGAAAGTACGTATTTTCGTATCAATGTGCACGAGAAAACTGTTTCGGCTCGCCGTTACAGACGGCAAGCGAGCAATTCCAGCAGTGCATAAATGTTAGGTTTTCTGCCTTAAAATCGAAGCCGATAGTAGGTACGTACTTTCGACAGGGTATGAAGAAAACAGCTTTGAAAACGTTTCGAAGCCGCGCCTGCGCTTTGGAGTCAGTTGGACATGTCACACTGTATATCATAGCATGGACACAAAAGAACTTAACACAGCTTGTAAACCTATTGTGGTAGCAAAGAGAAAGAGAGAGGTCCTGCTGCAATAAACACACATGTAAAACATGCATGTTATGTGTATTATGCCTCTTTCTATCTATACCTATATATTTATGCACTTTAAATGTGTATCGTATATCATAGTTACGATCATAAATAAGTAAACCACTGTGGAAGTATTTATACGCGCACCTTATATTTTACGATATTAATGACAATATTATAATAATGCTCTACAATTTATACGCGAATGCCGCAACAAACAGAGAAAATATTACACCGAGCAATTTTCTTTTATCTATAGCACCGTTTTTAGAGTTCCGTAGACAGGGCGAATCCCCCTAGCGCCGGACAAAACACGTCGAAACATGAAATAACGCTCATAATAACATTCGTGTAATCGAAGACGTCAAACTCAGCAGTGAAAATATTACACCGAGCAATTTTCTTTTATCTATAGCACCGTTTTTAGAGTTCCGTAGATAGGGCGAATCCCCCTAGCGCCGGACAAAACACGTCGAAACATGAAATAACGCTCATAATAACATTCGTGTAATCGAAGACGTCAAACTCAGCAGTGAAAATATTACACCGAGCAATTTTCTTTTATCTATAGCACCGTTTTTAGAGTTCCGTAGATAGGGGGAATCCCCCTAGCGCCGAACAAAACACGTCGAAACATGAAATAACGCTCATAATAACATTCGAAGACGTCAAACTCAACAGTCAGATCTCCCAGCTGTGCGGGAGGCGTCAGTTTCGTTCGATACGCCTTACAGGTTACACGTTAGTCGTTTTGCGCAGTAATTTGTTGCGTCGAGTAATATTCAGAACGTCATAGGTTATATTTTTACTTGTGTTGATTTTTTAGATTTTTATAATGTTTATATGGCTCAGGCTTTTATAGTATTAATGTAAAATTATTCTAAACCCATAATTACCAGGTTCTGTCCGGTCTTATGGGTTCGAATTTATAATTGTCCGGTACTATGTGCCAAATTTCAGTGAAACCAAAAACTAAACCAATGATTGATTTCATTTTAAGTGGCTAAAAAATGTACAATGATCATTTTTGTTGATTTATTTTAGTGTTATATATGATTGTTTAAACGAAAATGTTAAGTATCGAAATATAACATAATTATTCCATTTTTTGTTTATTAAAAACCTTAAGTGTCCGGTACTCGGGGGACTCCCCTACGCGAGGAGAACTTTAATACTTACGATTCCCGTTTAGGTTTTTCTGTAAACTATAGATGAGGTCTTATATTTCTTTTTTTTCCAAAAAACTTTCATCAAAATTCGTCAAATAGTTTTTAACATACACTCATACATACGAAAATTTTTTATATACTTATAACAACATATATTGGCAGATGAACTTTTTGGACACTCTGTATGTGTACATGTCACGTGACAATGTCTGCCGTAATGTGACATGACATTAGACGCAAACCACCTTTCCTTTAGCCCCATTGTGTTCAATATTAACTGTATACACATTTTAAATGACTTCTCAATGACTCCCATCGAAGCACCATGAAGAACGCTATGATGTATTCATCGTCGTCAACCGTGAAAAACAATGTCACCAAATATATTAAAAGCTTGATTTTGAGTTTATAGTAAGTAACTATATTGGAGGTACCAACTAATATTTTATATTTATTAAAAAACAAACACTAAAATCTCTAGCATTGCTAATTGAACGTCACTTCATTCAAAAGGTTTTTACTAATTCCTTTCGGACAAAAAAAAAATGCTATATTAATAATTTGAAACTGCAGTTGTCTTTAACGATACCTACACTAACTAGTTTAAGATTTCATAAAACATTGGAATTTATGTAACTTCTACAAAAGTATTACAAAACATAATTTAGTTTGCCTCTTTCTGTTTCGTTCAGCAAACTGTTGTCGATAGCAAATTGCATCAATGACACCGTCTTACCTTCGAGTTTCTATCAAAATTTATTGAATTATTGTATTGTCATCGGTCCTTAATCGTGTGCAATTTTTTTAATCAATCGGACGCCTTGAAGTGGGTAAATTTCACGTTCAAAGATTCCGTTATAAACATACAGGTAAAGATATTAAAACGTTGTTTTTAAAAAAAAATCTGTTAGTATTTTATATCGTGCAATTACACAGAAGTACTGAAAAATTACTAAAAAGAGTAAAAAGTCGCAAACTATTTTTTATTTTAATTTCTGATAATCTGATCCTGTCGGATCCCAAGATGTGTTACAATCACTAATCGCTTTTTTCGAAAAACAAAACAATAAATGAGTCTGAATTGATGATCAACACGTGAAATACTTGAGAGCAAATGCTTTGAGAATATTTTTCTTTTTTTTAATAATAGAATAATTAATTTCACCTCTGAATAACCAGTAACTCTCGCTATAGTGAAGGTTCGTGCGTTACTTATGATAAAAAATAGCTTCTGCATTTCAAACAGAATATCGCCTGGAACGTGAAAGTCGCTACTGTGTAGAGTACAGACCTGCTTGTAACAACTGATGTTAAATATAAATTTTTAAATACGTCTTATGCCGAAAATTGCAGTTTTTAAGTAAACAACTCCTGTAACCTTACCTTCGAGTTTCTATCAACAATTTATTGAATTATTTTGTATAAACTGATCCAAAATTTACGTTATAGCGGCTAAACTTTTTTTTTGGAAACCGCGTAATATTGAAACAGCTTTAAGCGGGGCAGCGTTAATGAGTTCTTACTGTACTTTATTCTGATTATTATATTTGTATACACTACTGTTCCACTCCCACGTGGTTTCCACTCATACTCTCGTTTCGTAGTGCTCCGTCTATTTCAAAAGTAGGGATTCAAGGTCATCCGATTTTTGCAGATTCATATAAGAACGCTTGGTAAAATTTAACAGTCGACCGACTTAAAATCGCCTATCAGCACCAGATTAGTCAAGCCTAATAATTAACATTATACCGAACAATAAAATAGTTTTTAGGGTACGGTAGATTGTTAATACCTTTGAAGTTTTCTCATATTTAATGAGTAACGCGAGCATTTAAACATATAATAACGCCCTCGAGTCAAATTGGAGCCGCAACTGTTGTAAATTCGATACACGATCTTTTTTTTATCCTTTAAACCTCATCGCATTTGTTTTGCATTCAAATCCAGTGACTGGAATGATACGTAAGGCGGGTATTACAACCACTACACACTGTGCAGTCCATTGTTACCAACCTTATAAGTGGATTATGGTTTACATAGGGACTTGATCCTCGGCACGGCACATACTGTTAAAACCACTGAGATAGAAAAATAGACTACGCATTCATAACTCACAAATAAAGTAAGAATACAGTCAAACTTTCCATAACGAAAATCTTTGCAATAAAGTAAACATTAGTTGAACTTAGTTGGTTTATAAGATCCATCAAATCGTAAAATATGCTCTCGAGAACTGTGGTCGCAAAATGTATTTTATTACTGTGTTTATTAGCTGTGATTAATCATTAAGCTTCAGAAAATTTGGATTGCTGCTTAAAAATCTTAAAAAACATATTTTTGCCCTCAACGTCAATATTTCTTTACAGTACGTCACGAGATTTCGAATTACGGAAAGGCAAATTAGCATGTTGACGGTTTTTCTTTACAAATTTCTGTTAATAATACTGACAAAGGCTTGCTCAATTATTATTTTTTCAATTTAAATTTCTTCAGTAAATCTATACTAATTTTCTCATTGTTATATGATTTTAAATCGTTTATTTAGATCAAATAAACTGTAAAAACTTGGCTAAAGGTCGTATGAGTATACTTGTACGTATTTCTAGTTTATTTTAAAGGATTAACATCAAAGATCGAATAAGATTTTTCATATAGAAATTAGAGATTTCCGAAACCTGAGTAAGTGCACTTTACACGCACACAGACATCCTACAATTAGCAATATGATAGAAAATAATAAAAATGTACCGTTCCTTAAAAGAACTCAACCTATTATTAGAAATCTATATATTATAGATAACAGTTAAGGGATCGAAGTAGCCTGGTGTTGAACTCAGCAGGCGATCGCACCCGGCTTTGGAATCACGCTGGTTGACCGTTTAAAGCCGCCTTTAGATCTTTACTCTTAGATCACCATTTTCTTTTACATAAATCGACGTTATGACAAGATATGTGCCGTGTGAATTATTAAAATACTGACGGGGCTTTTCACACAAATTTAAATATTTTAAATAATGACAGAACTTCTGTTAGATATTGTCACTGCATTTTTAGTGTATTTGCCATAAGGCAACATACACTATTGGCGTTGGTCGGATGGCGGGACCTAGGGGTCGGACCAAAATTTCTCGACGTTTCATAACCTCCTAAACATTTGGCACCATTTTTGAAAATGTTTATATATATATAAATATTTATATATATATATGTGTACGCGCAATAACTTTCGAAAGAGTTTATTGATTTCAACGAAATTTGGACCACGTGTTGAAATCCATCACCGCAAGAAGCCTATTTAAAATGGGCCTAATCGGGCTATTTTAAGGGTAGTTTTTAGGGGTTGAAAAATGTTTTTGGGCCCCAAAATACCGAAAAAATTCTCCGAATCGTTTCAAAATTGAAATTTAACCCTTTGGTAGTAATTAAAAAGTGTCCCCAAAATTTTAATAAAATCGGCCCGACAGGACCGGATTTACAAATTTTATGAAAACACTAGTTTGCAGATAGTGACTTATTTATTGAAGGGTGTATTTAATTCAATGTAGACGTTAGATTGATAACAATATTACAATTAAGAAAAAAAATGTTATTTTAAGGGGTGTATTAAGGGGTTAAATTTTTTATTTTGCCCAAAAACAAACTTAATTTCACATAATAAAAGTATAAAACCACACGGCCCTATACAAGCAAATACACTATATTGTCGGCAGGGTTTTGGCACTGCGACCCGGGTTTTTTTTTTTTGAAAATGATGAGTTCATATTTTTATCTGTAACTAAAAACAAAAATATTTTTGAACTTACACTTCTTTTGGCGCGTTGAGAGTAACATTTTAGCAGACAATGGAACTTGTGCGCACACATAGCTAACGAAAATTCGACAGTATGAAGTTGGATGCGCTAACGAAAATTCGACAATACATATATGGCTGGAACTTTTTCTCACTGTCTCTCGTCGAAAAACGGTAATTCCTATGCCGGCCATCTCGTTGAGGTGTTCCGCATGGTTTTCCTCAATTAATTCCAGATAAATATCGAGATGGTTCCTTATTCGAGGTCATGGCCAACTATCAAACTCCTGGCTCAAAAACTGCCTACCTTATCCTAATTTTCTATATAATTCCTCAATTCGTCCATTGCTATTAATTAAGTTGAAGTTTTAAAAATGTAGAAAATAATGGGAAGTGGTAGATGAAAAAATAGTAATGGTGCGAATAGCGTCTGTTATGACGAAGTCGAGAAACGGACGTTAAACGCATTATTAGGAACCCAGGGCCTATCGGAGCAAATCTTTTTATCGAACTTTCTTTAACTTATATGTTTGATTTCAACATAGAATTTCATTTCCTTACAAACTTTCCAAACAAACAAACAGATCAAATAACATTTGACTTCTTTAACTAAAGTACAATAAATATCTAGTTTTTATTAAAATTTAATGTAGTGGAGGCGACAATCATCCACAAAAGTAGAAAATATACATCCACTTCTCGAACGTATTGTTCGTATTGTTGTAACAAAACTGTTGCAAACAGCTGAAGAATAACAAATGACACATGATGGGCGTGCGTATTGTGTCACCTGGCCACAATGGCCACGTCTCAGCGGTCATTTTAGGCACAAGCCCCTATAAAAATCTGCACATCACGCCAACAACAAAATAATAAACTGCAGAGTTCCTTTCTTATACGTTCTTAAGAGCGTGGCGCCTTCTTAAGACAGTGTCGGATCAATAAATAAGCACGGCAAAAATGATCTCCGAACAGTCTTTGCTGAATAATTGTAGATTATAGACGCTCAACAGCTCAGTGTCTATGTATGAATTAGAGAAACTGCCAGTCAACATACACAAATCGACTGGCATACAAGCTCAAGTTCCTGGGAGTGCTAATTCCCATAAAACGTTGAAATGCTAAGAAGATTCCAATGTTTCTCCTGAGGGGACGATCCTTTCAAATTGCTGATTAATAAAATCTATATTAAATCACACAAAACTACAATTCCTCTACGATATTATTATCTTTTCTTTCTTGCCCAGCTTCGTCCGGATATTTTGATTTGACAACAGCACACCTCTCACATTTTTCGGTGCCACAACTTTGCGCAGAACGAAACGCGCACCCGTTCACTGTCTCTTTCAACACGAGCTGCGTTGTATTTATCTCTCTCGCTTGCTCTAATTGGATAGATCTCGTGATCGAGTGCGTTAAAATATACGGACAGTCCTCCAATAAGCTTTTCCCGTTGCTTAAAGTTTAGTTTAGCATTGTTTTTCAAATCGTTTCAACAGTTTTTAAGAATATCCGTGCTAATATAAATCTAGGTGGAAAAGTCAATTTTTCGTGTGAGTATTTTCTTACTAGATTATTTTTTAAGCATCTGTCTTTTATAAGTTTGGTCTCTATATCACAAAAAGTACAATGCCTTCCGGGTTAAAATATTTCACTACGCTACTGTTTAGCGTGAGTAGTTTAAATTTAAAAACACATTAAAATGTAGGTACAAGGTTTAAAAATACAGAAAACACAATGAAACGGAAAATAGGATAAAGGTATTTTATAGGTTATTTATTTTAACTATTGTACAGTGTATATACTTTTTGAATGGAAGGCGTTTGACGCTGTTAAAAAGTTATAAACTAACATCTTTAAATCAACTCAATGACTTAGCACTCATAGCTTTAAAAACAGTTGACAAAAAAATAACATTTCATTCTTTTTTTCATGGCTGCGAGTTAAGACAAATATTATCAAAGATTATCTTTTAGGTTATGTATTATGTGACTACTTTTGTTCAGGCTGTGTTGTCACCGTCCATACAGAAAGCAAAGTTCCCTTTCGCACGAGAACACGAGAACTACTGAAAGTATTTGAATGCAATTTTTACCGTTCGATAGCATATTTCTTGGAGGAGGGTTTAGGGCTATAATAATTGTTCGCTTTCGCTTCACCCGGGCGAAAATCGAATTGAATTCGCTATACTGAACAGATTGGATTGCGATTACTTCTTAAAAAAGGTTTAGGTCTCTAGGCCTATTATATGTATATATTAAACTAGTCGCTACCCGCGGCTTTGCATGCAACATTATGGTTTAGATGACGAGTTACAACAAAATGGAGAGAAAAACCTTCTTCATGAAAAAAGATATATATGTGCCAACTCTCTTGATAATCGATTAAGCGGTGTCGAAGTCTGTTAATATCGAACAAACCAACATACATTTTTAGACCCCGCTTAACGCGAAAGATACGTTCCAATAAGTTCCTGCACTATATGAAACAGCGCTAAACGAGGTCATCTTAATACGTAGATAATAGGCATAAGTGAAACACAACCGAGAATAAGATTTTTTAGTTATTTTTTTTTGTTTGATTTTGTAACATTTATTGTTAAATATTTTTTTATCACATTAATTATAGATTTATTAATTTCTAATATCGATTTTTGTTCATAAAACATTTATGAAAATCAAATAGAAGTTTGAGTAAAAAACTATGTTCGTGATGGGGAAGGTTCCTCATTCGAAATATGTATTTTGTTTTTTGTGAAGAAGTCATCTAATGTCGTTTGCCTTTTCCTGTTTCGTTTAGCAAGCTGTTGTCGATAACAAGATATTGCATCAATGACACTTCGTCTTGCCTTTAAACTTCTATCAACATTTGAATAATTGTGCATAAACTGACCCATAATTTACGTTATAGTGGCTTAACTTTTTTTTTAGAAATCGCGTAATACTGAAACAGCAGCGTTAAGCGGAGCAGCGTTAAGCGAGGTCTTACTGTATATAGATTTGCATACGGGGGTGTCAACGTAGCAATGCAAAAAACTATAAGAACATAACATATTTTTATGCGCTTTTGTATAACAAAGTTAAATAATCACATCTATAGTGTCTGATATTAGGCGCGTATTGACGATTATTTTTGAGGTTATGTAATTTATGTGAATGTAGCTGCTGAATAAACATGAAAAAACAAATGAATCACACGTATTATACCGTCTGATATAAGGAACGCTGCCGCCAGTGCCTAACGTCGACACCGGTTGTACAAAAAGGATAGGTTTTTAATTTATTAGCGGCTGTATGCATATTAGTCAATAAATAAACGAGACGCGTCAAACGGTATGTATAGTGTTTAAAAACCTCCTAAACATCCATATTAGACATTGTAACACGTGTATTGCAATAAATTTGTATTAGCTTTCGTTATTCTATATTAATTCAAATCTATGTAATTTTTAAATAGATTTTTATTATAAATTTGGATAAGTGTCTTATTTCGGAATAAGTGATTTTTTTACAAACAATTTTTTTTTATTGACTTTAAAGTGCAATTCTCACATATTTCTTTTTTGTATGTCCTGTTTGATTTTTTTTATGTGAAATTAAAACTAATTTTCTGTGGTTTCAACTGTAAAATATAAAAAAAACCCGGGTCGTAGTGCCAAAACCCTGCCGACAATATAGTGTATTTGCTAATACAGGTATTGTGGCTTTATTAAATGAAATTAAGTTTGTTTTTGGACAAAATAAAAAAAAATTGAACCCCTTAATACACCCCTTACAATAATAATTTTATTGGTTGAAATATTGTTATCAATCCAACATCTGCACCAAATTAAATACGACCTTCAGTAAGTAAATTCGTATACGCAAACTAGTGTTTTCATAAAATTTGTAAGTCCGGTCCTGTCGGGCCGATTAGCTTATAATTTTAGGAGCACTTTTTAATTGCTACTAAAGGGTTAAATTTCAATTTTGAAACGATTTTGAGAATTTTTTCGGTATTTTTGGGCCCAAAAACTTTTTTCAACCCCTAAAAACTACCCTTAAAATGACCCGATTGGGCCCATTTTAAATAGGCTTCGTGCGGTGATGGATTCCAACATGTATGCCAAATTTCGTTAAAATGAATTAACTCTTTCGAAAGTTATTGCCCGCACATATAAATATATATATATAAATATATATATATACACGTATATAAATATATATAATATATATATATATATATATATATATATATATATATATATATATATATACATATATATATATAAACATTTTTAAAAATGGTGCCAAAGTGTTTAGGAGGTTATGAAACGTCGAGAAATTTTGGTCCGACCCCTAGGTCCCGCCATCCGACCAACGCCAATAGTGTATGTTGCCATATGGCAAATACACTAATAAGACTCGTATCTGTTCGTCACACAAAAACTGTCCAATGGTGCATCACGGAATTTACGTGCACGTCAGATATACTAAACTTGCACGACCAGCGCAGCACAAACCAACACAAACCAACAAATTTTAATGCAGGTTTCGTATACATGTTAATTAATGAAAACAACGCATCACTTGCACACCAGACCGGCTCAGTACGGCTACACAGAAATTGCAGGCGACCAACTGATCGTTGCTGGTTGCTATAGTGTAATGTGTGAACAACTCCGATAAATAACACGGATACCTTCATGAACCGTGCTGTGCTGGTCATGTAGGCTTATGCTTGACAAGTGCGCGCGGTCTTTTATAATGTTTGGCAAATCCGGATTATGTTCGTGTCGGTCTGAGCCCCGTCTAAGTACGGCTATGAGTTTGATACATAAATAGTAATGAACCTAAGAAAACGATCGTACGACACTGTATGCAACGATGAATATAACATCTAGGGGCCTTCGCCTGATGCTGTGGCGATTCTTTGAGGTGAGCTCCGGCCGGTGGAGCATTGTCTTAAAGACGTCGCAGCACGAGTCCATTGTCCGATCCATTCGCACGTGTGGCGATACTCCGACAGAACCGATCGGGATGACATAAAAGGTTCACGTTTATTAATTTAACTGGCGTGACCTATTGTAAAGCAATTAAAAATTTAATTTGTCGACAATCGGGGGTCACATACTGCAGGTCAATTATTTTTCTTCTACAAAGTCATTTAATTAGTTTTTTTTTAAGATGAAACATTCTTTCGCAATGATTTTCTTCGACAATTGTTTTTCTATGATTAACTACTTGAATTTTTTTTCTGATATTTTTAATATTTTGTATTTTTGGTTTCTCTTCTTTAGCTGTAGGTAATAAATAATACCAGTCGTAATTGGTTATTCTTGTAACTGTTGGCAGTGGCGGATTTACACAATTCCCAAGTACAGGCTGTTAAATTTTTGCCGCCCTTACCTCTACAATTGTTAATTCCCAGATTATTTTTTTCAATCCAACAATTTGGTCGAAATTTCACAAAAAATAGTTTTTGGATATATTTTTGAGCTAATCAACACTCAGTCATGTACGACTAATAAGGCGGGGTAATGTGTAAGTACTACCTACTTACACAATAATGTACCATTATAGTCTTTATTTAAAGTCCCGATATAAAGAACACACCGTATCTTCACTTCTTTGTTTTCATTTAAGTTGTTTCGTGCCTATTATTTATTTCTTTTTGTTTAGTTTTCGTTTTTAGTTTTTAACTTCCCGCTAAGAAAATTGAAAAACGGGAAGTTATTGTTTTCAGTATTGTAATGAAGTCAGTGTGAGTAAGTTTTTTTCTGGTCAGGACATTAGTACAAAGTTATCAGATTATTGTATTGTCATCGGTTCTTAATCATGTGCAAATTTTTTAATCAATCGCACGCCTTGAAGTAGGTGAATTTCACGTTCAAAGATTCCGTTACAAATAGGTATACTTACAGGTGAAGATAAAGCGTGTTTTAAAAAAAAAAATCGGTTAATATATACTTAATAACGTGCAACTACATAAAAGTATTGAAAAATTACTAATAAGAGTAAAAAGTCGCGAACTATTTTTTATTTTAACTTCTGATCCTTTCGGATCTCAAGAAACGTGGCAATTTATCTAAAATTTCATTCGAATACAAAAAACAATAAATGAGTCTGAATTGATGATCAACACGTGAAATACTTGAGAGTAAATGCTTTGAGAATATTTCTATTTTTTTTTAATAATAGAATAATTAATTTCGCCTTTGAATAACCAATAACTCTCGCTATAGTGAAGGTTCGTGCGTTACTTATGGCAAAAAATAGCTTCTGCATATTCGAACAGAATATCGCCCGGAGCGTATAAGTCGCTACTGTGCAAAGTCCAGATAACAACTGATGTTTAATATAAATTTAAGATATGTCGAAAATTCCAGTTTCGAAATAAACAAGTCCTGTAGTAACAGGATCACCGTCTTCATCTCATCAATGTGTTTATCAAACCGATTTGAATTAATTCAAAAACTGTAGGGTTAAAACAATATTATTCCTGTAAAATCGACATTTAACCGCAGTGTACAGCTGTCGTCTACGTCTACGCAGTGTACAGCTGTTGGCTACTTCTGTATAAAGTGACCGCGCAAGCGCTGCATATGCAGTGTCCAACACTCGCGGCTCAATATGGCGGCGATAGGATGTATTGACCATACTCTTACTATATAGTCACTCTCAAAATAGCTATTGTAAGGTTATTCTTGCACGAGGTTCACTAGTTAATAATGCGATTGTCTTTCTTTGTTCGCACGAATTCTTCGAGCATTAATAAATAGAAATTTTCTGGAGAATCGCACAAACACCGAACTCTTTCATAAATTCAAGTCGTTGAATGAACCAAAATGTCATACGTTAAATCCGTAGTAAATTATTTAAAAATTTATATAAACGATTTTGAATAGCATTAAGTTTTAATCTTATTGTAAACTTCACCATTAAATCCTTTATTTAGTGTATAGTTTACATTGTATAAATAAATACGCAAGAAACTGAAAAAGATATAGCAATTAGCATTGAAATTCTATCTTCGCTCTCTGTTATTCACATCTCAAAAATTAACACATAAATCAATACACATTTGATATGTACATGACAGAAACAGATATAACAAATCACATTAGTGCCGCAATCGCTTTCTCAGTTTACCGCCTATTAAATATAAATCAAATCGGGATAAATGTCTGCCAGTGTCCGGTGTTGTTTTTTTATACCGAACGGACCTTAATCTCCACATCGAGACACATATAGAAGTAGTAATGTAAAATTACCTGTTATTTATGACAGTAACCATTTTGACTGGATAATTTACCAGTTATCTATACAACAAAATGGCGGCTAACGCTTTCCGTTTCTCAGAACAACAAAAAATAACAGTAGAGTCGATAGAATTAATTAAATGGTGTAATATTCATGTAATATTGGTTATAAAATTAACATTAAAATCACAATCATGAGCAAAACTTTCTGCACAGCTTTGTATAATAAGAATAATTACTAACCGCAGCTATTTATAACAAATTAATGTGGATATTTAACCGGTTATATAACCGGCAATTTATTCTATTCCGTCACTACATAGCAAACTATAAATGAAAATTTGTCGGCAATTTTCGAATTCTTACAAAATTCCTTTACGGATAATTTTTAGTCTCTCTGTTAGCACGAGTTTTCCAGGCTCTTATAGTATGACGTAACAATAAAAATTAACCCACCTTCCCCCCTTGTAACGCCATGTAGATTTTGGAAATTAATCTCCCCTCCTTGTCAAGACCGTTACGGTAGAGTATAGTCATAGAAAACCCTTAAGAAGTTAAATTTAAAAAAAAAATGATGCGTGTACTTATCTACGCACGCCAGAAGTTATACTTCTTTGGCGTGACGCAATAATTGATATTCACATTTTCGTTAAAGATGTAATTGATGAAATAAAATAGAATGTTTAGGGAGATGATAAAAACAGTTAAAAGTTAGCCTGTTCACTTCAAGTAGTACTTATTTACTTTGGATAATAGATGGACAACTATCCATCATTGTAACAGTGAAGTGAGACGTGTCATATATGAATACAAAGTAAAACTATACTGCACGTAGTGCATTCATATTAAATTAACAACTAACTTCATGGTATCTCATTTTCATCACATGCTGCGTGCCCAGCTCCCGTAACCAGTGGCGGATCCAGGGGGGGGGCTGTGGAGGCTAAAGCCCCCCCCCCCAGAGCCCCAGTAAAAAAATCATTTCTATAAGCCTTCAGTATTAAATGAGAGTGTAATGAATGGAATATTGTAGCCTCCAAAGTGCAACATGGAAAAATCAATATTTTTATATACCGTTATTTATATTGTAATGGTTTATAATATAGGATATAATAAAGCATTTGTAATAAAAATTCTATCCATTGAATTCAAATATGTATTCACACAAACTTTACCGAAGAAAAAATTTTGCACTGAAAACTTTAAATGAGTAGTTGCAACGAGACTTGGATCTTAGCTCCGCCACTGCCTGTAACAGAAAATTTTACCCTCGATGCGCCAAAAGAAGTATATCTTCAAAAAATGTACAAAAAAGCACAAAATAATTCAGACTCATTCTGTATATAATGACGAGAACGGGCAATAGAACGTCTAGTGTTAACATTGTAACCCACAAATCGTTACACGAGAGGTATTTCTTGTCGATAAATCATTACTTTATGTCTAAAAGCCCGCCCGGCAAATAAACAACAAGGTGGCACACTTTAAACTGACCGCTGCGCTGCACTGTTGTATTTACATAAAAGCCTACTAAAAAATAAAACATACTATCCAGAAGTTGGTAGTTAAAGTTATAATTACAGTCGTCTCTCCCTATGTGGCCACTGTTTAAGTGACCGCTTCGCTGAATAAGGTCATCCCGCCAATAAAAATTTTAACAGTGTACAATATTCTTTATACCTAAACAGATAAACTAAATATTTTGTTCTTTTATCCTTTCTCTCAATTGCAAACAAGTATTTAAAAAACGTATTCACTTCAAACGGCATATTATGTCTATGAAAAGAGATGTATATCTTCATAAACAAATAATACAAACCTAATATTTCGATCCCTTGTCCCTCCTCTTAATTGAAAAACAAGAATTTAAAAGATGTGCTCATTTCAAATGGTTGGGCAGTGAGAATAGGCACATATGATGACGTCAAAGCTGGACCTGAGAGGAATGTCTATGGAAAGAGATGTATATATCTACCATTTATCTATACCTAAAGAGTCAGTATGCGTGATTTAACGACAGGTAGCCAATCTAACGCTGACGTATCTCCGTAGCGGGATTATTTACACGTTTGGAATTCCGAAAATTTTTCAAAAAAATTGTTTTATATTTATTTGTAATACAAATTCCAAACATAATAAAAATGTAGGATGAGCCTCTTGCACACAGAGATTTCCTTCACTGAAAGTGGGTGTTCGTATCGCTTAACTGGTCATTGATATTTTTTCACCAAAAAAATAACTGGCCATCTCGCTTAATTGATCTACGATGTTTTCTCCCACCAAAATAAAGACTCTCTGGAAGTGACTAGGTACCATAATTTTTCATTCATAATTCCACCCACCAAAAGAAGAGAAATTGATTTGGACTCTCTTCCTGTGACAAGTCAAGCTCATTTCGTGATATGACTCAGATACCCAAAAAACACGCGCGACATTTTTATTTTTGCGCAGAAACTGGTATTCAAATTCTTGGAACTGTTTCTTTCACACGAAAAAAAATCTATGAAATTCAAAGTGGATAAAAAATGTTTAATTTCTTTACCAACTTTGAAAAAAAGCTTCCTCTTTAGAACTGGAGTCTGCATTTTTCGATTGCAGCGAAACCTGTTTCATAGCTTTAAAAAACAAAAATATTCGAATAGGTGACCAAAATATCCACCGAGTAGGTACATATTTGTGTACACATAAAGCCAAATGGCTCATGTCAAATGTATGGTAAAATTTACTAATGACGATTTTATCATTCGGTTTTACAGTTGTCTACACAATGAAAAAAGACAGCACTGCCTATATCACATGTCTTCATTCTCATGCGTTGCGTCGATCGATTGGAAGTAAATTAAGATTTTGGCTATTTTTTTTAAACAACCTTTTTCGAAAAATGAAAATATTTAGTTTACAATAAGAAATTGTTCCAAAATTTCTTACATTACAATGAGAAACGAAACACACATGTTAGAAATGACGGAATAGCTACGAACATTTTGAAAACAAATAAACTGCTTACCAGAAGCGTAGCGTGCCTTGGCGAGGCCCCATATAAAAATTTGTTTGGGGGCCCTTCTCCCTTTGAAGTAAATGACTTAAACGAGGAAATCCCGCAGCCCGTGATAACCGATGTAGGGTGTTGCCAACTTTTGAACGCACGCTTTACGCGGGAAAAAAAGAAATAGCTTTTTTTGACTTTTGTCATTTCTGAAATAAAAAAAAAATTAGGAAGTTTTTATTAATTTTTGCTTACGCACGTTGGGGGCTCCCGTGGCCCGGGGGCCCCGTATAATTGATACGGCGGTAGCTACGCCCCTGCTGCTTACGAAATCGTTGATGGGAAGTTCGGTTGAGTAACATTTTAAAAAATAAGCTTTACTGATGTTTGTGGCCAATTTTTCGGAAAACTTTTCATTCAAAGCCTCAAGGATGACGGAAATAAATAATTAAAAAATACTTGTATGTAACCGTGTATATGTATACAATATAATAAACACCATACATAAACTATTTATAAACACACATTTTTTCTATTATATAGTACTTTGACAGTTAAACAATATTGTAAAACACACGCTAAACTATTGAATAAACAATCTTGCCACATAAGTTACACACGTATAGAATTCTTCCTTTCTCGCGCTCAAAGTTATTCTTATATTTCCCCGTTGTTGAATAATTTCCCCTTTAACGTCACAGAAAATTTTAAACAGATACGTCGTTAATACAGGTATAAACATGTATATGTATATAATTACCCTGTCCTTTCTCGTGCCCAAGGTTATTCTTATATTACCCCGCTGTTGAATCATTTCCTCTTTAACGCCACAGAAAATTTTAAACAGATACGTCGCTAATATACAGGTATAAACCCGTATATGTATATAATTACCCTTTCTTTTCTCGCGCCCAAGGTTAATTTTAGATTTCCCCGCTGTTGAATAATTTCCCCTTTATGTTACAGAAACGTTGCTACCCTCAACAAAAATTGGTCAAAACTATTGTAACCATATTTGTATATTATATGTACCTACCTTATCTAATGATCACAATGCCATTCTACGATATATTTATAATAAGTAGTGCTAATAATCTTAAAACTAGGAATGTAACGATTCCGATACCGATATATCGGCCGATTTAATCGGCAGGCCGATATATCGGCATCGCCGATTATATACAACCGATATCAAACAGTTTGAAAAGAGCGCGAAACGACGACGCACTCGCGTAACATTTCCCCAGCGTCGCAGGTGAGAGAACTGCGCATGTTTAGCGACATGGTAACACAGCAGATTATCTACAAATAATTTGAAAAAAATTTTATTTCTTAATAAAAATCTGCCAAAATTAAACTTTAATTACTGACTTCATTTAACGGTTTATTACTTTCTCAAGGATAAGTCTCTGATAAATATAGGTAAGTTTAAGCGTAATAAAGCCTTACTAACGCCCGAGGTACATACTTTATTATTTATTTGATTTATTTTCTACTAAACCATCGGTATCGGTATCGCCGATTATTTACTATAATAATCGGTATCGGTATCGTATCGGCAAAATTATGTATCGTTACATCCCTACTTAAAACTGAAGCACATTTTTTTCTCTTTCTAATAAAATTTAAAAAAATTGATCAAACTAGGATCGGCTCACAGTAACTTCAAATCCTAGTATCTACACAATGAAATTTAAAAAAATGCATAACTGGTTTTGCCTTGTGGCCAAATGATATTACCCACACATATGTGTATAGACTACAGTGTATTATATTATTATAATATACAGACAGAGTTGACTGAATCTTTGCCGCATATATGATATATCTAACACCGCTACTATATTATAATAGTCACCGTTTATAACTTTATATGATAAATGATATTTGCGTGTCAGAGAGTCGCAGTTCATGTGTGTATGTGTGTTTTTGTGTCTGCATGGCTGTATGGATCCTCGCGCGCCGCCGCATCGGACCTCGAGGACCGCATCGTGCGATCCGACATTATATTGTCCGCGCAGTTTACAAAAAACATATGTGGTTATAAAACCAATATCTATACACCTTGTCGAGCGTCTATAAATATACCTATACTATATAGATTGACCCTACCGAAATTCGGAGCAGTGAGAAATAAAATAAATAATTATGATATATTATTCTGAACGCTACTTTCTAACATACTTGGTTGGTTGCGTTTAGCTTCTACGGGTAGTTAGATGAAAGCCGATTCATGCGTGTATATCGGTTCTTTATTTTGGATTTTTCCGAGCAGTTTCGATGAAACCCGATTCATATAAAAAAGAACGTTCAGAATCTATTTGACTTTTATTATAAAATCGTCTTTAATTGTTCATATTGTAGTATAAGGAGTTTTTATTTCGCTTAAATATAATCGTTTTATGGGATAAAACAACACTCAAAATTTTAATTATATAAGTTGGCGTGAGAACAAAAGCCGCCATGTTTATACTGTGACGTCATTCTTGTAGTATTCAAACAAGTGCAAATTAGGCTTGGTATCGTTTACACGAGATTCATTTAGTGTTCACTCACGTGTGTGTGACGTGTGTTCATATAGATATATGTGTTTACTACAAGTCTGACGCCACACTTCAAACCATCATGGCGTGCAGAGTTTTCAAATATGGCAAAAAATGCTGTTGTAATTTGAAATATTAAATCAACCTCGTGTTTTTGTTAATACAAACCGATAATTTCTGATTTTTATCTGATAAATTATCGTTTTCACGTAATTTAGTAATTTCTTTTTTACAGTGTCAAAAACCTTATTCTTTCTTCAAAATACTAAAAAGAAAATTAGTGATTATTGTAAATCGATTAGGTATAGGAACCAATCGTTAACAGCCGAAAGAAATACAATATATAGGTAACATAACATGTACTTATAGATATGACGCATTAATATAGTGCAAACTTGCAACAATAAAGTAATCATGGAATAGTTTCATTTTAAAAATCCAGTTTCTTTAATGTGCAAAAATATGACGATACAGATAAGTGAAGCTTTACTGTACACATGCATGAATATACGTTAATCCGCATCAATCGGTTAAGGAATGCTTTATATGCATACATGTAATACAAAAATGAAATAAACTATATGGCAATATATGGGTAAATATAAATACGAATTTGTATACGACATACCACAATATGTATTAGCATCGATCATATAATATATTCTATATTACATTTATATTTAAAACACAAAACTGTTTGCAAGCTGCTACCAGTTGATCGATTTTAATATCATGTTTTTTAATTAATCAACCGAGCTGGGTAGAGTAGTGGTGACAGCACTAGACTCGCATTCGGGAGGTCCGGGTTCGAATCCCGGCGGGGGCAGATGTGGCTGGGAGAAACGGTAATTCCTGTACCGGCCATCTTGATTGACGTTTTCTATGGTTTCCCTCAATTAATTCCAGATAAATATCGAGATGGTTCCTTATTTGAGGCCATGGCCGATTACCTATCAAACTCCTAGTTCAAAAATTGCGTACCTTATCCTAATTTCCTATAATTCCTTCATTCGCTCATTGCTATTACATAAGTTGAATTTTTAAAAATGTAGAAAAATAACGGGAAGTGTGGTAGATGGAAAATAGTAATGGTGCGAATGGCATCTGTTATGACATAAAGTCGAGAAACGGACGTTAAACGCATTATTATTATTATTATTAATTAATCATTGAGTTCTGTAGAACTCTAGTTCTATTTTGTTCTACCAATTTTTAATGTAGAATCCGTCTATATTTACACCGTCATCTTACATTCTGCCAAAGGGGGCTCTGCATTAGTCAAAAACGGACATTAACACCAAAGAAGTCGCGGTTAAAGGCTAGTTTCATCATCATATTAAACTAATAAGTACCATAGATTTCTAATTTCTGTACTAAAAATGTGTGTTCAAGTGTCAACCGACCCGTCGCTACCCGTTCCCACCATAATCCACCACATAACAATAAATACGAATTTTTTCTAAAAAAATTCAGCTGAATTTAAGAATTAGATAATCGTATAAAAAGTTGCTAAAAAGTGATCATCTCAAAATGAAAATAGCGAAATACATGTTACGAGCAAAAATTTCATCCTTTAAATATGATTGTCTTTGAGTAAAATTGAGAAAAAACAATGCCGAATTTTTTTAAGATTTTTTTTATTTTTCAAGAACAATTTTTGCATTATATCCACTTAAAAAGAAAAAAAATGTCTTTAAAAGACGCAAAATATCATTTCTTTAAGTGTTAGATAGGCACTTACAAAAAGGTTAAGCCGCAACGTCAAGATTTATTCAATATACAGTATTTTCGACTAAAGAAATAATAGTATGCATAAGTTTGCGTGACATTTGTATAAATAGGTCAACTTTCATTTAAAAAAAAATACCCAACACATCGAAACATTTCTCATAGGAAGTTATACAATTCTTGCATAAATCTAATTTCTAGTTGATGTAAGAAAAGCTAATTTTCTTTTCTGACACTTTGTCAATATTGCCTTAACAGTTATTAGAGGACAGCGTGGTGTAGTGATCAGCGTGCTGACTTCTGTACCGGACTGTCGTGAAGGTTCGAATCCCGCTTCTGCTCATGGATGTTTTGTGAAGTCATTTAGAATTTTGAGGATTTAATGATACTGGCCAAATGCCCTATATGGTGAGGCGACACACCCCCAAATGATATATTATGCTTTATATACATATATATGGGGACCAGCGTTGCCAGATTTTTTTTTTGCCAAGTTGGGATTTTGGAACTATTTGGGTGAAAAAAGCGGGATTCTTTCGTCGAAAGCGTGACATAGTATAAAAACGTATATAATCAGAAGTTTTTAAATATTTATCTTTTTATTTGAGTTCAAATTACGTTTACGTGACAATAGATAGCAAAAATAGCCATAGAAAATGTATTTTAATAAAAATACGATATTTTAAATCAGATTTACCCTATCGTTAAATAGTTGAGTCTTATTCGTCTTCTGAATAAAAAAAAGAAATAAAAAAAAAACAGAAATCAAAATAAAAAAAGTTTTATTCATTAGAAAAATATCGCGTTTCAAACAATAGTCTGAGGAGTGAGTGTTACAAATTGCAACTTACAATAAGAGAATAATTATTTACGTACGGTCGAGTTATCCCCGAAAAGCGGGACTGAGCCAGTCCCGCGCGGGACATTTAATTTTGATTTAAAAATCGGGACGTCCCGCCAAAATCGGGACGTCTGGCAACGCTGATGGGGACATATGCAATTGGATGTACCTAAAAAATACTTCTCATATTTAAAGCATATTTGTAACAATTTTCCACATCATGCGAGAGTTAATTTGTATCTTAGGTAACGCTCCATGTCTAGCCTATTATAATAAAAATGTTATTAAACTTCCAAAATATTTGATGGTAGTGAATAAAGGCCAAGTCAAACTGAGGTATCATCGAAAAACCACAGGTGTAAAATATGTTTCCATGGAGTGGACACCACATCAGAGGCACATACTGAAGGTGAGAAATCTTTCAACATGCATCATCCAAACAACCAATATTAATAATGTTGTGATCTCCGTAGAGATGCATTCTGTTGTATCTAAGTATAAAGATATTAATATTACCACGAAAAAAAAAACCACCCACAGGATGATTATTTCAACCACAAATAGTCGTCACAAGGCGCTCTTTAAATAACCGCTCCAAACTGTTATCGAGCCCAATAATTTAGAATATTCCATTTAGACTGGGCGCGCATAAATGATAAATCAATCGACCGATGAGCTTTAAATATTTGACTTTAAATGACAAAGATGTTATATGAAAAAACGCGCATGTGCTACTACTACCCAACAGGTTCGATCCACCGATTGATTGATCACGCATGCGCACCTAGCCTCAAAGTGCCGCGAAAACACTTCCAACAGAGCTTTTTCTATTAAGTTTTTATTGAATCTGATCGGTTTTAAAAATTGCAACTCGACAAAATCAGCATCAAAGCTAGCAATTTTGTACATATTAGCTATAACCATATAGTACCAAGAAACTATTCTATTGCTTAGTTTCTGGTACGACTTTTACCTTAGTAGGTTAGTAGAGGTTGTCTCGTTTCATCTGACCAATTAACGTAAGCGCGAGAATGACGTCAGCTAACGGATCGTTTATATTTTTATCAACCTATAATGACAATTTCAAAAACATCATTTATGTTTAACTAAGTCTATATAAATCTCTTCCTTTAAAAATTCAATTTATTGCAAATAACATAAATAGTCTGTCTCTTGATCTCTTTGACATTTGTTAAATACTACCATTAAAATTTATAAACAACAGCCATTGCCACGTAATCAATTGGCAGGTCCACCGGATGGCGTCACCCCCCCCCCCCCCCTACTATCCAACGGAACGAAGTGACCTCTGTAAACTATACTCACGTTGCACGACTAATGTCGAATCAGAAGCTAGAACTGCGACAGCATTATTACTGAACCTTCAAGAGTGGGGGAAAAACGCTGCTATAGAGGAGAACCGATTGGCTGGCGGGTATGATTCAGGTACAAACGCGTTGAGGAGAAAACCCGATAGGCACACCCCTTCCTGTTTAGTGTTTTGCAACACTTGAAAAAAAAGAAAAAACTAATAATAATCATAGATTTTGTTCTGGCGCCCTTCTAGATAGGCGCCTGGAACGGCAAATAGTAGGGTCCGTTCTGCTTGGCCTACTTCTAGGAGTCCTAGGTAAATCCACCACTGACTCACATATAGAGGAGGTTGGTTAAGTTGACTAAATCACCCCGTAGATAAGATACTGACAGAAAATGTAACCGGGACAAGACGGATTGACGCCTCGGCTTTTGTTAAAGACCTTAATATGAATCATACGTCATCTGTGACAGGTCGAGTGTTTGTGTTACTTATATAACGAAAACTTCTTACAGACTGCACAAAACAAACTCTATCGTCTTATTTCATGTTATTTTGTTCGTCCAGACACAAACTTATGGCTTTTCGAGAGAGACCTCGGTCGAGTCATGCATCGCAGAGACTCGTTCAAAGAAAATAGATTTTTTTATTTTATGCGATCAATAATAACAACCCGCTCTTTTTATATACGAATGATTAAATGATTTATTCTCCATCTCTCTCACACACACACTCTCACAATCACTCGTCTTTGAAGCTGATAAACAATCATCAAATCGATTCTGGTCAGGCATTTCTGGTGTAAAAAAAATTCCAGCCAACTATGCGACAGGATCATTCCAGCTGTCACTTGACAAAAAAATAATGAAATACTGATAACGTGAGCGGTGACACGGGTAAAGACAAGTAATAAATATAATAATGTTTACTTTTCGGTGATGCGTTATCCATTTTGCATTTCTCTTATTATTTTTCCCCGCTGTTCAATCATTTCTCCTTTAAAATTGCAGAAAATTTCAAACAGATACGTCGCTAAGGAAGTTTCACTTAAAAAAAACGTTAAAAACTCACCCACAGAAGATTACGAAAGAAATGATACTTCGTTAGAGTTATGAACACGTTTCATATTAGATGCGTCATCCATTTTGCGTGGCCAAAGTTTCTCTTATAATATTTCCCCGCCACTGAATCATTTCCCCTTTAACGTTACAGAAAATTTCAAACAGATACGTCGCTAAAGAAGCTCACGGGAGAAATGAAACTTCTTTACACTTATAAACTCGTGTCATTGATGTGTTATCCATTTTGCGTTATCAAGGTTTCTCTTATATTTCCTCGCCGTTGAATTATTTCCCTCTTAACGTTACAGAAAGTTTCAAAGATATGGTCACAAAAGAAGTTTGACTTTAAAAAGCGTTTTATTTTATATGACTCTACATGTAAGTCACCAGTGTCCAAATTATATTTTGTTCTTTCGTATGATTTATTTGTATCTTTTTTGATTTTATATGTAAAAATCACTCCCTTGTAATAAGAAACATTTTCTTTAAGACAATAAAGCTATCTAATCTAATTTAATCTAATCTGCTATAAGAAAATAACTCTTAAAGAAATAGTTTTACCTTGTAAGTATGATTTGAAAAATAATTGAAAGGTATAGATGCTTTTACCTCGAAGGACATCTAGTTCTAATAAAACTGCAGCTTATCGTAATAATACCTTTAGCAAACAACAATTAACAATTACAGTGTTTAATGCACTTATAATTATTATTCTTGGTTAAATTTCTTGTAAGTACAGTAGAGTCAGATTATACGTGCTATTGTGGACCAGCCCTACCGACTACCTGTAATATGTATATTCGAAAAACTCTAACAAAACAAGCTTTTTAAGGATTAAAAAAATACGTATTTCAATTACGGAAGTAGTATTTACTCATTAAATGCATAGCAATAATAATATTGCTCGGATAACCGAAGTTCTTACACGTGCGAGGTTCGGTTATTAGAGGGAGTAAAAATTAGATGAAGCTTCGGACTCGGTTAATTCGAGTTCTACTGTATATGCAAAATAAGTAGGTGAGGAGTTGTAATGGTAAGATCCACGAATACTTTTATGCGAGTTAAAGACTATAAAAAATTAATTGTAAATAATTTTGTTAAAATTACTTTGTGCTTTATAATTACCGGTAGTAAAATGTGACCATGAATATTAAATAATTATTGTTGTTAGAAACAAACAATGTAATGTTTTACATTATTGTAAACAATTTTATTGCATATTAATATTTAAATAAGTAGTTGCGTAAGCGCTAACCGATAATCCTGTCGTCGACTTTCATTTGTTTTGCGGGTTCGGCGAAGATCAATTAAATTTCACGCGGAAGAAAAACATTTGTTCAAAGTTATATAAATACTAGCTATCAAGCGTTTGAAAAGTTTTATCATAGACTGGTTTTCTGGACAGGCATCGCCCGGGGAGAGTTTTATTTGGCAGCAAAAGTATCAAGAGTCACAATTTAGAGAGATTGCCTCGATGCGTTGGTTAGTAGTGGAAAGATGACGTCATCCGGCGGACAAGGGCTGTTGGTTATAAACTTTAACGATGGTATTTAACCAATGTCAAAGAAATCAAATGACGGAATAGTAATAATTTTTGTAATATATTCGATTTTTTAGATAAGAGATGTAGGTACGTAGGCCTAGTTAAACGTAAATAACATTTTTCATATTGTCATTATAGATTGACAAAAATATAAACGGTTCGCCAACTGACGTCATTCTCGCGGTCAGATAGAACGAGGCAACCTCTGTAATCTACTAGTCTTGTCTGTAGGTATTTAATAGTTTAGCTCCGAAATTACAACAAATTACGGCAAGTTTGTTTTCGCGTATTTAATAGAGAGCCAGTGTTATTTAGGAAAAAGACGGGTTTTAAACAATAACTGAGTTACTCAAATCGGTTCAGTATATTCCTAAAATTACCTGCGAAAAAAAAGTACACAAAAAGTGGGTTCGTGTCCTTATAGACGCGCGACAGAAATTATACCTTTCATTGACGTGATCAAAAACTAATTTCCGATTTGCATTGAAATAAAGCATCACGTAATATCTGTCATATTTACTATTTTACATTTTCAGTCGTTGCGCCATCGGTCGAATTTTTGTGCTTAAAATCAAAATATTTATGTCCACGCGCATGGTTAATTAGCAAGCAACTTCATTATGTTAATTTTGATGTTACGTCGGTAACAATTCATTCTATTTTTGATCTTACAGTGTGCGCGCGCATAGTAAAAATTCACTCTCATCATTTTTTCATACCGCGTCAAAAGAAGTATATCTTCAAAAACTAAGAATTTTACCTATTTTTTAACAATATTTCCCAAAGTAAATATTTGCTTAACTTAGTATTGTGTAGTATTAGGCATGTAATAGTAGATTGTATATCATAGTGTCGTAATACAATTACGCACGGAATATATATGGTATCTCTTACAAAACAGCTGTTTTTCACTTCATTTTCAAAATTTTTGACAATTCACTTTTGAACAAACGTCACTTCTAATAGTAGATTATAAAAAAAGCAACTGATAAACAGTAATTTACTATGGATTTGGTATAAATTAGCTGCTTTTCACTTCATTTTCAAAATTTTTGACAATTCACTTTTGAACAAGCGTCACTTCTAATAGTACATTATAAAAAAAAGCAACTGATAAATAGTAATTTACTATGGATTTGGTATAAATTAGCTGCTTTTCACTTAATTTTCAAAATTTTTGACAATTCACTTTTGAACAAACTTTTAATAGTATAGGTTATAAGACAAAAAGTGATTCACAACGGAATAGATATGGTGCGATCGGTTTTGTTTACTAGTGCGTAATGGGTCACTTTATACGCCTGTATACATGCATTTAAAGCAGCTATTTTATAGGGAGTAATATTAGTGCACACAAATGTTTTCTTTAGTAAATTCTAAATTGAATTTCAAAGCAACTTAACGCTCCAACAGTTTTGTGAATCATATTAGTAATATACTATTTTTGAACGCTGTGATTTGACCTGCTGATCACAGGACGACATTTTGTGATACCGCGTCGCGAATAACTTCATCAACCTAATATTTACGTTTTTCATGCGAATAAACTCGCAGAAATGGCGAGGCCATTTAAAATTTATTTTTTCTCAATTAGGTCTCTCAACTCTATATATTTTTATAATTTCGTGTAAAATAACTTTGATAAATTTCAATAAATCGTCGTACTCGTTGCTCCAGGAAGGTACTTTTTTTTTAATCAGACGCGAAATATTAATATAATAGTAGTTTATATATAAACTACCTACTATTACGCACGAGTTATAACGACGTGAATAATATATTCAAAAACGTAAACATTAAGAGCACTGTGGTTGGAATAATAAAAATAAAAGAATACTTACTTCTTACCACAACAGATTTATTCAGTGGATGTACATTTCGAGAGCTAAGCTCCCATCTTCAGCATAACACTAGTTTAGTGTTATGCTGAAGAGGGTAGCTTAGCTCTCGAAATGTACATCCATATTGAATAAATCTGTTGTGTTAAGAAGTAACAATTCTTTTATTTATATTCAAAAACGATTGGCTGATTATTATTAACGAATATTGACGCCGATATTTAATACCTGATATCTCGAAGTGCACTCAAAATTAATCAGGATTTCGGGAAAGGAAGACCTAACCGTTAGACATGGCCATTATAGAGTTTATATCGTCGCTTTGACGCACGGACTTCCAGTATAATTTTATACTTTTTGATTTATAGAGTTCTATTCTAGTTACGTCAAAAAAGGCATAAACAAATTATTTTACGCGAGTATGATGCCCTACTTCAGTGTATAAAGTGTTGATATTTTTGACATTATTTCGTTTGTTATACAAACGTGTAACTATGATGAATTATGTAATGTACACTTTTCAGTGTAAATTTCATTGAAGTCTACATTATACTAATATACCAAATACATCTGTAATAATTTGCACTGATTTCTCACTCGGCACGTGGTAGAACATGATTAATAATAACAAATAATTAAAAGCGTCTTTAATTATTTGTTACATCTATAATATTGTGGATTTGCCATGTTCGGTACGTTTTGAAATAAATCATTCCAACTAATTAATAATTAATTATTTATTTCCCATAAATTAAACGTTTTCAATAGTAATCCGTAGAACTTTGACAGCTACAAAAGCTTTTCTAAATAGCAGAAGTCGAAAAATTAGTTCTAATTGTTATTATTTCTATTATATATATGAACAATGTTACGTATATTTTTGTAAAAAATGTATTTCTGTAGCGAATAAACATATTGATAATTATTGTCCCCAATTAAAATGACACTGCATACGTAATGCAGACTATCAAAAATGAAAAAGATGATGCGCATTCATTTTTCCTTAGATATGTTCGTTTAGTTCTTCCCATTTAAGTATCTGCATGGGATTAATATTCCTTAAATCCTAAAGGGAGATTTAGCTATATATTATCAAAACACGGAATTTAAACTGAGAAAATAATTGATTCAAAAGAAAAGGAACACGAAAGTCAGGATGAGGGAACTATAGATTCACAATCCATGCAAGTAGCAACGATGTATTGCCGACATTTTAAAACACTTTATACTTTCTGAACCATTTAATTTTAATTCCAATAAATAATATAGCCTTATACAATTAGCAGATCATGATTTCAAACGAAGGAAGTCAAGAAGAATCTAGATTGACTCGTGTAGGTAATCCAACAATAAAATATCGACGTTTTGGAACACCTAATTTTCTGATCCGTTTAATTTTAAATTCCAATAAATAATTTTAAATCCATTATTTTAGTAGTACAATCAAACTATAAAATTATAAATCGGGACGCGTCCTTCTCAATTAAAAAAGAGAAACGCGTCAATTCAATTTTGATTATCTAGGTACAATTTTTGACAAATTTGCGGATAAAAATAGTAAATCATATCATGAAGCCTCTCTTTCTTAAATATTGCTTTGACGCTTTCTATAATATAAAACGGACACTGAAATCGTCTTTCTATTCCGACAAATAATTATATCTATTTGTAGACCGAGATTTTCGGATTTATTCTTTTTGCTTCAGAATTGAATTATAAAAAAAACGGATCGCTTACTGAACGAAAAAAGATAAATAATATTAATTAATGAGTTTTCACGGGAGCGTGAACAAAAATTACAAAAGTTAAACCATATATTGAAATAGTCTGTTCTAATTTTTATCCACATCTCCGTAAAAATTTATTAATTATTGATTATTGGACGTGAGCAACATGGAGAATAAATAATAATAATAATATTATCGTTCATTTGTTTTTGATTTTCTACTACCTCACTTCTGATAAATTTTATTCTTGTAACTTTGATGGTAACATAGTTGTCCGCAAATTGCAACTTTCGATAATGATAACGAATTCGTATTATGAAAAGGAGTTCTAAATAGTTATAAACATTTATTGTTATTATTAAAATACTCAAATTTCTTATTTAAAATAACTTGTTTATTAACAACAATTTTTGTTTCTGATTACAGGAAACAAATTCGTTTGCGATTGTCGAATATCATGGATGCATAGACTTCGAAACAAAACAAAGAATAACAAAATCCGAAACACATTGGAAGATCTTACTTGCTTCATGAAATTTCTGGAAATTCCGAAATTGCAGAGTTCAGTCGATAACCAAGCAACATATCCAAAACTGAAACCTCCAGAATTTAATCCATTCTTTGACAACTTTGAAAATAAATTCGTAATACCTAGTTTCTTTCTATATCATAAAACTTTTTGTTAGGACTTTTTCTGCATCAAAAAAATCGGAAAAAAGCGATTATCAAAACTCACCTTCATCCCTGTTTCTGCCAACTGTTCAAAAAATACAGCAAAAAAAACAACTACCGATTACGAGTTATCTCTATGATAACAGCAAAAAACACTTCTTATTTCTAATAAAGCACAGAATATACACAATTTTTAATAATTTTATCACACATGGTTCCAACTCTATTTTACGATTGACCGCGAACAAACAAATGAATAACGATAACCATGGAAACGGGTTTAGAAGAAAACAACTGCAAGCATCTTTTGTCAACAACAATACTGCGGTTCTATTTTTTAAGCCGAGAATAAAACTGGTGGACACAGGGCACTGTTGCATAAACCAATGTTTACAATATACTGTGAAGATACAAATCTATTCATCACAGTTCAGTTGTTTGTAAAACGAGAGTTGGTGCTCGCTTACGATTGGCCGACGGAATTCAATATTCCTATGGGCGTGCGATGGGATAGGTGGAGTTAAATATGGATGCAACCCGCTTCTACTCTTGTTCCAACTGTGATTCGGGATTTCGTTTTGGAGTGGGCTGGATTATGAAGTGATTGTTGTATTGTCAAGTGAGTGGATTTGTTGAAGAAAAAAAAATGCTGAATATACTTCAACTTTTTAGTGCTATAGTGTAGTCGTGTTGTGTTGTAGAAGGTATTATACTATATTTTATCTGTGGTTACAAAGCAAAACTGCTCATATCAAAGGACATTGCCTGATTTTGGTCCAAATTGTGCCCAAAATAAACCCGAGTACGGGAATCGAAAGATGCACCAAAATTATTTTTCCAAGAGGAACAAAAATTTCGCTTCATAAATGTTGATAGTAAATATAAAACTAATATACTTATGCTGAGTTGCAAAAAGCATTGTCAAAAAATTGTATTTGACAATGACCTTAGATTGTAATCATGTACTTATACAGTAGATATTTATAAATCTAGGAGCAGTCTAATGTTGTTGTGAAACGCTCTGTACCTAACTGATATTTAGAATATTATATTGTATTCACATAAAAACAAATTCTTGATCTACATTGACAGATATCGCGTTTCAAGCTAAATTTTGATCAAAATCCGTACAAAAAAATTGTTTCAAAGTGTAAATTGTACAAAAAACGATGTTAAGTATATGTATACACAGTTTAAGAGGAATATTGTTTCAATCGAACAATTATTTTTTGAGCAAGATTGATTTAAAATTCTACAATGCTTTTCACGTCGAGAAATAGGTAGGTATGTACTTAGTATGTACGTTCACAATCTAAGGTCATCGTCAAATCAGTTTTTTTGACAACGCTTATCTACTGCAACCGAGCATTTAGATTGTATACCTATGCTGGGTTGCGGAAAGGATTGTCAAATAATTCGATTTGACAATGACTTTAGATTGTGAATACACATTTTTCTCCATAATGAAAGCATTGTAGAATTTTAATTCGATTCTGTTCGAAAAATAATTAATCGATTGAAATGCTATTTTTTATTCTAAACTATGTATATGTGTATTTAATATAGTTTTTTGCATAATTTTTACTTTGAAACGACATTTTTCTACGTATTTTAATCAAAATTTGACATGAAAATCGAACTTTAATAATTGTTTTTGTGTCAATACATTCTAATATTGTACATGACAGGGAGTTTGAATACGACATTAGACTGCTCTTGCACGTATGAAAACTGTAATTATATTATCACAATCTAAGGTCATTGTCAAATCAAATTATTTGACAATCCTTTCTGCAACCCAACACTAGTGTCGTAATGAGTTTATATTATATTTAAAACGAGTCTCACGAGTCGTATATCATTACGCACGAGGCACAGTTTCTATTTTAAAATAGACTTTTCCAAATATTCTCTCCCCGTCGAATTTAGAACTTATGCACGAAACGAGATAGTTCCTAGAACACTCATATAATATAATGTCATTCTTTCAACACAAGGGCGGCAGTGAAACGAGATCGTTCCTCAGATATGTCGGACTTGTTTCTCGGAAACATGTCCGTTCAACTTTGGACCTGTTTTCCGCAAATTTTATTTTATTGAAGATATGACATAAGCCGTTTTTGCTTAAGACCATAGATAGGCGTATATATTTTTGTATCCCTTGGGCATTAGTGCTTTTTTGTTTTGTTTATATACATCACTATACGACTTATATCAACTTTCAATTTTTTATACATAAAATAAAATACTACAGCGCTGCAACAATGTTTCAATATTTTTTATTGCTCGCATTTGATTGGCGAATATAAAATTATAAAGTTATTTTATTACTTGAAAGTTGCAAACACCGTTCCGACTAACTTCATTCTCGGAAATAAAACAGGCAGACATGCATTTTAATGTTTCTTTTTTAGATAAAAAAATCCATATAGGTACGCAGCAATGGCGACGTCCAGGGCCGGATTTAAGAGAACAAGAAAAAGAATCACCGAAATGTTTTTATTATCATTATTTCTTAAAAATGCTTCTTTACATGCATATAAAGTGCTCCATAACGCACAAGTACGGTAACGTAAAACAAAACTAGTCGTACAATAACAATTCCATATATAGAGTAAATTACTATTTGTCAGTTGTTTTTTAGTGTATTTGCCATATGGCAACATACACTATTGGCGTCGGTCGGATGGCGGGACCTAGGGGTCGGACCAAAATTTGTCGACGTTTCATAACCTTCTAAGCACTTTGGCACCATTTTTAAAAATGTTTATATATATATATATATATATATATATATATATATATATTTATATATATACGTATATATATATATGTGTGCGGGCAATAACTTTCGAAAGAGTTAATTGATTTTAACGAAATTTGGCCCACGTATTGAAATCCATCACCGCAAGAAGCCTATTTAAAATGGGCGTAATCGGGGCATTTTAAGGGTACTTTTTAGGGGTTGAAAAAAGTTTTTGGGCCCCAAAATACCGAAAAAATTCTCAGAATCGTTTCAAAATTGACATTTAACCCTTTAGTAGTAATTAAAAAGTGTCCCTAAAATTTTAATAAAATCGGCCCGACAGGACCGGACTTACAAATTTTTTGAAAACACTAATTTGCAGATAGTGAGTTATTTATTGAAGGGTGTCTTTAATTCGGTGTAGACGTTAGATTGATAATAATATTACAATTAAGAAAAAAAATGTTATTTTAAGGGGTGCATTAAGGGGTTAAATTTTTTATTTTGCCCAAAAACAAACTTAATTTCACATAATAAAAGTATAAAACCACACTGCCCTATACAAACAAATACACTATATTGTCGGCAGGGTTTTGGCACTGCGACCCGGGTTTTATTTTATATTCTATTACTATTGGAAAAGACGTTTGTTCAAAAGTGAACTGTCGCATTGAGAATGAAGTGAGAAGCAAATATTTTATTGGGGGAACGTGCAAAAATACCATATAGGTACTTTATTTCGTGCGTAATGGTATTACACCTCGTGTAACTGTTAGAACTCACTGTATCTCGTTTTAAACATAATGACACACCTCGGCGTATTATAACCCGTTACGACACTATACATATATAGATACACAGCTCCGCACGCGATGGAGATGAAGCAATATTTTATAGCTCGCTCAACAACGACAACAGTAGTGGAGCAAACAAACATTAATAGAATAAAAACATTTTGGGTCAGAATCTTTCGCAGACGCGCGCACAACAACTCACCAAAGTTTCACCGTAAATGAACGAATGATATAAGAACGGATAGGAGACGGACAAACATACAAGCATTTATTTTTAGGGTTTCGTACCTTAAAAAGAAGAAAAGAACCCTTATAGAATCACTTCGTAGTCCGTCTGTCTGTCTGTCAAGACCCTTTTTCTCAGCAGCGCGTGGAGGTATCACGTTGAAATTAATACCAAATAAGTACTCAGGTCTGCAATCCCTTGGAGCTGGGAAAAAATCAAACTTCTAAAAGTCAACGCAGTCTAAAGATACGGCCGTTTATGCCCCATATTTTGATATTCGCAAGGAAATGAAAAGTTATAGGATACTTCCCGTTGACGTAGAATAATGAAATTTGGCAAGAAGCAATGTCTTAATATCTGAAAACCATAAATTTGTAGTTACATCACAAACATTTTTTTTTCTATAAACGTCAAAATAGGGCATACTAGCGACATCAGACGGAATCTCTTAAAAGCTATTAGTCAGGCATTTCTGCACCTTAGTGTGTGTTACTATGGCCGCTACACAACAAATAATAAAAATAAAATAAAGTTAATAAATACTGCGCGGTGGTACGGAACCCTTCGTGTGCGAGTCCGACTCGCACTTGACCTGTTTTTATATAAGTATAAGGTAGAGATGGGAAAAACGGGTCTTTTTAGTGATCTGCATCTTTGCATCTGGATCCCGTATGTGAGCCGGCTCACTGAACCGGTTCAAAAAGAGCCGAGTTCTGAATATGTTACTGCAGTCTGCCACTGAATTACCTAGTTCAGTCAATCATATCACGACCTGTATAGAATAAAGAATGCATAGCCAAACATGTGATGCATGAGTCATTTGAGCTGACAGACGCATCAAAGCAAGAACTGATACGTAAGTGTAAAATGTGCTTCTGTGCGTTAAGTGTTTCACTGAGTTATGCGGATCCGTTGATCCGTCGGCTCAAAAAAAAGTGAGTCGGCTCTCACGGATCTTCTGTCGGAGTCGGCTCTTTGAACCGGTTCAGATCTGAGTTACCCAGCTCTAGTATAAGGATAAAGTAGTGTTCGAAATCAAGCTCCACTCGTGAATGTTTTTAATTTTATTTGATGTAATTAAACGCTAATGAGCTTAGTCGTCGAACGTCTATAATCTGCAATAAATAAAAAGCGACGATCGGTCTGTGTACAAAAGACATATTATAAATGCATTTCCACATGACGACGCTTTCAACTAGCGCCACGTGTGCGCCATGACTCCGTGTTCAAAGGTGCATACATTCCAGGCGGCTGGCGTCGGTTAGTCGTGCGTCACAGGAATCACTTGACGCGCGTCACACCGTTTATACTTCTCCCTCTGTCTGACCAACAGAACTTTGAACGATTATCGTATTTATTGTCTCTTTCTACATTGATGTAATCGTGATCAATGAATGTATGGAGAGTCAATGAAGAGATGTTTAAATAAGCATAAATATTAAATAGAGGCTGACAAAATATGTGTTAGGTAATCGAAATATGCCTCGAGGGCTTGAGATAAATCGAACGGGAAACATTTTCTCACGCAATTCGCTACGTTTGGTCAATTGTTTGATGCATTTATTATATAATAATTGATGGGTATTTGCTAAAGATGATTAACCCCAAAGATTTGAGATTGGATCCAATAGTCAAAGAGATGAGCAACGTTTTGGTTGCATTCTCAATTTCTCAAACGGGAAGGATTTTCTCATGAAATTCGCTACGTTTAATCAACCGTTTGATACATTTATCATTTAATAATTGATGACTATTTAGCCTCAAAGATTTGAGAGTGGATCCAGTGGTCAAAAATCTGATCAACGTATTGATTGTGTTATCATTTCTCAAACAGAATTTTTTTTTTCACGAAATTAGTAGCGGAATTTTGATTGGTAGGTAATATTTGGTGAAGATAGTCAATTCCAAAAGAGTTTAGGCATTTAGTGGTATAACAAAGTTGATCACAGATCTGGTCAACGTGTTGGTCATATTCTTAACTTATCAAACGAGAAATATTATGTTACATTTCCTGCGCTTGGGGTTCAATATCTAATGCAGAGGTTCCTAACCTTTTTTTGAACAATCGCTCCCTTTAGAAGAAAAAAAAAATTTAACGCCGTCAGGAATCTATAGTCCAATGCATACATGTTTGAACTATATCTATCTCTGTCAGATACATTATACGAAAATACCTATATACCTACTGCTGTAGTCAAATTGTCAAAATATGTTTTTTTTTAAATATTGAAAAATTAAATTATCATTTACTTATCGGGTACTTATTATATTATATTTCATTAAGGAAAAATAATTTATAAAATCATATAACATTTTTCTATATTTCAATTCTACAAGTGGGGAATGGTACCTACTACCTATAGACTACTAATTTGGGCCAAAATTCACATTTCAAAATTTTACAATTTTTTTTCGTTTTAAGTTCCGCCGAGCCCAAAAAACGTATTTTTTACAACAAAATAAGAATGCAATGTCTACAAATATGGTAGTAGGCTAATAACCAGAAACAAAATATTGACCTTGTGCGAGAAGTATCAAAAGAACGCATTGATTTATCAATTTGTGACGCGGTCCCCAAAACTTCACAGGAATAATATAACTACACAAACCATAATTTGTTTAATCTGAGACACAAAGCAAAACTTGATTGAACTTCGAAAACAAATCAAAAAGAGTTTGTACAAGTACAAATTCAATTTGAATCTTACGCAATCATTACTACAATATACTTTATTAAATTACCTATAATAACAATATTCACACGATATATCTATAGAAACAGTATGACAAGTGACTGTGCACAAATATAGGAGACAATTGAAGAGCGCCCCCTTTGATCGGGCAACAGTTGAATGTCGCAATAAACACAGACAATAGAGCATAGCCACACGCGCGTGATGCAACTGTCACGACGGACGCGCAAGGCACGATGATGGAATTAATTTGGCAACAATGGCGCGCCGGATCACACAGTCGGTGTAAATTACGTCATGCGTGTGGTTTTAAAGCGTTGCCTGTTACATAATTTAGTCGCTCTGTCGTTGTGTGTCAATTCAAAATAGAGTATCTAATAATTTCAAAACGGTTATTATTTGTAAAATCGTCGATTCTTTCGTCGGATGGAAATTCTTCAATTCGATGAATGATTGAATCTTGTAAATGAATGTTTGACCCATAGTATTTAAACCGATGTTATTCAGTATTGTTCAATGAATTGTGTAATGGTTTGTGTTATGTAAGCTGCGTACAATGATATTGTAAAGATTGTAAGCGAAGGCAGTACCTAGCATTCTGTGTTGAGATAGGATGGAGTTTACACTGATTGTATTGCTGAATTGAATATACTTTATTTAATAATTGAATACGTGTTTATTAATTGGTTTCTCGTTTTACTTCCTACAATCTTGTGTAGGATATAAAATTATGAAACCAATAAATAAAAAACCCGGGTCGCAGTACCAAAACCCTGCCGACAATATAGTGTATTTGCTTGTATAGGGCCGTGTGGTTTTATACTTTTATTATGTGAAATTAAGTTTGTTTTTGGGCAAAATAACATTTTTTTTCTTAATTGTAATATTATTATCAATCTAACGTCTACACCGAATTAAATACACCCTTCAATAAATAAGTTACTATCTGCAAACTAGTGTTTTCATAAAATTTG